>OY744477.1:51434184-51944712 GCA_963556175.1 Tipula confusa | reverse complement strand
ACCTTTGATTTCAAGAATTTTTTGTTTTCATTTTCTTTTTTAGAGTTTTACAAGAAATGAAGAAAAACATAATTTATAAGTTCTATATCACGCGAATGTAATCATCACAATAAATATTTCCCAGAACTTATATTTTCATAAAAATATTATATTTGTACATAACTGACCTGAACAATAAAAAAAAATTAGGTTACATTGTCTCAGTGTCATGAACGCAGTCGAAACTTCATCAATCATAAAACTAAAATATTAATATGTTTTTTTTATGGGATGTCTAGTCATAATTTTCAAAACATATTTATATCACTTAAACTACACGTTCAACTAATATTAATGGACAGACGACGTACTAAAATTAAAAACCGACCAATAAACAGTCAACACATAAATTAAACTGCATACAATAAAAAAAATTAAATGTGTAATGGTCGTAAAACAATACAACTTGTATGTGAAAATTCTAAGAAACTGGAAAATCAATTTCAGTTTCGTTGTCATTTTTTTTTTTGTCATGTCATTGTGATTTTGATTGACATTTTTCGTTTTATTTCACTTGTCACACATTGTTTGTGTGACAAACGAGATAAATACACCAAGCAAATTAAATTATTATAGCTATATGTACAATTTAATATGAGTTTTGGTATTATTCCTAATTTGGCTAATTTGTTATGGACATTACGACCTTGACTTGCGTCGTTCACAGGGAAACGTTTTAAATGTTGTCGCAAAGCATCAAAATGCATTGATAATAACGCTGGACCGTTATATGTCAACAATTGGATACCATCAAATAAAATCCTTTGTAATTTCAATATTTTATTAAATATTTAAAAAATAAATTTATTAGGGTCTTTTTGAATGTGTTAAAAACATGTTAAAAATGAAAATTTTGACAACTAAAGTTAAATATTTTTTTTTATTCACCTCAAAAAAATTTAACAAGGTATCAAGACCGTCTATAAATTTTGACAAGTAAATTTAAAAAATCATTACCTCATTTTTGACAAAATTACTATGGTTAGTTATAAAACAATAAAATTTAAAAAAAATTAAAATTACAAGTCCGTATATTTTTGTTTTAGGTCGTAGAGTATACTCGTCCATAGCAAATAATTTTAAGTGGTCCGATAGTTAAAATTTTGTGGTGAATTAAATATAAAATTTTTAACTTTTTATGCGGTATTTTTTTGGTTTGGCACACATACTTAGTCTTTGTGCGAAACGAAATAGAAAACTTTTTATTCACCACAAAATTTTTAACTGGTCGCGGTGCAGTTAGAAATTTTAATCATATTTTCCTTTGACGTTTTGAGCATCATATAACCATATATAAAAAATATACTAGTCATTTATGCATTTATTTCATCTATTTTTATCTATTTTTATTTCTACCATTGTTAAAATATTTAACTTTTTAACCGATTCGCATACGGCCTTAGCCAAAAATTATGTAATATATTTTTATCAATTATTTGAAAACGTAATAATTAGTTAAATATTATGAAAATTATAGCATAATATATACGAATTATTGTTGTAGCAGAAAAAATATTCTTCGTAGCTTTTTTAATATGTTAGGCTTCTGTACCTTACATACTCTGGTTACGAGCATGAAATTACAATAAAATTCATCATAAGTACCTAAGTATTTGTCAACTAACAAATAAAGTTGCAGTGGACTTCTAAAATTTCCAGAATTTTGTAAAACTGAACTATTTCGCAGCTATCATGTTTTCTCCGAGAAGGAAATCTTTTTTTATAATGTAACTTGATTATAAATACATACCTGATCGAACAAAATCTTCATATTCCTAAAAAGCCCAGTGTTTGTATATTATAAAGAGAATAATTTTTTTTGATAGAAAATTTTAGTGATAAGCTCACTTTTCGATTCCATTTTATATTTCACTTTTCGCACTTCATAAATATTTTAACGCACTAACTTTAATCGATAAAACTGCGTATTATTATTTTATATAATTAACTATTAGCTAATAATTTATTAATAATAATAACTAATAGTCCCTTTACATTTTCGATGATACAAAAAAAAAATGATTTGACTTTGTCAGATATTATAGTGTAAACATAAAAATCGATTATCTTTTTTTTCAATCATCGCCTACCATCATCTTTTTGAAAAATAGAAATAATTTTTATTTTCATCATCCTTTTCATCATCGGCAAGTGTCAGAAAAGTAAAAATTGGAGAAGGCAGTGTATAATTTGAATGAAGTGACGTGAAAGTAAGGTTTCGGATACTGGATAAATTGTATTTTCTAGTTTTTTTTACCCGGCATCTGTATTTTTTTTTTTTTGTTTTGATTTAAATTAAGATTTTTTGAAAGAAACAAAGTAAATTCTAAGTTCGATTTCGATACAAATGATGCACTTATTTTAAGTGCAATTATAACGTAAATAGTTTCGATCCATGCTTTATATTAAAAAGTGATACACGATTGCATCGTATAAGCTTCGGTGTAAGGCTTACAACGCAAATCGCTGCAAAATTTTTAAGAGTGGCACCTTCCACATAATTATCATAAGTGACAAGAAATCCGAAGTTTTGCTAATATTATTGCTAAAATGAGATTCATACGCAAATCTTACGATCTTAGATGAAATGTTGTCAAAGCTGAATCACGAAGATATCTTAACAAAGAAAGAAAAGGAAGACTTGAAACGTATCACTCTAGCTGGTCGATATGTAAACAATAAGAATAGCATCGAACGTCACATAGATGAAGAATAACTCGAATGAAAAATTCATCCGGATAAGAAAATGAACCACCAAGAGAAACTGTTTAGGCATTGAAAAAGTGCAATAAGAATCCTAAACAAGATGAGATAGATCAGACACCATCTTTTAAAATAGTTGGTATCAAAGACAACCCAACTGTCAATTTCTTGATGAAAATTACTATGGATTAGGATTACAAACTACAAGTAACTGTAACATTCTCGGAAAAATATCGAACACTAACCATAAATTTTTATGCTGACAAGTTTCAGTAGTATACTTATGAAGATAAGCAAGCTAAACCTATTAATTTTTCACACATTGGGATTATTATTGGCTAGTGTATTATTGGCAGTAACTTAAATGCAACACTTAATTTAGTTTCTCAAGATTATTGATAAGAATTGAATGATTAGTTTTATGAAAAACATTTGAAAATTCGGTGTAAACCACATCAACTTGTTGTTTATCTTCCAATTATCTATCACTCGGACACTATTCCAAGCACAATTTCAGTTGCATCGCAGTTTACAAGTTTCGACTTTTTGATCAGTTTTTAGTCGGTCTTGTTTCGGTTCAACATGTAACCTCAGTATACAGTAACCCGACTCAATCCGATGCTGTAGTGTATTAACAAGTTATGTAGGTGTGACTCTTACTGTCATAAAAATAAGAAAAATTATTATTATTGAATTGTACAATTAATTAAGTTTAGTGTCAACTAAAAGAATAGTTGAATTATTATTGCAACAGACAGTCTAAATTGGATAAATTGTTGCTTTAATTGTGATATTTGATTTGTTTAATTTCCATTAAAGTGACAATTACATTGCATAAAAATACGGTTTTGATACTCGTGTTCATAACAAAATTTTGTTTGCATAATATTAATACGTTAGCATGCCGTACCTAACATTTTCACTTAGTAGTAAGTTGGATGGTAAGCCCATAAAACAAGATTTTTTTTATACCTGATATCCTCAAAGACATGATAGTTACCCAGGGGAAAATAGATAACGTAGAAATCAAAGTAATTTTAAACATGTTATAAACGAACTATAAGTTGTACGTGGGAAAGGGAGATAGATGTATTTTTTAATAAAAATTTTACAAAAATAATTTATTAAGACTGTGTCCGAAATCCATGATATATATTTGTGAATAAAATTTTATTCACAAATTATATTCCCAAAATGTTAATTACGCTGTCCGAAAAGTATAATAATTGATTGAATTATTTCGCCGCCTGAAATGAGTGAAGTACAAAAACTATGAAAAAAATTACATTTAATTGTGTGTATTGTTTATTGAAATTGTCATAGCAACGAAAATATTCAATTATTTTTTATACGGTTTTTTAATACTATGGCAAAACAAAGTAGTGAATTTTATAAGTTTTATTGTAATAATCGGAGTGTGCTACGCGATGAGTTTTTTATTATAAAAAGTTTGAATTATCATAGCAATTGACCGTAATAATTTGGGTGTCTATGATTTTTGTATTCACAAATATTTACCATGGGTTTTGGACACAGTCTATATATATATAATTTGTCGTTTTTGTATTTTATTGTATCTTGTCTAAATTTATTAATTTTAATTTTATTTAATGAAATGTGTTATAGCCACTTTTAGTTCCTGGTCCTTAAATCCGATTAGGCAAAAAGATACCGTCGGGATATAATAAAATATACATAATTTTAAATATACATTTAATATAGTGAGTAATATAACTTAAAGTTTTAACGAAACCTTGCAACACATATACATCATCGGTATATCGTCTGCCATTGCGTTTTATTTATGTTGTCTACGGAAATATATCCTCAATACCAGGGGTGCTATTCTTGAACCATTACGAAAATTTTCGGTACCGAGTTAGTGTCAAAGTATTACGAAAATCATAAAATGGTATTCTTGAAATCGGATTACGAAAATTTTCGCAACAGAACGTTACGAAAATTTCCGTAATGGTATTTTGGTTCCTTATTTCATTTTCGTAATGAAATTGCATGTAATAATTTTATTTTTCAAGAATAAGAGTAAGATATATTATATCAAAATTAGAGAAAACGATAATAAATTTGGTAAACAATAATTAATTTATGTGTCTTCACTTTTAAATTAATTGATACATTAAAAGATGATAATAATTGCACAGTATAGATCCATTCTTGCTTGCATTAAGATTTTTTTATGTTAACGCGATAACCAAACAAACGTAAAAAAATTCATGTGCTTTGTAAAATTAATATCTTTAGAAGAAAAACATAATTTGTATAGTAATTATTAAATTAATTAATTAATTAATTGTTAGTAATATAATTATTCGAAACGCATCCTCTTATGCACAGAAAAAATTAACATAGATTATTTTTTCTGTGTCTCATTAATTTAGTTCGTCAATCGTCATCGATGTTAAAAATATCGCAACACAAAAATTTAAATAAGAATTTTTTTGTTGGAAATTGTTAAATATGAGGTGGCCATTTTGACCGTATACTTTCTTGACACTAGGGCACCGAGGTCGATATTGGAATTATTTACAAATTAGTTAATAAAAACATAAAATATGAATTAAATAAATTCCTTGTTCGCAATCCACATTTTTCTTTTTTAAATTACAACTAAAAGAAGTTTATTTTGTTTAAATAATCACTTGGTTTCACGTAATAAACTTACGATAATTTAAGTATCAATCATTTAAAATTCAATTTTATCCTTCTAATTAATAAAGAAATACAAATAAACATTTTTTTTTAACTTTTTTTCATATAAAACACAAATTTCAATTTATGTCAAAATCGAACAATTTTTGCTGTCAAAAAATGAACTATTCCATAATTTTTATTCACCACGGGTTTGTTTCCGTAATAGTTTCAAGAATATCAATTAATGATTTTTCCATTACGAGTACGAAAACAGCGTTACGAAAATTTAAGATACCGAAAATTTTCGCCATAGTTCAAGAATAGCACCCCAGATATTAAAAATATTCGGATCATCATCTTGTATCACGGATTATAAATTTCTCACAGCTATTAAACATGAAACTGCAGAAGGTATATATATCAACTGCATAGTGGTAATCCAGTGTCATTAACATTTACCATTAATTCACCCATGTACATTCATTTATTTGGCAAGAATAGTTTAGAAATAAACTTACTTCACTTACCACAAAGAGCTTTTGAATCTAATATCCGAAGGTTACAGTTGATGTACGACAAGTATCATCGAGTTTAGCTGAAAACTGAGATCCGAGAAGAAACAGCAATAACAGATCATATAATATTTTGAGGAAGATTTTGAGTATGTCGAGAGTAAGCTTTTAAATGAACTTCGAAAGGTAGAAGCACAAGTAAAGGATGCGCTTCACTTCGGTTCTCTGTCAACAGTACTCAGATTGATCGAAATGTTCCATCTATGACGGTTAAATTACTTGAGCTAAAATTACCTTCCTTTAGCGGATATGAAAATGATTGGCTAAATTTGTAAATTTGATACCACATATTCGTCCAGGCGTATCAAGTTAATTAAAAATTAATCTGTCTCAATGGACAGGCATAACGACAGCAAATGTACTAAACCATCGTGTACAGAATGTCCCTAAACCATCATACATTGCTAAATGTTCGATCAACTTCTAAATTTTAAACTAGCAATCCTAATAACAAGCGCACAACTATGAATTTAGATGATGCTTCAGTGCTTCCAACTGAAGATAATATCAGTAAATCAAACTATATATTAGAAAGAGGTGGGTTACAACTTGAAAACTTTTCTTTGAATTTTCCTATATCCTCACATAATCGCATGCTACTTCGAATACTCCCAGCATTTGGTTAGTCCTCGGTTTATCTTGGAACCCATCTTTTGATGAGTTCGAACTGAATTTTTTTAAGTTTTATTAGAAAAAACAAATATGATGGTTAGTCCATTAAAACGACGATTAATAAGCCATAAGTAGAATTCAAATGATCAGTGGAAATGCTCACAGCTGGATAAACCTTGCCAATTTCCGTTCTAAGAACAGTCATTACACTATATATGTGAAGGTTTATGACGCGACAAAATTTAGATGACCCAAAATTTGGAGAATTTGGATCTTTGTGAAATGCTCCATATTAAATGCTCCATTATAAATTTGTTTGAGTTAAGATTGTCGAGCACAAACAGAACGTCACAATGGATAAAATCTTTAAGGTAAGGATTTAAACAAATCAATTGCGAAAAACTAGTATTCATTTTAATTAATAGCCAATTAAAGATAAACATGACGTCACTTAATATCGAAAATTCATTCTTTGGTTTATCTTGCTCTAACAAAGACATTCTACGATTTATTGCAGACAATTCCTACCGTTGAAAACAGCTGTTTCTTGCAATATTTTGATTCTTTCCAGGCGTGGATGAAAGTGAACTAATGCTCTTGAACCTAGAAAACCTAAATTACCTGTAGTTGCCACAAACAGAAGAAAAATTTTCAAATAAGCAGAAATATTCAAACATACTTAACTAATTAAAAAAGAATTAAATATTGTACTTTCAAATACACACACACATACATACTCAAACGTGAACATGCTCTAATTAAATGCAAAAACAAACAATGCCATTATTTAATTATTGGAAAATTATAACTTCAACTGACAAACTTTTTTTTATGATTTTCTAAAATTAAAATTCTCTAGAGAAATTTTGACAACTTTTTTTTACTGTTGTGCATGTTGTGTTCTCGTCTAAGCATTATAATCAGCAGCCTCTTACTATTCACATATTCATTCTTAAACATGTCTCATCCTTGAGTTAGACGACGAGTGCAGCAAGCATATATACATTTTTTTTTGTATAGTTTTCAACTATTATAATAATAATAATCATCATCATCATTATTATTATTATTATTTCCATGACGAGAAAATTCTGTTCTTACATATTTTCAATCGTTTTTCCCAAATATTTTTATTTTTATTTTTTACAAATATATTTTGTTGTACATAGCTTTAATTGCCATCTTATTTATAGAAAATCATTAAATTTTCTTCTCATCTTCGTGTACATACGGTACATACATATACAAATATATATATATATATATATATATATATATATATATATATATATATATATATATATATATATATATATATATATATATATATATATATATATATATATATATATATATATATATATATATATATATATATATATATATATATATATATATATATATATATATATATATATATATATATATATATATATATATATATATATATATATATATATATATATATATATATATATATATATATATATATATATATATATATATATATATATATATATATATATATATATATATATATATATATATATATATATATATATATATATATATATATATATATATATATATATATATATATATATATATATATATATATATATATATATATATATATATATATATATATATATATATACTTGTGTCGTTATATATATTCACAAGAGAAAAATATGTGAATATTGAATTAGAATTAAATTATGTGAAGGCAAACATTTTTTAAAATGTTTATATATGGGGAAAACGAGAAGTGGAAGCTTTAAATAAAATAAGCAAAAACATGAATTTTCAATCGAAATTATTATAAAATAAATAGGAAAATTAACGAAATGGAAAAAAAAATTAGAATAATGAAAAAAATTGGGTGAGAATGTTTTGAGAGGAGGCGGAGAGGATAACGGTATTTAAGGAACATTATTGAAAATATTGTGTGCTTTACAGAGATACAGTTTAGTTGAGAAAAGTTTTTGATTTAATTTTGTTTTTATAAAATAATTAGAAAATAATTAAAGATGATAATAATCAGTTTAATGAACCGTAATAAAATATTTTTGAATTATAAATTTAAATTTGTGCGGTATTATGGGATTTATGAGATGATTTTTATAAATACACGATTATCACTTAATTTATTCAAGTATTCGAAATAAGTTCAATGTGTTGGTCTTAATCGTTTTTCTTCATAATTCTCTGTCCATTTTGCCTACTTTAAATTTATTTAAAATCGATTAGGCATGCTATAATTCTAGGGTTAATTTCATTGAAACTAATTCGTTGGGATTATATTTTGTAACTTTCCCAGAGCAATTACAATTTTTTTTTTGTTTATATATATGCCATCTGTTATGGGCCTAAACTTTTTCGCGGTTACTTTTTAACCTTACACCTTGTACCACCCCATACACAAATACCATAACGAAGCCTAGAATCAACCAATGCCTGATAAAACATTTTTAGAACAGCGGATGGGCAATAATTTCTTAACAGGTACATTTTTCTAATAGCAAATATAAGGTAGCTACGTAAAATATCAACATGTAACTTCCAATTCAAAAAGCAGTCAACTGTTATTTCCAAATATTTAATACACTTTCAATTTTAAAACACTTAGTTGAGCAGCCATTGCCCCCAGTACTATCATGAAAATAATATCATTGCATTGTTTAATCTTGAGACACCAGTCAAATTAAAAACCATAGTCTTTGGTTTAGGATTCAATACTAAATCATGGTTATTAAACCATTGGCTAAGAATCCTTAGATCATAATTAATGTTTGAAATCGTAGTGTCATAACTATTAGAGACATATGCAAACGCCATAGCATTGACAAACGTTACAAACTTGCTGTGGAATTTTTGAGAAAAAATAGAGTTTAAATATATAAGAAATAATATTGGTCCCAAGACTGAACCTTGAAGAACATAAATAGTATTGGTCCCAAGACTGTGCTTGAAGAACCTTCAAGCACCGATTCCAATAATTATAGTATAAATCATCTAAAGCCAGCATACCTTAGTTTAGTTAAAAGTATTTGATGATTAACCATATCGAAAGTTTTCGTTATATCAACATATAACGGAGCAACTGAATGTTTATTATTAATGCCATCATAAAGAGAATTAAAATGTTTAACAGAGCGTCTTCAGTACTTAGGCCAGAACGAAAGCCAAATTGGGGATTATTGAAAAACTATAATTGTCCAAAAAATCAATCATACGATTTCAAATATTTTAAATATGACTGGCAACAATGAGATGGGTCTATAATTTTCAACACTAAATCGACTGCCCTTTTTATATATGGGAATGACGATAGCCGACTGAAGAGAATCCGGAAATATGCCACACCAATCAAATTCTCGTGAACTAACAAATCGACATGCCCAGATGACTAGTTAGAGCTAAAATTATTCACACTGTTAGTAAAATAAGAATTAAAACTACAAGCAATATCACAAGATGGCAGGTTAACTTAAGTTTTGAGTCATCTTCCCATATTATGGGAATTTAATATCTCATTTACCAAAGCCCAATGCTGTTTCAATAGATAATAGTTGGACTTCGCTTTTTTAATGTCGACACTACAGCTCTAGAAAACATGTTATAATATTTTCGTAAACTGTCATTTTCAGAATTTTCATCAAGTTTATTATTTTTTTTTGACACGACGAACCAGCAGAAAACTGATCCAAGCTTAAATTTTCCAGTCATTTTCCAGTAACAGAAGAATGCACAGTGCAATCCATAATGTAATTAGTTAATATGGTAAGTTAGTTAAAAACCATGAATGCTTTTATAGGATCTAAAATCGAACTAAAATCAGTCCAAGTCTCGAAGTAGATCAATAATGATTTTATGATCAATAAAAAAATTGGTTATTCATTTTCTCAGAAATCTATGTTTCAGATAAAAATATAAAATCAGGTAGAACCTGAATAGACTGCAAGTTACCTAAACCATTATCAAAATTTTGACGCATGCTGCGAATATTTTGATGAAGTACCAGCACCCCAGAATTATTATCACTTTTATTTTTACAAGAATCACAAGAAGAGCAAATGGAAGAATCGCCAGAAGAAATTATAGAAGCAGACAGATCATCAAAAGGCATCAAGGTCAGCTAAACTATTGATGGTCCTAACTACATCCCCTTCACATTTTCTAAGCATAATTCTCATAATTAAAGATAATTTATAAAAATTAGCAGCACGCACATTTAAACACCCTGTTGTTATTTTTTTTTTGTTTTCCTGTTGTACCACTGTGTTTCGAATAGAGTTGTTATTAAAATGGACAATAACTTTTCCCGGTTTGTTTTCGGTTGATTTCAGTTGATACACAGATTCAATGTCAGATTCTTTGACACTTCAGTTTAAACTAGTAGTGAATAATTGTAGAGTTGTTTTCAATAACTCGTTGTTATCACAAAGCACCGGTAATCCAATTATATCCGCTGAATTATTTATAGTGTGTTGTTCTAGTTTACCTATTTTTGGTTCCAGCTGCACAATTGTTACTTTTAATTTTGCATTTTCATTATTAAGAGAATCAAGTAAACCTATAAAGATCGCTTAGTTTGTCGTATATAAATTTGAATGAACCACTCATTATTTCAATGTTACAGTTAGCACAGATCCAATTTTTTTTATATACATGCTGTCGATATCAGTGCTGGAAATATTTACACACGACGCGTGAAATAACAGGCGGCACACCAAACATTTAAGTTTTAACATTTAACTTCACGGCTGACTTTCAGATTACACAAAATGCAAGCCATATTTATCAACAAAAAAAATTAATGTCGAGAAATTAAAAATTTTACGTTTTTTATATTTCGACTGTCCTCTTCAACAGACAAAAAACGAATGATGAACTTTTGATTTTAGGCGTCGTTTTAGAGCTTTAATAGACTTTTCTATTTTTAACCATAATTTTTAACTGAATGAAAATTTTAGATTTTAGATTTTATATTTCCCTAAATTTTAGAGAAATTCCACAGTTTTATTGGGAATAATTTATCGTCATTATGTTTTTTCTGAACTATAGGAATTTTCCTGTGGTTGCGGGATACTCACATGCTAAGTTTCTAAAAAAGCATGCTATTATTCGAATTCCCACATAGCATCCTTGGCTTGTCATAGGAAGGGCCTAAAATAAGTTGATTAATAATTAATTAACTAGGCGCGCTTGGTATCACAATATCAGCCGTGCAAGAGTATCGCTTGGAGTATATCGTTGCTGTCCAAATAACTATATGGCTAAAAAGGGAAGATATTGTGTCCAAAGGGTATACATTGCTTTACAGTGGAGATGACCTGGGCCAACCTGTAAATTATTTGTGATCATGCGCCTACTAATGTAAGCCAACCCAAAAATAAAGAATAATTTTACAACAATTTGTATGATCTGATGGGATCTATACCGGAGCACGACGTCAGAATATTGATTGGTGACTTGAATGCTAGAGCTGGCAAAAATCAGACTGGAAAACATAGATCCACACTCCCGACAAGATATAGCGACCGATAATGGGAAAAGAATGATGTACTTTGGGGTCAAGCTTGACCTCATTGTGGTTAGCACATTCTTTTCTCATAAAAAATATCTGCACTTGGAAACATGGACACAGCCTCATAAGACGTCCCGAAGTCAAATTGACCATGTATTAACTTCTAGGAAAGGTCTCGGGTCATCCAAGATGTGAGATCTTATCAGTCAGCTGCCAAATTTGAAGTAAGTGATCATCATCACTGACAGTCAGTCAGTGAATTGGTAACTGTAAAGCTAAATGGCAGTTTTCGTACAAGTCAGAGATCGCAGGTAAGCGTAACTTACGTTTCAACTGCGAAGACCTGATAAACAAAGCTGACAAAGCACAATACCAGAATCTTGTTAGCAGTAGCATTATAGAAACCAACCCCCGTTCTGATGATGCTCAATGGAAGGTATTGAAAAGTTCAGTTGTCTGTGCTGTCCAGGCGACTATAGTTATGGTAAAAATTAAACCCAAAATGATTGGTTTGATGAAGCCTGTCGTCTTACTATCGAGCAACAGAATATAGACTGTAAAAAAGTGCGAATGGGTTCTACAATTGCACGGAAAAAAAACGGTCCTTGCTAGGAGAACCGCCAAGCGGATTACTAGGCGGATGGAAGGCTGAAATCTTAAGAGTACACGACTCAGCAATGAGCGCAGAAGGCCTGATAAACAAAGCTGACAAAGCACAATACCAGAATCTTGTTAGCAGTAGCATTATAGAAACCAACCCCCGTTCTGATGATGCTCAATGGAAGGTATTGAAAAGTTCAGTTGTCTGTGCTGTCCAGGCGACTATAGTTATGGTAAAAATTAAACCCAAAATGATTGGTTTGATGAAGCCTGTCGTCTTACATCGAGCAACAGAATATAGACTGTAAAAAAGTGCGAATGGGTTCTACAATTGCACGGAAAAAAACGGTCCTTGCTAGGAGAACCGCCAAGCGGATTACTAGGCGGATGGAAGGCTGAAATCTTAAGAGTACACGACTCAGCAATGAGCGCAGTTTCCGTGGCTTCTTTAAAGGCACCGAACTTTTATACCGAAATGCTGCATACCTTTAGACCTAAGTCTATTAATATTCGGGGCCAGGATGGAAATCTTCGTGTTAACATCGACTTGGAAGGAGTATTTCTCTGACATGTCAAATGCTGTGTTTGAAAGTTGGCAAATACAGATGGCTGAGATGTGCATAGAGGACCCATCCTAGGAGGAATTCATACGGCCCATGCAGAGACTAAAAAGAAACCGTTCCCCTGGGGTTAATTGCAATAATTCCGAGCTCTTGATATTCGGAGGATACTTTGTGGAACAATCTTTTCGACCTTATTCGATTAGTATGGTAAAGCGAAGTTATGCCTGATGGTTAATAAATGGCTGCGTTGTGCTCTATCGCAAAAACTAACGTGGCATAACTCTCCTTTGCACAGCATTCAATTTACTCACTTACATGGCATTGGAAAGATTGATTTCCCTATGACGGAGAAAATTGTAGGTAACTACCAAGGAGAGGATTTCGTCCGAATGAGGTCAGTCACTAATCAAGATTTTTTGCTGAAGATGATTCTTTCTAAATATTACAAAATTACTCGTGACGTACATCAGGTGTTCTTGAATTTTCAACAAGCCTATGACTCAATCCATCGGGGTAGCTAATGGTTTGCTTTGTGATGTCTGGGAATACCGACAAATATGGGCGTATATGTAAAATGACAGTAATGCAGTCATAATGTTGTGTCTAAGTTGAGAACAAGTTAGCAAGAGTTTTTGCAATTAACAAAGGAGATGCTCTATCCCCGATACTCTTTAATCTCATGTTAGAATTCATCTTTCGTAAAAGTGAAATACCTCAGGACATCTTGTACCGTCAGTACAACCAGGTTCTGGAATATGCAGATGATATCCGTGCAATTGGACTGAATAGCAATGGTGTCAGAGGGCTACTGGATCCACTTGTATGATTCTCGGCTTCCGTTGGTCTCAAAATCAATTAGTCTAAAACCAAATATATCATCACCGAATTCCTCAAGTCACTCATGATAAATGTGTGGGGGAGGGAATATTAAAGCCCGTCTTGTCACTGGCAACCGTGCTTTGTATGCCTTACTTCCACTGCTAATGTCAGGACCTTGGTTGATCGTCTGATGACTAGTTGTCATGTATGGGTATGAGAGTTGGACCCTGTCGGATGAGTTTAATCACGTTCGAGAGAAGAATCATGTGCTTAATTTATGGCCCCAAACTCGACAATGACGACACTTACCGAGTTTTATTCAACCACGAGATCAGGAATTTAATTAGAATTCCTGATTTCGCTCATGAAATAAAACGACAACGGTTATGCCGGCTCGTTCATGTTCTGGGAGCTGATCCTAAATGGATGGTTCAGCGATCTCTGAGAGGAGAGCCGCTATTTGGCAGGTGCAGAGGTCGTTGTTCATGATGATGAATTCTCCGAGTAGAGAACGACTTGCATTCTTCGGGTTGTCTAGAATATGAAGAACAAGCTCGGAATCGAATCTAAAGGAACCAAAATATATATACGATACGAACCAGCAGGTGCCTGTAAAACCCGATTATTATTATTTGGAAATTTTTGATTTGTGTGGAGCTTTTGTCATGTTTAATGGGCCTATCTTGTTTTTTCTGAATTTTGAAAATTTTCGATTTATCATGGAATTTGACAGTTGTAATGGGTTAATTGTCATGATTTTTCAGGGTTTTGCAAGATTTCAATTTATGTAGATATTCGACAGTTTTATTGAGCATAGTTTCAATCGGATAACAACTGTCATGTTTTCTAAAGTTTGATAATATTCGGTTTGTGCAGAAGTTTGCCAGTTAATAAGCAAAACAACTAAATTTATCAGGGTTTTGAAAATTTTTGAATAAATTTCACAATTTTCTTAGAATTTTCGCTTTGTTAGTTAGCTGACATTTCCAAGGTTTAGTAGAATATTCATCTTCTTTATCCTAAATGTAAATGTAAATATGTTCGGGCCTCTCAAATTAATCAGTTATGGGGGTTTTGTCCAACGACATTTTGTGCGGTATACTAAAATGTTATACAATGAAAAGATAATTTCTTTTCACTTCTGTCTTAAATAAAGTTAATCATCCAAAATACCTAACGTACAAATACAGGTTGTGATGGGAGAATACTTCCTGTCGCGGATATAGCTACGTTTGATAGTCTTTCTGGACAAAAACGCTCAATTTAGTTTTGGATAAGATCTATTGAATGATTTACCTAATAAAATACCTACAACATTGTGCAGACACACATTAGTTTAATAATTGGAGTAATTTCTAATTTTTTATACCCGCAGGTACATAAAGATAAATTTAAATGGCTGAATCTTGATTATACCATTTTGGTCACATTTTCTCAGATTAAAATTGCAATTTCACTAAACATCCGCAAAACCATTAAACGTCTTTACCTTATTTGAATATATTTCTATCGAAAATAATTTTTCCTTCTTTATCTCGAACACCAAAAACCTAACTAAATTTTTCTTTTTTTCAACTTCTACAGTATTTAACTGAAGCTGACGAAAATAATAAAACCGAAATAGCAACAAAATTTTTAATAAATGTTAAAATTTCCATATAAAATAGAAAACTTTTAGAAGAATATGTATATCTATATAGGTTTGGATGAATACAAACATGAAAATAATATTCATCAAAATATAAAAAAAATAAAAGTTCCCAATTTTCATTCCGTAACAAAAAAAAAATGTCTTACAGAACGAAAAAAAAATTGCTATTTTGGCTAGACGATGACTTTTTATTTGAAACTTTTTTCTTTTTTTTTTTTCTTAAACGCTGCTTCTACGATACTAGATGCTTACTACAACATCTCTGCTGTATCAGAAACAACAGCAAAACAGAAAGAAAATATTGAAAAATATAATGGAGCAAAACAAAAAAAAAATGAAAATATTGAAATAAAAAATATAAAAGTTTAAATTTAATACTTTTTTTTTTGTTTTCTCCTGATTCAATAATGCTTAAGTTTAATGTACTGTAAATGAATATATATATATATATATATATATATATATATATATATATATATATATATATATATATATATATATATATATATACATATTTTTTTATTTAAAGTGATATAATAATCATGAATGTAAAATAATGAAAATCTAAAATCAATTTTTCCTTATTTTTGTGCTTTTGTTATGCTTTTGTTATGGATAATTTTAAGAATTTTTTATTTTTAACTTACATACTTAACAAGAAAGTTTCCTTTAATGATTTCCATTCCAACTAAATCGATTTGGATAAGTTGTTTGTTTTGATGACATGTGTTTTTTAAACATAAATTATCAATGAAATAGTGCTCGGCAGTTGACTCAAGTCACATTGTCGCTGTAGTCAAAAGTTTTTATCTTATACAAAGATTTAAATGTTGTCATAATAATCATATGGAAATCGGGAACTGAAAAAAAGTGTTAAGTATTATTTCTTTATAAAATTGTGCCTTCAAATTGTATAATCTCTACAAATTTTAAATAGACTAGCAACACATATACCATGAGAATGTAACCGTTTATTAATGAGATCTAACTTTGATGCAAGAAGATACAGTCCACAACACCTTATACTCTTTATAGATAATCGATTTCATTGGTAACTGATTTTTGTGGATAACTGGTTACCCCCACAATACGTATTGGTGGTTGTGTTTTTTCGTCCAGTTGCACTAATTTTTATAGAAAATTATATTTTTTTATACGAGTATCTTTATGTTTGAAGGTAAACGCTCAAATTAATTAGATAGTTGCATTCTAAGTGGATTTTTTAGGCGAAAAAAAAGAAGGCCAAAAAAAACAAAAAAAAAGGAAAACCATAAATCACGAAAAATAGATACTGATTACAACAATACAAAAAGTGCCTCAGGAAACTAATAAGCGATATTAAACTTAATAAACAGTAATTTAATGTCGAAAAGTACAATTCAAAATTTAATTGACAAAAACGGTAAAGTACTTGATTGAAAATTAGCTCATTTGGAGAAAATAACAAACAACAGTACCAAAGACACAGGTGAACTATTAAAGAATGATGCATCAAACAGCAACAATATTACACCCGTAATAATTGGACGTACGAAATCAACAAATAAGCGAAAAACTGAGGCCAATACAGAATCACCAGAACGCATAGCAAAAAATAAGGAAGCCATAGTTATAAAGAATAACGAAATCATATCACAATGTAAAAATTGCCAACGATTTGGTCATACTGCCGGTAATTGTCACTTAGTTTACCGATGCGTTAAATGTAACAAAGAACATGAACTAGACAAATGCGAACTTTTTTTTTATTATAATTATTTCAACGCCTAGATTATGACACTTAATATCAGCTCTATGTCGAAATGACCGTTCTACTGAAAAAGCTAGTGGTGGTGCTGGTATTATTATAAAAATTCGTCATTCAAACATTAATGGCACAAATCAAAATTTTACTAGCATAGAGGCTTCCCTAACAGAAATAAAATTAAATAATCAAAACGATAAACTAATAGTATGATCCTTTTATACGGCGTGTAGCTCCAACGAAACATTTATGAAGGATTGGGACGAAATGTTCAACATGTTAAATTTGCAAAATTCCAGTAATTATTTTTTTCTTGCCGGCGACATCAATGCTAAAAGTAATTTGTAAAAAAATATCGTCGAAAATACGCGAGGTGTAAAACTAGCCAAATGGTTAGGCCAATTTGATTCCTTATATAAGATTTCTGTTCCATATCCAGATAAACCAACATATATCCCAACTGCGTCGTTTTTAGACATTGCATTCATCGATTCCCATCTAACTAGTTCATAGTGGCCATCGAACAATCCAGGTTCAGGCATCTTCCAATCTTATTGATGGTTTTCTAATTAGTATTTTTTGAATTAATATTGTACAGTTAACGCATGGCAATCGATTTTCTAGTTTATTAGAAACCGAGAATGTTTCTGAAGAAAATACCCCAGAAAAAGAGAAACCACCACCAATTTATCCACGGCAGCAAAAAGAGCAGCGTATGCTTAAAATGTACTCGACCGAACGAATAGAAATACATCCAGAAGTTTCACCCATGGAGTCTCATATGCTCAACATGGAGTCTCATATGCTAGTATCCTTAAAGGAACTGCTCCAAAAGTGCAAAATATTAATTAAGGGAATATCTCTTTAGCATTAAACAAGCTCACTGATATGATGCAAAGTTTCCTGGTAATGATGGAGAGAAACATGGATTTAATAATGCAAAATACGAATATGATGCAGACTGTCGTTAAAAATGAAAAATGAATGTCATTAAAATAGCAATATGGAATGCCAATGGCCTAGCACAATACAAAGCCAAGGTTCAAGCATTCTTCATTGAGCACAATATTGTCATAATGTTAATATCTGAGCCATGCTTTACAAATAAGAACTATTTTAAAATTAATGGATGTTCAATTTATGACACTAAGCATCCGGACGGCAAAGCACATGGTGGCACAGGTGTTCTGATTAAAACCAGGTTAAAACACTAACAACTTAATAAAGACGAGAAAGAACGTATTCAATCAACGAACATCTGCCTGCAGGAATGGTATAGATACTGTGTAATATCAGCAGTATATACTGCCCTCCAAAACACGCTATAAAAAACCACAGTTCATGAATTATTTTAACCAATTGGGTAATAAAATCATTGCAGGGGAGATTATAATGGTAAACATATCCACTGGGGGATCAAGACTAACATCGCCGAAAGGCAGACAATTTTTTGAAGCGATAGAAGAACAGAGTTAGAATTACTTATCAGTTGGTCAACCAACCTACTGGCCAACAGATAAACAAAAGATTCCTGATCTAATTGACTTTTGCGTAACGAAGAGTATTGCGCGCACATTAATCTTAAAGCATCCAACTGCTTCGATGTGTCATTTGATCATTCACCTGTAACAGTAATGTTGAGCACCGGTGTTCTAAAGGCAGAAACATCTTACAAACAAGCGAACTAAATGGGTCAAATATAGAAGGCAAGTCGAACAAGGTACTCCTTTAGATATTCCACTTACAACACCAACCGATATTGATGAGGATGCAGAAATGCTAAACGAAGTTTTAAAAAGGGCATCAAAAAAATGCTACCACCGTCAATATAACAGAGAAAGTAAATAAGAGACATTCAGAACGTTATTTAATAAAAACGAAAAATAACTAGGCAATGACAACAATCCGAATCCTTTATTAAAGTGGAAGCTTAATCGCAGCATTAAAATTCTAAGAACTGCTCTGAAGGAAGAACAAAACCAGACTTTACAGGATTATTTAAGTAAACTCTCGGTAACCGAAAGAATAGATTACTCTTCTTGGAAGGCAACGAAAAATTTAAAAGAACCAGTTAATTCTAACTCACCGATTAGACTGACAAATGGAAATTGGGCAAGAAGCGATAAAAAAAAGCATTAGCTTTCGCTGCTCATCTAAAGAAAGTGTTTACACCACATCAAGATGCTAATGATTATTCCTTTAAGAAACTAAAAACTAAAGTTAATTAATAACCGGGTAGTTATATTAACCTGTTCTTTTTAGTTTTTAAATTATTTTAATTAATTAAAAAAGTAAGGATAGTTTTTGCAGCATTTTGGTATCCAAATAATTTGAAGGTTTCCTAGAGGTGATAGGAATTAAATGATAATACTAAATACATTTTTTTTTCAATTAAATTGTCAGCAATGAGTGCCAACAGTTGCCTCTGTAGTTGGTCAAATTGTTATTTAAATATTATTAAAAGGCTTGAAATTTGCTTTGTTTCAGTAGTACTTGGTTTCGAGCTAAATGAGAAGTTAAACTTATTAAAAAATTCGGTCTCTCATCAGGCTGCAGTGACCAAACTACCTACAATATTCAATACTTTGTATTTACATACTCCTTATGGATATTTGGGAATAGCGAATTATATAATTCGCCATAAATTGAAACAAAAAAGAATTTCGGTTATTGCAGTACGTTGCAAGTGATATCAAAGTAAACCAAGAACTACTGAAACAAAGCAAATTTCACCCCTTTGTATATTAAACCATCCAGAATATGATCCAGAATATTTAAAATTATTATATTATTATTATGTTTAAGTTTAAAGTTAAAGTCTTTATGCTTAAATATTAATAGTTGTAAATTATATTGCTAAACAAAAAATAAAGTTTAATAAATAAAAATAAAAAATACGTACAACTCGATGTATTAAATAATAACTACACGTGTGATCCGATGGATTGCATAATCGAACCAAATACAGAATTTATAATTCTGCTGTGCTTAAATTAAATTGTATGGAATTGCTCCAGGTGGACATATTACGAAAAGTGTTTGTTAGATAATCCAAATTTAATTTATCAATTCAAAATGATTCAATTTATAGTACAGAAATGGCGGTGAGGGAAATTTACCTATATATATGAAAATGCATAATGTCCTTTCGTGGAAAGTTTAAAAAAAAAACTTTTTTTTTTATTTTTAAATTCGTCTTTAATTTGTTTTTATTATTGTAAATGATATGAGGAGTGCACGAGTGACGGAGACAGAGAGAACAGGATATCGTTAAGAAAAATAAGATTTTCCGACAAGTATTTTTATTTTTATTTTTTATGTTCACAAAACATAAAAAATAATCATTTTTATTTTAAAAGTCAATATACATATATTCGTATGTATGTACCGAGTTTATAACGAAATAATTCAACAAGGCAATTTTCTGTTATGGTTATTTGAAAAATGTAAATTTTCCAAGAAGAGCAAAAAAAAACATTTTTCGTTTTTCTTTCAAAATTTCAAAACAAAACTTTTTTATCCACTTCTTGGTTATTTTTTTTTGTATATGTGTATGTATGCCGTCGTATGCTACTGCTACACCGAGATGCTTCCTTTGAGAATATTATTTTGTTTGTTAGTTTTGTTTGTCATGAAAAATTTTGTCTTATTTTCTTATTGTAACAAAAAAAAAAAAAAAAGTACAAGTCGGGTAAAAAAAAATGATAAGAAGTTTTTTTCTTATTTAGACATAAATACATACACACATACATCTTGCTTGGTCCCGATATATCCGGAACATATACACTCTAACAACAGTAAGTAGTTGGTTGAGAGATGAAAGAGGCTGGTGTACAGGACCGAATTTAATCAACAAATAAAAATTATTCATTTAGAAATTATAACATTGTGGAAAGGTTCTGTGTTGTGTGGTGTTTTCGTCATGTTTTATGTTGTTCGTACTGTGTGTGCAAAACTTTTTTTTTGTGTGTGTATACATTTTGGTGAAGCTATATTTGTTGTTCTGGTTGACTTTTAAACGAAACGTAACCAAAAAGGAAATTGTCTGGTGTGTCGTTTGTAAATACTTAGAACTCGGGTTGTTCTTTGTAAAATTAAGTTTACAAAACAATAATAAAAAATAAAAAACATTTTGAAATTGAACAATTTGTTAATACATTTATTTTATGCTTGAATTTACCATATCGCGGTTCTTGTCTTTTTATGTATATTTAGAGGGTGATAATATAAATAAATTATTTATGTAATTTTTTTATCTATATACGATACGCAGATTTTATTTAAGATACCCTAAAGATTTAGATGAATATGATATTGAACAGTATATTTGCAATAATTGGAATTGATATTAGTTTTATTAGACTATTTTCCCATTTTGCCATGACTTTAGAATTAAGTTTGGGAATTGAAGAGTTTTTAAACGACAAACAACATTTTATTACATAAATTAAAAAACATACCAACAGCGTTTATTACATATGTTCACACCAGCTTGGTTTTTATGAATTTATAGTGTATCGGAAAACTACATAAAAATTCACTTTACACACTAGCTACTCAAAACATAAAAAACATAACTAAAATATTTAAATAAATTTTGTACTCCCGCTTTAAATAAAACTATGCACATATATATATATATGCATAGTTGGGTACATGCACAAGTAAATTACAAAATTTATTTGTGACATAACTTTTACCTATATACATACATACATATATACATATCGTTTATGCAACAACAACAACACAAAAAAATGCAATTTATTTTATTTTTGAGGTGGAAAATTATTACTAAAGGATACGTTATGTGCATGTATTTAGTTGTATGGTACATAAATACATACATAACTACATGTACAATTTAAAACATAGTACATATTTTTATGATTTTTTATAAATAAATTTTCTTTTCTATAACTTTAGAGCTTTTCTCGGGGTTGGTGAATATGTATATAACTTAGTCTGGCTTAAATTTTTAATAATTTTTATATTATAACAATTTAACAACATAATATGGTTTTGTATTATTACACAACATATAACATAAAAAAAAGTGAAAATAATTTATGGTGGGTTGGGGGATGATAGATTGTTGTTATGTAATGGAAGCGTATGGGAATAAAAATTGCAATGTTTATATATAATGTGGAGAAATTATAAACTTTTTTATGCTTTGTTCGAAGTCATTTCTCTCAAGCTTAGCATTATGTAATTTTACGTTATTAAATGCATGAGATGGAAAATAAGAATTAATAATTGTCAGTTTTATTGTAATCTCAACGGATATAATGTATGATCAGATTTTAGTGCCACTATACATATGACTAATTCTAAAAAACGATATAAGATGTTTAAATAAAAGCAAATATAGTGAAACTGATTTTAAATTAGGATTAGCATGCTTTAAAAAAGATTTAGTCCATCAAGCATTAGGAATTTTTCTATTCAAATATATTTTTTACTTGGATTATTGGGATTGGGGAATTTAAGTTTTTCCTTGCGAAAACGTACAAAAGTTTGCTATTTTGTCTGGGGTATTGTGCAAACAATACTCGATAGGAATTACACTAAAAACATCGTACGGTAAATGATTAGTAGTTTTGAATATATATATATATATATATATATATATATATATATATATATATATAAATATATATATATATAAATATATATATATATATATATATATATATATATATATATATATATATATATATATATATATATATATATATATAAATATATATATATATATAAATATATATATATATATATATATATATATATATATATATATATACATATATATATATATATATATATAAATATATATATATATATATATATATATATATATATATATATATATATGTATATATGTATATATATATATATATGTATATATGTATATTATATATATATATATATATATATATATATATATATATATATATATATATATATATATAGATTTTCTGACATTTAATAAAAAATATTTTAGAGGTTTTGTCTCTGAAATGTTATCCAAGTAATACTGGAAAAATAGTAGAGTATTCCCTCTTTTAATTTGAAATATTAAGTACGTATTTATAATTTAAGAACGAAAAAAGCTTCAGGATATGGTATAGTTTCTGATCAAATTGTAAAAACCACTCCCGAAAAGGATTTTACAGTTTTGATAAGCCATCATATTTTTCTGGGTTTTGGAAAAGTTCGATTTGTTCCAAAAAAAATCACAGTATTGATAGGCTAATCATCATGTTTTCTCGGTTTTGGAAATTTTCGATTTGTGGCAAAATTTTTCGGTTTTGATAGACTTACCATCATGTTTTTTCTAGGTTTTGAAAATTTTCGATTCAAAAATTTTTTTAAAATTTTGGAAATTATCGATTTATGGCAAAAACTTCACAGTTTTTAAAGGCTAACCATCATGATATTCTTGGTTTTGGAAACTAGACAAGAATCACTAAAACGTAGATTAAAGATTTTCCTTTTTTGTGTACCCAGCTATTTTATAAAATAATTTAAAAACTTTAAAAGTTTATAAATTTCGAATATTCAGATTTTTTGACTAATTAAATAGTTCAAAACTATGGTGACGTAGATTTTTAAAATTTATAAGTCTTACAGCTGCTTTTTGTACCTTAACCAGTTTTTTTGATTAACTGTTCTCCCTGATATACGGACAGGCCCACCGTACACTCGTTTTACATAAACTTAGAAGAATAAGGCAAGATATTAGTTAAATTATTGTGATCGACACGGTTACAGACACCATGCCGGCCAATAGTTAGTAAATTTTTATTTGGGTAGGGAAAGGGAAGGTATGTTTTTAATGACAAAATTGGTCCGGTTTCCCGGTAGCCAATATTCGAATTACTGTTAGCATAAGACAATCACTGAATTTTACTGAACTGCTCTGTATTCGGGCATCTCTTGTCAGCAACTCCAGTGTGCCACCCTTCATCTGTTATCTGCAAAGATTCCCTGAAAACAGAATCTATTAATTAACTAATTGCTCTTAGCCGTAAGCTGTAATAAATTGAATTAATTTTTAATCTGAAATTACAAATTAATTATTTCATAATATAATAATATAATTTCTGCAAGCCGCAGGATTTAATAAATTGGACTATTAGTTTTTGCCTGAAATTTACAATTAATTAATTTTTTACATTTATAAAAATATGAAATTATAAAAATTATAAAATAATATAAATTAGATTTTATAAAATTTGATTAAATATTACAAATCAATTGAATATAATCGCCGAAAATCTAATTTATATACACTTTATTTGACACAAAACATTAACATTTAAACAAATTAAATTTAAAAAAATTGGTTCAATATTACAAACTAATTGAATAACCGCTCTACGACCGCTTTACGACAAATACCGGTATGTTTACGCAATTTAAAAATGACAACATAACCATATAAATGGAATAATATAAATATGAACCGAACAAATATAATATAATATATAATCTAACATAATATAAAAGTGAATATGGAATTTGTCACTAAGTTCAAAATTCATAAATTCCGGTTTCCAGTAACTGCGTATCACAGACGAAGAAATGTTTTTTCCATCAGTTTTTTATCTTAAGTTCCATCGAAATTAAATTCTTTATCTAACTGCGTTTGTTTTTGTTTTGGAAGCGGAGAATCATCATTCCTAGCCGAACGTTTGTGAATTTCACAATTCGAGCAGATCAAAATTAATTTTCTTTTGTTTAAAAACTCACTATTGTTTAACTCTACATATTTACAGTGATAAATACTTTGATAAGCAGAACAAATTATATAGGTATAGACTTTAAGTTACGATTGATTTTCAAAGTTCACTTTCCACAAGACATATTTTATTCACAGTAAATCAAATTATAGTACATTATTTGATGAGCGAGTAATGAATATTATTACTCCTGAGGGATGATGTTGCGAAATGAGCGTAGCGAGTTGAGTTTTTCATTCTGAGGGAGTATTAACTATTACTCGCAAGTTAAATACGATACTTTTTCCAATACTATTGAATAATTTCAGGGTTTTGGGTAAAAAAAATTTAAAAAAATTTAAATTTTTAAAACAAGATATGAAATTATTGCGATTGAATAAGTTAACACGAAATGTCAATTTTCAATAAAAAAAAAAATCATAGCCTACTTATCAAACATTAAAAACTGTTTTTTATATTAAAAAATTTTATGATTTCTGTATACCCATGAGTGTTTTTGCATATTACTGATGTGCCGTGAGTAATGAATGTCATTTCTAAATAATAAACTAATAGGTTATGATCGAATTATTCAATGCAATTGGAAAAAATTTATTTTTAAATAAGTAACAGTAAATAAAAATAAAATAAAAAAAAATATCAATAGTCAAGAATCAATTGTCAAGAAATTAATGATATGAACAAATTTATGGTAAAAATTTCACAGATTTAATAGGCTAACCTAGTAACCATCATGTTATTCTGGGTTAGGGAAATTTTCGATTTGATCTGAAAAATTCACACTTCTTACAAGGTGACCATCATGTATTTTCTTGGTTTTGAAAATGTTAAATATATGTAGCAAAATTTCACAGTTTTGATTGGTTAACCACAAGGGTTTTCTGGGGTTTAGAGGTTTTCAATTTGTGGTCAAATTTCACAGTTTTGATCAATTTAGGCTGATCAATTACATTCAATTTGAAAATTATTTTCATAATATCAAACTCAAATAGAATCAATTTTCATGTAACATCACGAAATAAATTTGATACGTCCGGCGATTCAAACAGCCAATATTTAACTCTGGCCAAAGATTTAGAATTAATTTACCTAAAAAATCTGATAAATTATTGAAAAATGTCGGTGATGCAACAAGGTTGTAGCGGCGGAAGTGATCGCTATTAAATAAAGGTACTAGCATCAAATCTTATATCATGCTGCCCACTACGCTTAAAAAATATCCTCAAAACCTTATGAATATACAAATATTGCAAGGACAAGACTTTGCTAGATGCAAATAAAGGCCAAGATTATTCGGCCCTTTTCTTCCGCATTAATGTTCGCCACATCATTTTCTGTTGCACATATACAACGGTTTTAAAAAAATTGGATAAAAATTCCCCAACAAGATAAACCGTATTCCATTTTAGCTATAACGTCATCTTCAGCACAGAAACAGGACAAACATCGTGAAGGAGGTAGAAAATTCTAGATGCCGATGTAAAATAATATTTTAAATTGGTGACATGGGTCTTCCAATTTAAATTAAAATTCAAATGTATTCGAAGGTCCTTAAATGAGTTAAACCACTTGTTTGCTATACCTTTAAAACCAATGCTAGACAGCCAAATACCTTAGTTACAACAACACATAAACCAGCACACGCATTACCCCAGTTCAGCCCATAATAATATTATTAAAAAACTCTAACAAGGTCGACACAGTACTCATAAACTGGCGAAAACTATGTTGATGAAGACTAAGGACATTAAACTTATTTAAAAAATTAGTAACTATTTTTCACTACTTTTTCTAGAACCTTCAGAATAACTGGCTGGAGTGCAATAGTCCAAAGTTTCCTTTGATATTTTTATCACCTTTTTGAAAATAGAAATAATATTCGCCGATTTAAGCCTCGCAGGTTCAAGTCACTATCAGGGAAGTCCCTGTTCAAATGACAAATTGAATATGTGATCTATGACTGGACTAACGAACCTAGAAATAGCTTCCAGAACAGCTACTAAGTCCTTCATTATCAAGTGAGTTTTTCGGTTCCAACGAACCATTGTACGAAACAAGAGTCAAAGTTTTCGAGCAATAATCAGAAGGTAAGTCGAAATTTGCTGTTTTCTTTTTTTATATCCACATTAATTTGGTTGCAAATAAGCTTATAGGTTTCACGAAGAATCAAATTATTAGGATGCTTTCTTAGTTTTTTCTAGTAGTTGGTTTCCTTTTTTAATTCTCCTAGCAAGTGCATATGAAATCCATGGTTGTAGAAATTTGATGTTTTTCATCCGGGAATAAGTAAAACACTGCTCCAATACACTCGAAACAGTATTTAGGAATTGATCAAGAGCTAAGGACGCAAAGAGCAGCACTATGATCGATTAGATAATGGATAAGTTTGAGGCGTGTAATATCGTTAAGTGAACGGATACGAAAAGCAATGGAATCAGCTGATTTACGTAGGTAAATTTGGCGCAGCTTACACCACAAATATTTATAATCAAAAGTTGATTTTAAGATTTTAACTCCACGGTACATTTCTGTTAAAATGTTTTGTGGTAGTGCTGCAGAATTTAATTTTATATATATATATATATATATATATATATATATATATATATATATATATATATATATATATATATATATATATATATATATATACTTATAATTAATGGGAATTATTTTAGTGTAATTATCACTTTTTCCTTTCCGGAGAAATTATTTGGTAAGTTTTGACAACCGAAAGTGATACAGTTAACTCCAATTTTTAGCCCCATATTTTTAATCAATGTTCGCAATAAAACTATTTTAACAAAAATATGAGGCCGTACTCACTGTTAGCAACGCTAAGCTTTGGGGCCAATAGTTCTATTGTTCGGTTTAGTCACATCGTATGACAAACAATAGTTTGTCTAGTAAACTTTACAGGCCATTATGCTCTATTTAGTGTATTTTACAAATCATTTTAGTTCTCCTAACCATATAAGCCAGTTTTCATTATAACTCTTTTTATTTAGACGTGCCAAAAATTATAAAGTAACTAACCCTAAAAATATTGTTTAGTTCATAAATTTGTGTAAAAAACTATTTACATAACTCGTGTCAATTTTATAAATAAACACGTGGCATGTGTTCCCAAATATTTCAAAAAACAGAAACACACACACACAATGTATCTTAATAGATAAAAGAATTTATATTATACATTGCATCAATAAGGATAAAGTTAATATACGGAGGAAAATAAGTATGGTAAAAAGGGTTTTTCGTTTCTATCCCTTCTCAATTTCTATTAGGCAAAAAAAAATAAAAAAATAAATTTAAGAATCTATTTTATATAATTTTATTTTGCTTCCTTATTGTTTTGTGTACCAAAAAATATAAATTCTTTTTTCATAAAGTTAAGATTATGCATATAAACGGCTTGATTATAATACTCTTTCTTATTTATCCCTTATCGTGATTTTTCCGTAAATTTTTTCTTTTTTCTGTTTGCTTTTTTCGTAAATTGAAAGTCAAAAGTCAATTTTTGTAGAAACTTATTTTTCCGATTCTATTGTTCGTAACTATGACAATTTATGTGACACGACAAAGAAAAACGCAAAATAATGGAAAATCCGAATATTATGAAACATCCCAAGGTATATAAATTAAGGAGTTTGGTGATTTTTAAAAAATCTTTAGAAATTTGAAAAATTCTTTTATAATAATTTGAGTAAAGTGTGAAAATTCACTATCACAAGTGATAATATAGAGCGGTACACATAACCATTTATGTGAGAAAAGCAGTATTCGATAAATTGTTATGTAAATCGGAATCCATTGTATTCTAGTATCGAACGAAAAACGAAAATTTCCTTATACATAATCGCCTTATTCATGTCCATATACATACCCAAACAAACACGCACAATACACTTCCATTTTTATGAAACGATCATTGTGTTAGGGATTTTGTTCTGAATGACTTCCAAAATAATCTAACTAAAAATATATTAAACAAATTTGTTATCCAAAAACCATATTTTCTTGAAAATTGTGTATCCTTTTTAACAAAATAACATATGACAATAATTGGACACAATTAAACTGAATGTCATATTCTAGAAAAATTTTGTGTATTTCGGTCTCTCATTAAAAACAAAATTTAATTTTTATTTTTTAATTATCCTAAAAATTTATTGAATTTTTATCCTTTTTATTTTTTTGTTTTCCTTTTGAGTACTTTAGATGTGGTCACAGTTGTGTAGGAAGTGATTATGTTAAATATTTTTCGAGTATATAAATATACCAAAATTACGAGTAACGAGAAAAGATGTCATGCTGAAAAAAAAATCTAAATTAAAAATTTATAAATTTGCCCCTAGGCTTACAATTAATTTTATATGCGTATATTTTGGTCATCGTATTATCTTTAAGTTTACTCGATTTTAGCAAATGTAAATTTATTTTAACCCTATATGCATGTCAATTAAAAATCATCACATTTTAACCCCATTTTAGTTTTTACGATTTTATCTGGATTTTTAATTTGAAATGTCCATCGAAATGGAAATGAGTACATAGAATTAATGTGGACTACGACTGGATGGAGCTGAATTTAATTATTAATGTACCTTTAAACGAAAATGAATTTGTAAAATTCAAAAATATTTTATTCAGTTTCAGTTTGAAATTTATTTTTATTGTGATTACTACTTTTTAATTGGATTTCAAATATTTGAAAATATCGCTATTAGAGCTAAGACTGTGTCTGAAACCCATAATAAATATTTGTGAATAAAACTACTGGCATTTATTTGAAAAATCTTCCGCTACATTCCCAATTTTTTATTACGCTGTCCGAAAAGTATAATAATTGATTGAAATATTTCCCCGCCTTATTTGTTTTTAAATTAATTTTTTGTGAGGCATAAAAACTATGAAGAAAAATTGCATTTAATTGTGTGCTTTGTTTATTGAAATTGTCATAGCAACGAAAAAAATTTAATTTTTCATAAGAAAAATTCGTTTTTGAACGGTACTATTTCAAAACCAATTAGTGGATTTTATATGTTTTATTGTGTATCCGAGTGTGCTACGCAATGAGTTTGGCTTTTGTTATAGAAACTTTTGCTATTTCTCAAAAATTATCATAGCGACTGACCGTGGTAATTGAGTGTCTTCGTTTTTATAAAATGTGAAAAATTTGTATTCAAAAATATTTATCCTGGGTTTCGGACACAGCCTTAATACGAAAATAAATTTATTAATATAAATTATAGGAGTTAAAATTTGTAGTTTGATTTGACGTAATTTTTGACAGGCCTATTGACTTGACTATTGACTTGACTATTGACTTGACTATTGACTTGACTATTGACTTGACTATTGACTTGGCTATTGACTTGACTATTGACTTGACTATTGACTTGACTATTGACTTGACTATTGACTTGACTATTGACTTGACTATTGACTTGACTATTGACTTGACTATTGACTTGACTATTGACTTGACTATTGATTTGACTATTGACTTGACTATTGACTTGACTATTGACTTGACTATTGACTTGACTATTGACTTGACTATTGACTTGACTATTGACTTGACTATTGACTTGACTATTGACTTGACTATTGACTTGACTATTGACTTGACTATTGACTTGACTATTGACTTGACTATTGACTTGACTATTGACTTGACTATTGACTTGACTATTGACTTGACTATTGACTTGACTATTGACTTGACTATTGACTTGACTATTGACTTGACTATTGACTTGACTATTGACTTGACTATTGACTTGACTATTGACTTGACTATTGACTTGACTATTGACTTGACTATTGACTTGACTATTGACTTGACTATTGACTTGACTATTGACTTGACTATTGACTTGACTATTGACTTGACTATTGACTTGACTATTGACTTGACTATTGACTTGACTATTGACTTGACTATTGACTTGACTATTGACTTGACTATTGACTTGACTATTGACTTGACTATTGACTTGACTATTGACTTGACTATTGACTTGACTATTGACTTGACTATTGACTTGACTATTGACTTGACTATTGACTTGACTATTGACTTGACTATTGACTTGACTATTGATTTTACTATTGATTTGACTATTGACTTGACTATTGACTTGACTATTGACTTGACTATTGACTTGACTATTGACTTGACTATTGACTTGACTATTGATTTGACTATTGACTTGACTATTGACTTGACTATTGACTTGACTATTGACTTGACTATTGACTTGACTATTGACTTGACTATTGACTTGACTATTGACTTGACTATTGACTTGACTATTGACTTGACTATTGACTTGACTATTGACTTGACTATTGACTTGACTATTGACTTAACTATTGACTTGACTATTGACTTGACTATTGACTTGACTATTGACTTGACTATTGACTTTACTATTGACTTGACTATTGACTTGACTATTAACTTGACTATTGACTTGATTATTGACTTGACTATTGACTTGACTATTGACTTGACTATTGACTTGACTATTGACTTGACTATTTACTTGACTATTGGCTTAACTATTGATAAAACTTCTCATTTTAATAGGTCCAACTTACCATTTGATATTATACGCGCGGAAGAAATTCATAGTATTTGTACAACTATTTTGAGTTTGTGTATGAAGGTCTGAAGGAAAAATGTTTTACGAGGTATTTTACTTCTTGAGGTTTAACTCTATAATCATGTGTTTATGTTATTATGCTGGAGATCATATAAATGTGATTTTTAAAAGGCCCTAATTTTTACCATCCAAAAAATTGTAATTTAATGGTGAAAATATTAGTAATTTCCGAAAAATTATTCAAATAAAATATTATTTTTTTACCAATTGATCCATCTGTTTACAATCAATTCATGAATAAATTATTTCTAACTCATATGAAACCCTACTCTTAGTATTCTTTAGCTTTAAAAATTACACCCCAAGCTATTTCAATGCTAGTTAAAAACCATCCGATTAAATATTGACTCAACAATTTTTATGCATACAAAAATATAACCCAATTTATTGTTATATGTATAAATGTAAATACATAAATGTATAAATTTAAAATTATCCTTATCGCTTCCAAAAACGCAAACACTGAAAAATGTATATTTTTCCAATTGTTTTTCCAATATATTTTTATTTTGTTTTCTGTCAGATATTTGCTTGTTGATTATTAAAACCCAAACAATCGAAAATTATAACAAAAATAATAAAACAAAAAAATATATTTAAGCTTTTCACTATTATAAATTTATGTATTAAAAAATAAAATGCTCAAAGATATAAATTTTAAAATATTTTCGAAAATTATAAATAATTTTATTATCAAACAGTTTTCAATAAAACTGATAATGATGATGATTCAATTTTAATTTTTTTTTTTTTTACATGTCTGCCTGTATTTATTAATTTTAACAATATTTCACTAATTATTTATTAAAAAATGAATTATGAATGCAAAAAATAAAGCAGGGAATTTATTAATTATTAAACCCCTAAAATTATAATTGAGCTTTTTTTGTGTTGTGTTATGCATTTTTTCAATTGTTTGTCACAAATTGTCTGACACATTCAATTTTTTTTTATTTCAGTTTGTTTGCATATTGTTAATATTAAAATAATTAAAAAATGTTATTTAATTTTTTTTTTTTAAATTTTAAAAGGCCATTGTAGCCTGTACGGAGCAGCGTGAGTGGTTTCATTAATAAAATCGTGAATTTGCAACAACTTTCTCACTTCTTATTATGGAAGGGAAATCAATATTTACAATCATTATCGTTTTTGGCGATCGACTTTTTCTACGACTGTTCAATTGTGAATTTTTTGTACGAATTTTTGGAAACAGAGTTTTTGACCAAATAGGATCTAACCAAGATAAAATAAATTTAATTTTAAGCAAAACAAATTGGCAGACAAACAATTCAATAATCGAAAAAAATTAAATTATGAGCCATTAGTGTGCCCAAAATGAATTTTTTGTTTTAATACAAAGTATTTGGATCAATAATTTGCACATAAATTTACACTCAAACCATCGTCTTCACTGACCAAACCGTTGGCATCCGATGATTATAATAAAGGCCTATAGTAAATGCCAATAAAGCAAGTAAAGGTCCATAAATTTGCGGTGAAATAACTTTAAGTTTATTCTATAGTATAAAACTAAAGGTTTTTACCTAGAGATATATTCCACAAGCTCAGCTAATATGTCAACAGTATCGAATGCTTTTTAATATCTCATCGTTATTCAGAGCAAATATTTTTTTGTTTGTGAGTTTTAAAAGAGCATTTTTAGTACTTTTACCACGTCTAAAACCAAAGCTATCATTTGGATTTAAGAAAAATGATTTATCTTGTGTCTTTTTGAATAAATATTCAAATTGTAAAATTTGGGTATTTTGTGATTTGTAGCATTGACTCGGAAATTTCAATATTTAAATCACCCATAATTTTTATTTCTGATACTATTAAATAAGTTGAAAATTCTTCAATAAACTCCAAGATTGAACAAAAATAAAATTCAAACCAGACTTTACTTAGCCAATTTTACCTCCAAATGAGTACAAATTATTACAGCAGTCTACGAAATTAAAGCATTCCCTGTCTTTGATTTCTAATCTCTCACTCCCATCAGTTTGCATCATGAAAATTTCTCTTTAGCTTTTAGACTGATATTATTGTTCCAAAATTTTGAAGCTCAGCGAGTCGTTTAAAGTTTGACTCGTTTGGAAACCGCATAATGTACCCTTAAGTTTCCTTTTAAGCTTAGATTGAGGCACTTTGGTCTTTAAATTTCGACAACAAAACTTAAATGTTACCACTATCGGCTATATTTTTATTTTTATCACCTGGTTGCCTGAATTTGCAAATCTAATCCATTATTCAAAATATTCATCACAACTTTATCAGTGTTTTTAGCTTGGAATTTTCTTTATTTAGGTTTTTAAATATGTTTTAAAATTTTTTTTTTTTTTTTTTTTGGTAAATTATAATTTTTTGCAGAATCCATTCTAAGCTGCCTAACTTGTTCTACATCATGTCAATGACTTTCGATTGAACGACCACTGCGGAAGGCTGTTGTTTAGGTAAAGCTAAGCGAGCTGCATTTATTCGGTTTTGCTTCTTTTTTCACAATTTGTGAAACTTAAACTAAAAGTTATTGACATTGAAATAATAGAAATGTTTACTTACTTATGCAACCCACCCTGTATAATGTATATAAGTCGTTTTATTTTTGTTATTTCATCTATATGATGAATAATTTATAATTTTTATAATTCTTTTTAATGTTAAACGAAAATATCAAAACGATGCATTCCAAACGAAATCATTACCATTATATAATATTAAGTTTTAAAAGCAATAATTAAATTATTATATTATCTACTTAAACCATTTAATAGTGCAAATATAAATCCCATCAACTTTAAAAAAAAAACACTTTAAAACAATTTTTTTGACTTTGGTCTAGAGGAAAATACTGAGAGACGAAAATTAGAGTAGTTCACCAAATAAATGCAATTAAAATGTAAAGTTAAATTTTTTATTTTTATTTCATTTTTAATACTTAAAACATAGCAAAGCATAAAATAAAAGTTTTTGTTCCAAATTTGTATGTACAAAAAAGCTTTTTTCTATTTTATTTTTATAATATTTAATAAGCTTTTATTGAGCGAAGTGAAAAAGTTTTTTTTTTTGTTTGATTGTATTTAAATATGGAAATATATGTATGTATGTATAATTTTAATGTTTTTCTTTTTTGCAATTCAAATGGATAAAGTGAAATGTTTTTGTTGTACTAGGTTTTTGATGATTGTGGCTCAACTTTATTGAAAGTAAAAAATAAAAATAAAATAACATACATTAAATAAAAATTTTAATATCAATTATGTTAAGTCTTTGAAGTTGCTTTGTGCATTTGTTAAAAAGTTTTTTATTCAAATTAAAGTGGTAGAGACAATTAACGAAAATGGTATACTCGTATGTTGCCCATATTTGGAAAAAATATTTTTTTGATAATTACTTTATGCGTTAAAATTGTAATTCTTGATGGAACCGTTGCTTGATAAAACTCAGAAACACTTTGGCAGCGATATGGTAGTCGCAGACCTCGTAATTCGGAGAGAACAACAAAACAGACAGGAACTAACTGAGTGAAAGCTCAGTTCTGCGGACAGCCATATGAGACGAACGAAAGCGTCCGCTCTATGAAAGTATAGGTTTATTTGTTGCATTCAAGATATCACACCCATCAAACAATATTATTAACCTGGATGATTTGTACTCTGAAATTGATCGGATGATGTCTTTGGAAGTAATTGAATAATCCATTAGTACACGGAGCTCTTCAAAATGGAATTGGCTCGGAAATCAAATAGCAAAGTCCGTCTTTGCGTAGGTGCGAGGCAATTGAACGAACTTACAAAAAAGGACACTCAAACAATGCCTATATAACTGACGGGCTCAAAAGCCCATTCGGTCTCTGTAACGTGTCTCAAACAATGAGCTGGTTAATGGATTGGATGATTCCACATGAATTTCATGAATTTTAACTGCATTTAGGACATTAGAAGACCATCTCGAGTTACTGGCAGTTATTGCAATAAATTTGTTTGATGCTGATTTAACACTAAACATTAAAAGAGCCACTTTCTTCGAAATGTGACAGATCTGCATGTAGGCTCTGTGTAAGGGAGCTGCATTGTTTTGCTCTGCAGCTTCATTCGTTTGTTGCTGCGATTAAACTGCATAAAATAACGCGGATAATATCCTGTATATAATCAGTCAAACATTATTATCCCCTCTTACATTTTGATAGAGGGGTTTGTTCCCTATAATCACGATCAGGTGAAATGTTGTAATCTCTGAAGAAGTTGGCATTTTCGTAAAATTCACTGATTACAACAATTCCAGCATCCGGTGGCTTTTCGCTGCATTGTCAACGCTCTGGTTCAGCCAAAGTTTTGATTTCATCAGGAATTTCAACTGAATTCAATTTATTCCGTGGTGCAGAATCTTTTTACTCTTCAAATGCGTGTGCATAGCATTGTTAATAAAACGTATTTTAGATTTACCTGCCACTAGTTTTTGCTAAAGCTTCTCAAAATGGTGCTGATACTTCTTTCTAACTATCGATTGCACTGTGTCACCGTCTTTCTGCCTATTTGAAATCAAACTTAGCACTTTCTCTATAATACCTTCACTATTTTGAAATTTAACTTAAACTATTTCTTTGAATCCGTATTAACTTGTGGTTACAACGCCTGTTCGATCCTTTGGGGCAGGTAGCTACGCTTACTAAACAAATACAAATTGTTTATTTTATTTGTTAACCATTGCTTTTTGGTTTAACACCCAAATTGTTGGATAACGTTACTGAATTCAATATAATGACAATTTGTCAAAACTTTTATATTTTACGTAGATTACTAGATCAACAAAATTTCCGCAAATATTGAAACTGTAATATAATACAAACATAATATATCCAAAATTGTAGGTACCTTCGTTTTGGTTCAGAATCATCCCAAAGATGGGTGATTACATTAATTTAGGACGTGAAATTGAAAAAACACCCTAAGACTGTGTCCGAAACCCATGATAAATATTTATGAATACAATTTTTGACATTTATTTGAAAAAATATTCCCCTACATTCCCAACTTTTTCATTACCAAGTAGTGAATTTTAAAGGTTTTATTGTTTTTCCGAGTGTGTTACGCGATAAATTGCGCTTTTATTATAGAAAGTTTTGGCATTTGTCAAAAATTATCATAGCATCCGTGATAATTTGGGTGTCTTCGTTTTTATCAAATAAGGCCGTGTGCTAAACGGTTTAAAAGTTAAATATTTTAGCTGTGGTAGAAATAAAAATAGATAAAATAAATTACTAGTAAATAGATAAAATAAATTACTAGTAAATTTTTTATCTAAGATTATATGATGCTCAAAACGTCAAAGGAAAATATGATTAAAATTTTTAACTGCACCGCGACCAGTTAAACATTTTGTGGTGAGTAAAAAGTTAAAATTTTAACTTTTTACGCGTTTTAAGACATAGTTTAAGTGAAAATATCGATTATTGAGCGGTCGATGAACAAATTCGAACCAACATAAATCTATTTTGTTACAATCTACATTAAACATAAGGTTGTTGCCATTTTAAAAGGAAATTAGATTAATAATGTCACCATTCTAAAAAAAACCTTAGAAACCATAAAAAATGCCTTGGCTTTTCTACGACTACAAGTGGGGATTCATAGCTTCAAATGCAGCAGTTTTGAGAAGTCTAAAAATATACAGATATTGTATAGCAATGCCTGTTCTTACTTCAACAGAATTCCATTAAATGAAAACATATAAAACAAACTACTGTTTGTTGGTTTTTAAGGCGAATGGTTTTCAATAAATGTTTTTAACTCACGATACAGCTAATTAAGTATTCTACAGATCATAAAGTTTAAGTAAATCTGTGGTAAATTATTTAATATATTTTATACATTGATTTTAATATTGCCAGAATTGAGCCGATTTTCATTGGATTAATATTAGATTAAACATATAGATACATAAATAAATAATAAAAATTCTATGAAAAAGCTATGAAAATTTTATATTATAACAATATAAATAATTATTCTAATAATAAGCTATTTTTTCTGTCGTGATTGTTGTATACTTTAGAAACAAAAATTTAACAATTTTTGTTATTTTTTATCTGTTGGGATTTACATTTTCATGAATTTCCTAGGGAAACATTATATAAAACAATAACATGAAAATTTATGAAGAAAAAGTTTTTCAATTTTAAAAGCACAAAAAAATCCGTTTTTAAATGTGAAGATGAAGAATTGGTTTTAGTTATATAGAGTTCGTTGTACAACTAGTTTATTATACCGGGTGACTAATTTTATTGTAAACTAATATATTTCTGACATACGAGTTTTACGTTCGGTATAATTATGAACTAAAGTATTTTTAAAGTAAAGTAAAGAGATTGGATCGTTATGAGAGTCTTTCCGCGATTGTAAAGGGCTAGTTATATAGACGAAAACAAACCTGACGAAACAAAACGAACGAATTGAAAACAAGAAAATATTCTAGACTAGTTATATAGACGAAACGAAATGAACGAGTCGGAAAAATTGATTCAATTCAATTCCATTCGTTTCGTCTTTTGCGATTGATTATACGTTATCGGTTTTGTTTTTTTTTTATGCTTATTAGCACTTATGTCAAATCAAAAGTTTCAAATAAAAAAAAATGGATTTCGACGCAATAGAAGAATTATTGAATTATTAATTTTAAATGTTCAAAACAACCCAGAATTATATAATAAAAGAAATATCGAGTACAAAAATACTAAATATTAGGACCAAATATGGAATAAAATCTCAAAGGAGTTGGGTGTTACAGGTAGTATAATATGATAATTTCTTTTTTAAATATTTATGTTATATTTTAGACCCATCTCAAGTTAAAAAGAAGTGGACATACCTCAGGGGTAAATTCCAAAAGGAGTTAAAAAAAGAACCAACCGTCTGGTAGTCTACTTCCACAGTCTTTTATTTTTAAAGGGTTGTATTAGAAATAATGTGTACGCAATTTTTTTAAATTAATTTAAAAAGTTAAAATGTATTTATTGTTTGCTTGCTCATCAGAACTGAAGAAAATTATAGCAGAACAACCACGCCAAAAAAAGGCCACTGCAATGTTCGATGATTCTTCAAATTTAGATGAATCTATCGAATTGGATTATGAAGAGCCCCGCCCTCTTCATAATCCAATTCGATAGATTCATCAAAATTTGAAGAACCATCAAATACTAATGATAGTTCAAATAATACAACCACAACAATAGCCGCCAAACGAAATGAAGAAGATACGGAAATGTTAGTCATTTTAGAATTAATAACAAAAAAAATATGAAAGTGATAATGTAGCTCCAGTATAAACTAATATTGATCATTTTTGCGCATTTGTGAAAACTTATGCCAAAATATGTTCAAGATGAGGCTATTGGCTTTATAACTAATTATTTAGTGACAAAAAATTTAACTGAATAACATTTAATTTATGTATATAGTTTTGTTTTATTTGTAAAAATGAATTAGTTGGTTACAATATTTTTTGATTGCCATGAAACTGCTCCAATGTTATTCACATAATCCTTCAAATCGTCCCTCAACCTTTAGGTAATATTGGTAGAACGAGTTTACCCTAACCGACTAACAGAAGTTAGAGGTTTTATATCATCTCTTTATTGACCTTTCAACACGTCGCCAGTTTCTAGCACTACATCGCCATAATTAGGATGGCAATTGGTGTTGAAATCTTCAGCGACATTTTTCAGTTGTATAGCCGGTGAAAGAAACGAACCTTTTAGTGACTCATACAAGCAGACACAGCATTCCAAAACAATTTGCCGGACTGTTGTCTTGCCAAGATGAACCATGCCACTGACTGAACCAAGTCCCCTTGTGATAGATAACTAAATGAAATTTGTTTAATGTTTGCCTTTTTATATGATAATATTTGTATTATCTACATATAATAAAATCACTTACAATAATGTAACAGCCAGTTTCATTTCCGGACAAATGGCCTTTTTTGATAACCGTTTAAGTTTTTAGTTTTATTAATAATAACAAAAAAACGACGTGTCAGCCGTCATACGGGTATATTTAAAAAATTGTTCCAGGTCTTCCTGCTTAATTTTTTGAAAAATAACTTTTAAAAATCCCATTTTTTCTCTAGATTGATTTAGAGGACGAACACCCCAACGCCGTACACGTCGATGTCTTCTCACTTTCATTTTTTGACTAGTAATAAGACTAATAAATAAAAATCCATTATTAATATTAATATCTTTTAAAATGTCAAAAAATGATTTCATTATTTCAGCTATATAACTACTACTCTTTCGTCGTTTAGTTTCATTTCATTTCAGTCAGTCTCGTTTTCGTCTATATAATTAGCCCTTAACTCGCAATTATTCCTGCTAAGCGGGAAATTTTTACATTTAATTTCCTTCTTGATAAACCGAGCTTATTATATACTAACGACTCGGTTAAAAATATGCACTCGAGCTATAGTATTGACGCTGTGCTGTGTCACTAAACCTTTATGATAGCATTGGTAACAACGTATCTTGAACTCGCGAATCTTAATATTGAAAATGAGTAAATATTTGATGGCAAAAATTGTGTGATGAGATCACTTTGCTCATAACTGATTTTAGGACTCGAAATTCATGTAAAAAGTTCGATATTTAATTTTGGAGCATGGATGGAGTTTGAAATTGTATCGCCTTCATAGAATGGTTTTTATTTAAAAAAAACTCTCTTAACGTTTGATTAAAGTCATAATTGTTATTTGCATTTGAAGTTAATTTTCCGGTACGTAAAAATATTGCATCATTACGTCATTCTTGCGTAACATAATATACGGCATCAATTTTTTCTTAAAAGTTTTGATAACTAAACGATTGGATCATTTGTAACTCTGAATCAAGTTAAATATCTCACCTGGCATTTTTTTATACAACATATATTTTCGTTGCATGACTTTTCATTATACTGTGAAAAGTTATGCATAGTATAAATTTTATATTTGTTGTATACCTACACCTAAAATTTGTCTGAATTTAGTTTTTTTAGTGCATTTTTTAGTTGCATAGCTCATATAAAATTGATTATTATCATAATTTTGCGCTTTTGGCAGAGTAGTGTATCCGCTTCAATAACTTTGCGAAACTGTTAATTTTTTACGGTTTTGGTTTCATATAGAACAAAAAGTGAGTTTTCCCACTAAGCTTAATCACCAATTTAAATATGTTCGTGGAAAAAATTTTACGGTGTACCATCTTATCATAAATATGTAAATTGTAATTTTAAATCGAGTTACTAGCTAGCTACTTTAAAAATTATTTAGACATACCATTTAAACTGTTACTTTACATCTTTGCCAGTAAAATCGAAAACATATAGATACAAATTACATGCATTCATACTTACGTCAGAAATATTTAGTTTTATAGATATTTAAAGATACAATTTGAAAGATACATATTTCCGCTAATATTTTATGCTGACTACTAAAAAAAAAAGAAACTATTTTATTTATATTACAAAAACTGTTTCTCCAAGCACATGCGATTGATCGAAAACAGTAAACGTTTCCATAATTTACAATGCGTTTAATGTTCAATTTGAAAGTGTGTTTCGTGGCAACAACGTTACCACATAATCAATTTATAAAACAAATCAAGTTATATTTCCAATATTTTTCTCGTAATCAAAAATTATGTGGAGCCCCAAAAACTCGAACAAATCGAGTATACGTTGTGACAAGGTGCAAAATAATTCAGTTCCTCTAAGTGGTTCAATCTTTGATTTAAATAAAACTATAGCACAGAGAAAAATGGGTAGTGATTAAACTAAATAGTCAAAAACGACCTATGAATGTGCAAACTTAGTGGAAATCATTTAATGATTTAATTTCTCTCTTAAAAGCTACATAACTGATGTATGTCTCTTTAGCAAAGATAAATGTCGGTGTCCTGAATCGGATCATATAGAGATTGAAGTTATTAAATAAATTTGTATACACTTGACTGGCAGTAGCAAATAGTAAATGTTACAAGACTACAGTAAAAAATTGCAGACGTTAGATATATTTACAGTAAAATTAAACTATGTTTTTGATTATGACATTAAACAATTTCAACGTAACGTCTCGAATAAAATTTGTCTCTCTTCCATTGTTGATATTAACTGTACACAAGTCATGTCTGATAATAGTTATCTACATTTTACACTTGTTCTAACCAATTTAAAAATTGTTTGTCGCAGAATATGAGAACAAACAATAATTAAGGAAAAACAAAATAAACTTTCCAATTTAATTTAAACAGTTTTTTTTTTGTTTAGCACAACTAAAACAGCAACACAAAATATTTAATTTAATTGGAGCAGCTGGACAACTATAATGCTCTTCTATGTAAAGTGACATTTACCATTCCAACATTTTTATTTTTCGGATTTTATTTTTTTACGCTACAATTACACAAACATAAACTCTCGTATCTATTTTACTGTTCAACATTTTCAGCAGTTGCTCCTATATAAAAAAAATTGATTACAAAATTCTATAAATAAAAAAATTGTGCACACAAAAATCATAAACTTAAATTGTTTGGAAATCCTTCCGCTTTTTGTTGGGGAAAATCAAAATAAGTTGTTTTAAAAGGTTTTAGGTGATGGCAATAAAAAAAATGTAAAATTTATTTAAATAAATTATAATGGCAGAAGGTGAATGCTATTATGATTTAATGAAAACGTTGTGTATACGAGTATAAATTTATAATAAGAATATTCAATATTTTATCATACGCCTTTTATATAGTAAACATGAACTGATTTTGATTTTAGTTCTAAGGATAACATACTCGTTTAGACGTTGTTTAAGCAGCATGTGAGTGCCGCCCAACCACAGTGCCTACCGAATATTTTACCTATTGAAGACAATTTGTTTTTATGTTAAAATTAAAACTTTTTTTTTATTATTAATAATTAAAAATATTATCGAAATATTAAAAAAGAGTTTGGTTAAAATATTTTTAGTCCCTTATTATTTATTATAATTTTTATTTATTTTTTATTTTTTTTTTTTCTGTAAAGATCAAAATTTAAATAATTATATAAAAACAAAAGTTACACAAATAGAAATAATAACACAAAAAAAAATTATTAAAACATGAAAACCCCTGAAGTTTATTCAAAAGTTTTTAAACCATAACTTTGGATGAAAATTTTTTTTTATCTTGCAACTTTTTCGAGTCAAGCAAGAAATTTATATATATATATATATATATATATATATATATATATATATATGTATATATATATATATATATATATATATATATATATATATATATATATATATATATATATATATATATATATTCTAAGTTGTCGAGTTTTTCAATTATAATTTTTAATAAAATCTATTTTTTACTAAAATTCCTGTTAAAGTACGAAATAAAAAGTAAAATGAAAAAAATGAAAATGGGAATTAAATTAAACCGATCTGTTAATGGAAAACAATTTTGTTTTGATTTTTGTGTGCAAATCCTTCTGGTATAGTATGTATGAGATAAAAGCTTTTAGAAAAGTTATATATTATGGTTTGCTTTTCTAGCAAAGTTATAGTTTTGATTTAAAACATATAATTATATCATTCATCAATATACAAATATAAGTCTTGGCTTTTTCCGGTGCAATTCGACCTTTGGAATATTGAATCGAAGGGCAAAATCTTAAAATCTCTAATTTTATAACTTTAACATAAGATTGAAGAGTATCACAGACAGAATTTCTTTGCCTTTAAGAATTGCTATTTGTGAAAACGACTTATTTCTTATTCTCAATTTTAAAACAATCTTATAACTAGCGGCAAATAATAGTAACTCCTTAGTAAAACTTAACAGATGATCACACTTCAAAAAAGACCACCTCTCTAAAGTACCAATTCTAAAATTATATCAGCTTTCAAACCTAGAATAATATAATAATTATAATAAAAAATCAGGGATCAGGAAAAGCTACTGAAAGTTAATTTTCGATAAACATAACGACTAATGCTATCTGCCTCAGAAGACTTTTCAAACTAAACTTTTCGATATAATGTTAGTTCAAGCAATATGCCAACAGATGTTCCGACTAAATTTTTCTTAAATGACATAATAACAAAAAAATGATATTGCCCCACTTGTTGTACACGAATAGTCTGATTAATTACTACAAATATATTTTCATTCACATTTCAACTATATGAAGACTATCCAGGTCATTGCTGCCAACTATATAATAGAGCCTTTAAGAGTTATGCAAAATAAATCTATAAAAATCATATTGCAGTTACCATAACTTACTAAATGAAGCAAAAAAAACCTGTTGTAGGGATAATTGTCGTAGATCTACATTTTTGTTAAATTGAATAAATTTGGTGGTTTGTCCTTGTCTCCCAATGAACGTCATATTTTATCATTAGTATATGATTATATTTCCATATAGAATTTAATTTACTAACTATGCGGCGATTTTTTTATACTTTTTTTTGCAATTAATTCAAGGCACACTTAAGAATATAAAGTCGTTGAAAAGTAACCACGTAATTTAAAATATTGATTCACTTTTCAACTATCGCCTAAGAGACAGTATCGAAAGCTTATGGATTAATTATTTTATATTATTTATAAATGTTCACAAGACATATTATACAAATTACAATACATTTTTATATAAATGTTTATTTATTAGTATTAATAATCACATTAATATTTTGATATAAACTTATATACCTTCAATATTTATTTAAATATGTATTATTTAAGTTTTAAAAATAATAGTAATTAACAATTTAAAATATATATTTTAATATTAAATTTTAAATAATTTTAATCTGATTTTTTAAAACTTTATCTAAACAGTATTCTTTCTAGACTCGTTATTTTTTCCTCTTTTTTTTTTTTTTTGAACATTTAAAAACACGAAAAAATAAATTTGTTTTTTCGGCACGCTATGTTTTTCATCTTTTCCAAAATCGCTCTTCCATAATTTGGCAAGCTCATTTAAGTAAACACTTGTTACTATAAAATTAGAAAAAATTAAATAACTAAAATTTACAAAAGGAAACAGGTCACTTCAAGCTTTGAATTTTGAAAAGTTTAGTTCGAAAAGTCTTCTGAGGCACACAGTATAAATATAATTCAAAATTTGACAGTCTGAAAATAATTTAAAATTCAAATGTAATCTAAAATTATTTATTGTTCCGCTTAGTTAACATCTCTTAGGCCTGCTGAAAACCATAAAAAATATTTTTTTTTAATTTCCTGTAATCGCAGACCAGATTTAAATATCCTAATGGAAAAATATCCTTCCTTTACTAAATTTCTTGGATAACTAAACTTTAATGTAGATCAATATCAAAAAATGTACCTTTAATGAAATACAATACAAAAGATTATTAGGCTATTCTAGCCTTAAGCTGTAATAAATTAAATTAGCTATCACCTGAAAATTATAAATCTATTATTGCGTCCTATTTATACTATTTACTCTATCTAGGATAAAAATTATTAAGTATACAACTGGTAATTCTAATTCAACCAGTTATGAAAAGATTTGTATGTTAGACGTACCTTCATTCCCATTAAACATTTCACAAATCATTTTTAAGCACTAAAAATCGGAAAGGAGCAATCCTTTACAAATATAGGAATAGTATAAACTTCATCATAAAATATTGATTTACCTTTACAAATAATCTATGATATGATATAATTCGATATCATATCATATCATAAATATGATATTATATTGAAATATTTTTTGTAATAATTTTTATATTTAAAAAATCAAACGCTAATCGGAAAAACCTATAGTCAACTTAATTCAAGGTTTCAAGTATCGTCTTTTTTCTATATTAAAACATACTTATCGGTAAGGAAATGACATAGTATACCACGAATTACCATTCTTTATCTTTTTTCTGCTTTAACCAAACAAATAGAAACATTTTCAGTATTATGCATTAAAATCCAGCAATTCTCATTTTATTTCTATCAAAGTACTTTTCTTTAATGACTTCATTATACACAGAAGTAAATTGCTCCTTCATAATTTAATTTCTTTTTAATAGTTAGAAAAGTATTAAAAAGTTTGTTAAACTTTGAGAACAAGAATATAGTTTTTATTTTTACTTTTTTGACAAAATATTAAAAAAAAAATTGTCGACCATTACAGTTACGTTATCAATTCAACAATAGTCATTAAGCATTATTAACAAACAATTAAGTTAATCACGATTTTCATTTTCTTTTCACTTAATTCGATTTTTCCACTTTACTGTACTCGTTTATATATAGAAATATATGCATGTATAAAAAAAAAGCTTTTCAATAGCGCACACCCACATACCCAAAATAAAAACTTTTTTTTCAATATAACGCTAAAGTATTATAATAATTTTTTTTATTATTTTCCATTTTATTACTGAAAAATATACAAAATAAAAATTGTCAATTAAATGAAAAATAATAATCAAAATGGGGGGCAAAGCACTCGGGGTATAAAAATGAAAATGCAATAAAAAACCCCCTCGGTAATTAGTTGTTTTATATCACTGTTTCTTGTTGAGAAAGCGAACGAATTTTTTTTTGTTTTTAAAGAGTTTTTTGAAAGCCAAACTTAAATATAAAAACGATAATACTTAAATGTAATTACCAAGATTTTAGCAGGGAGTTGAAAAATTATTTCAATTTTTATTTTCATTTTTTTTTTTTTTTTTTTTTTTTAATTGGAAACAAATAGATGTAGTTAAAGACTTGGGTTTATGTGTATATAGATTATATACAGTATATATGTAACATAATGCAGTGTAATAAAGTTACAAATAGATTTTTGTTGGTTATATATGTTGGTTTTGTTCAAAAGCATAAGATTATATTATATATATATAGAGGAAATGTAATTGTTTATTTAATTGGCGCTCTTAAAATTGCGATTTACAATTAATTTACGAGTGCATATACTAGGGTGGTTCGTTTATATCGCAAAATATCTATTTATTTACACTAATTTAAAATAAATATATATGTACGTAATAAATTTTATGATTAATTATAATACTGATTACTTTCTTCGCTTGTTGAAATTTGTTGGTGTTTTGAGGGTAATGATTTTTGTTCACAAATTTTTGATTACTCTTACAATGTGATTAGTCGGTTGGAATTAATAAGGGTATTTCAACTCAGTAAATTATTACAAAATAAGTGTTAAATGTAAATAGCTATACTCATTATAATAACAACAAAAGAACGTAAACTGATTAAGTAAATAAACGAAAAATAAGTGAACATTACCCATTCGTCAATGGGTTATCCTACTGAAACTCATGCATGTCAAAAAATGCTTATCAGTTACTGGGTTTTATTCAGTATTTTTTCTCTGTGTTGGTTCTTCAATGTTTTTAATTCTTAAAAGTAGTTGGTCTGGACAATAGTTTTAGCTGTTCCGTGGTTAAAGGACCTACTTTTAAATAGAAGAAACAGAAAAACCTTTTAAAACATGTAAGTCGTCCTAGAAATTAGAATCTTATTAAATTATAAAAGAGTGTGAATAAAGTGGGAATCTGTAACGTTAATTTAAAACTTGCGTACTGCTTAAAAAATACAAAGGCAAACTTGCAAGCACACACAGAAAAAAAATTGGTTTACTAAGTGTTCATATGATGCAACAAAATCATCCACAAGTGCATGAAAGGTTCAACCTCTCATCAATCAACCCAAACTCATCCCAATCTTAACCCAAAAGTAAATCAAACAAAAAAAACATAATAGTGTCATCTAGCGTCAAACATTCTATATAATTGTCAATATCGCTCAATACAATAGCCACATAGCTTCAAACACGTAAAGATTTTCATTTGTTTTGAAAACAAAAAAAAAACAAACAAAAACCGGTCTCTTACCCATGGATGATGAAAACGAGCAGATGCATATTATTTTTTGTAAAACATAAAATTAGTAATAAAACAAAGCTCGTCATCGCTTGCAATCCATATGTGCAGAAAAATAAAATAAAAAATAATATAATGTTGTGTATCTAAATAAAAATCATTTTTTTATTTGAATTAAATCCAGTCGGTGTACATCCACGCTATCATTTGGTCCTTCGAGCCGGATCTCGCATAAAAAAACAGATTGGAAAAAAGGTATACCAATTGGCGATAGCATTGTAAGCCAGCCATTTTAATTTAGTGTGCTGATAAACACGTGTTGCTTAATTAATTGATAATAATATTGCTAATAATCTGAATTAATATTATCCGTTAATGAATAAGAACGACTGATAAATTAATTCGTTAATAGTGGGGCTAACGTATGGTGTTTAGGTTTATTCAGTGACACAGTTACAGTGCATTGTAAAAACTTATTTAGTGAAAGTGAAAGATGGCTGATGCAAGATTGAAAGAAAAAATGCGTAATTCAATTAAAGGCAGAATGACCCGATTAGTGACCTTCATTAAGGAAATGGATGAAAGTGTCGAGGTAGAGGCGATAAAAACCAGGCTTACAACGGCCTCAGCGTTAATAAACGAGTTTAATAAGGTGGAAGAAGAAATATTCATGCAATCTGAAGTAGAACCATCCGACATGGGATTGGGGCAGATCAATTCTTTAGAAGTCTGTTACCGGACATTCAGCAGATTTACCTATCGCCCAAAGAACTATATTTGGTTGGGTTCTTGCCGGAGAAGTTTTTCCTGATAATAACGATAGAATAGTTAATTTACACTCCGAAATAGATACTGATCGATCGCTTCGTAAGTTCTGGGAATCTGAAGAAATATTTTCACCCCAAACACCCACTGTAGAGGAACAACAATGTGAAAATCATTTCCAGCAAAACTCTTCTCGTCGAGCCAACGGTCAATTTGAGGTGCAATTGCCATTTAAAGATGTGGACGCTTGGCTAGGAGAATCAACTTCATTAGCGGTAACTCGGTTAAAGGCCATGGAAAGAAAATTTCGAAGGAATCCCGAATTTAAGGATTCCTATATTGAATTCATGAGTGAGTATGAATCACTGCAACATATGGAATTTTTTTCACTGCAGCTAGCAATTTTGTCTTGATGTAATTGGTCGTTACACTTGAGTCCTAATAGCTATAGTCTCTGAAAGAATATTTTATTTTGTATTGCTAGAGCATTAAATAATCTTGATGCCTTTGACAGAATGCGTCGTTTTGTAAATACACAGGTTTCTTCTAGTACGTCCTTCTGAGGATGCCAAAATACGCCAAATGTTTTAACATGAGATACAGAATCTAAATCTAAGCTTTCCAGATCCCAATTCTCCTTCGGTACCGCGTACAAAATGTTTACTCGATTGATTGATGTCTAACGGCTCATCTTGTTCATCAAATGGATGCTGCCCAAACTGCTTTATGATCCGTATCGCCAAAAATAGTGCTGGTTGTGCTATACGTTACAGTTAAGAATTTATAATCACGTATTTCTTGTTGAGGTGATTCTCTAATCTTTGGGAATCAGCACCTTCCTCTCTCACTAGAATTTGTCGAAAATTTTTTTCCAGATCCGAAGTAAAGACGATTTTATGCAGACGGAACCTTTGTTTGATTGACACTAAACTGTCCAAAATCGTAGTGTCTATACCATTAAACAATCGTTTAAGCTCTTGCTTGAGCTTATGTTAACCAACGCGTCAAACAACACCCTCATTTTTCTCATGGTATTGCCTTGCTTTAAAAGACAATGGTGTGATAGATAAGGGACTTTAAGGTCTTTTTTTTCATATAAAATGCGATCATAAGCCTGAAATAATTCTTATTATGGCTTCCTTCCTCGGAGAGACTTCTTTCTTTTGGAATATTGTATTTCTCTTTACAAATAGTTTAAATTGTTCTTCACCTGCCTTTCTTGCACTTATTGTTTAGTTCTTCATTATTTACCTTCGTGAGTGGTGTAACCAAAATTGATTGAAGCTAAATATCAAAAAATGCACGATAGTGCCATTTTATATTTTAACTTTCGATTACACAGAGTTTTTGAAACTATCGATTTCGGTGTCACTTTCATCGAAAACGTATTTACGTATCCTTTATCAGGCATTTAGATAACCTTTATTGTAAAGCTAACTCTCGGTTTGGTTTGTCAAAAGGAGGACGTATGAATTCATAGATTTATCAACATTATTTATACGCTGTATTTGCATATGTAAGACCCCAGGTTGAGTACGCGTCAACTTTCTGGAGTCTATACTGTTTAGTTCACATCAAAAGAGTTGAATTAATACAAAAAAATATATCTCCTGTTTCTGTTAAAGAAACAATTTCATGGAAATGTGGCATATTGTCCAACATATAAAACAAACTACCCAAAGTATGAAATTTGCATCCTCAAAAATCGACAAATTCTTTTCGATGCCGCTTTTATGGGTAACGCTCTACTTAGCCATATTGGCTTGCCATAGATCATGGAAAATATTTTAATCCATGTTCCAGACAGAAGATTACGTCATCATCGGTATTTGGACATAAAATATCATTTCACTAATCGGTGATAATAATCCTATGAACAGATTAGTCAAATCTATCACCACCACAGGACTGAATTTCAATTTCCACCTATAAGATTCTGATTATTATATACAATTTACATCTAATGTTTACAATGAAGCATTGACAAAACTGGAACATTTCTTGGAATTATCATCACCTATTCGATGAGCATTTAATTGTTTTCAATCGTGACATGCGACATGAACAACTGTACAACATCGAAGATTTGAATTTGTATGTGCAAACAAATGAACTAAAAGTGTTATCCGAACAAAAATGTATTTTCCAAATAAAGTTTTACATTCTGTTGTTGTCGGACGTTTGAAGGGACCGGAAAAAATTGTTGATTTCACTCATCTTTGCCAAAACACGATCGCAAGATAATATTGCATTAGATATTGCATCACCAGTAATAGTTGTCCCTCTGGTGGATGATAGTAGAACAGCACCTTTGACATTGAAATAGCCTTTACCTATTGAAATAAATAAAAATGCAGTGTGCAATATTAAATAAAATTCTGGCATGGAAAAAATTTTAAAAAGATTTCACACCCATACTTGAGATGAATATATATGCCCTATTAATATTTATTAGTTCAATTTCACACGGAAGGATCTTAAACGAAACGACAGATTTATTTTAAATGATTCATCTTGTGCACGATTTTCTGCCCGATTCTGTTCCGAATTATTTTTTCTGAATAATGCCATTCATGCCATTCATTTTCTGGAGTTTAGAAATTTTCGATTTGCGGTAGAAATTTTACAGTTTCGATGATAACCATCATGAATTTTCTTAAATTTGGAAATTTTCGATTTTTGGCATAAAACATATATATTTTTGGTGCGCTATCTATCATATATTTTATGAAATTTGACAATTTGGGCAGCGAAAACGGTTCCATTTAAAGAGATGATTTTGTTAGTTTTTTAATTCATTGGATCTACCGACCGGTGCTCCGATTCAGTTAATAATTCCCAGTTTGTTTGCCATTTGTCATGACGATCAATAAATCACAAGGTCAAACAATAAGCGTGGTCTCAACTTAGAAAATATAACTGGCTTGCTCAGAACAACATTCACCGGATCAGCTAGTTAAAAAACAAAATAAATTTACCCCAATAAATACAATTTCTTTTGCTGGCCACAGCAAGTTAAATGACCTTTTATAGCTGGATTGAACGCTTTTGTCAATCAATTATATTCATCTGGTACCGAATGGAATAAACAAAAAATGTTCTAATGGAATGGCCTAAAGATCATTTTAAACATTACTTTTAAAATTCAGCATAAATCAAGCAGATTTTTATTTGACACTTTAAACCACTCTGTATATAATGTTGGGTTGGAACGAATTTTAAATTAAACTAAACAAATTTAAAAAAATATATAAATTTTTCTCTATTATAAATCTTTAGTTACACGTAAAATCATTTTCCATTTTATAAACTGTGCATAATTAAAAATTGTAAAAAAAAGTAAAATTCAAAACAATATATATATACAATTTTTCATTGAACGACTGTTATCCTTCCTAGACCCAACCATAAATTTAATTTCCATAGTGCATAAACCTCTCTATATAACGCTCTCATAAAATACTAAAAAAAGTTTAATTATAATTTTTTCCATAAATATTATATATAGTGGTTGTTGTTGCGTTGTTGTGTGTGTGTGAGTTTTTTTGTGTGCATATATAATGAAAAAGCTTTTTCTATAAACTTTTTATTTTTTTTTTTTTAAACTTCATTTTTTCGTTGTTGTTTTAATATTTTACAAATTTATTATGAAAATGATTATGTTTCAAATACCTTGTTTTATTTTCCCAACATAATTTAAAATATGTATACCTCTTCTTTCAAGCAACAATAAATTCTAATGTAATCCAATTAATGGAGTTTATATGTATATTATGTATATAAAATATACGTATGTGCAATGATATATATATATATTTTTTTTTTTTATTTATAAATAATATAATATTTTTTTAATAGTTTTGCAATTAAATTTCATTTAATGAGATTTTTTTCAATGTACCAAAAACAAAAAATATGCTGTGTTATATGGTTATATAAATCGGTAAGTATCTACATTATATCATATATACATTTTTTAATGATTAAATTTGCTTGCATAAATATTAATGGTATTTAGAGTAATTTAGTATTTATGGTTCTGAAATTTTATTACTATACATTTTTATGGTACACTTAACTCAGCAAAAAAAAAACGTAAAAAACAAAGTTGGAAAATTAATTTTCCAATAAACTTTTATTTTATTAAGTTTTATTTGAGCTAGTTGAAAATTATAAGTTTATGTACACGAGAAGGAAGTTTATGAATGCTTTTGGTTCAGAAAGGTATTTTACGCGTTTTTAATGCTTAAAAGCGCGGAAAATTGTTTATCAAATATACAGCTTTAATTATACAATTAATCATTTTAAACAGGTTTCATATTTAAAATTTAATTTCAACGTTGTAACTATGTAAATATACATTAATTAATTTGCTTAAGTAGTTAAGTAGAAATCACTGATGCGATTTTAGAAGTACGCACTTTGAGCCAACAATAAATTTTTTCCCGAACTTAAAATTGTATGGTCTACAATGTCTTTCTTGGTTTATTACGATACAACATCGTAGTTACTTTATATTACCATTTTATGTAAAGTTGTACACCTTTGGCAGGTACCCAAATCAGAATGGAAATATTTCTACAAAAAATGGAAATGACTAACTCGTTGCCAAAATGATTTTTGAAAATGTATGATTATTTCAATGTCATATTTTTGCTGATACCGAGACGTTTCAATTAAAGTATCACTTATCAAAATCGGACCACTGTTACATGTTTAAATTGCATAATTAATGCATATCCGTAATTTTATGGGCTAACCCCTTGCCTAGTGTTAGGCTCTACTGATGGTACCCATATACCAATCACAACCACCTGAATCAGGATGCAGAGATTTTATAAATCGGAAAAGATTTCAATTCCGGCTACTGGCGTTGAGAATGATTTTGGGCGCTGTCAATTAAGAAGTTTAATGAAAACTCCGTTCCCATGACGGGACGATTCAAGATAACTCTGGTCAACTCTGTCATGGAAACATAGTACAATGGACTTTTTAGATTATTTTATTGTAGGTAATAATATTACCTATATATTTATATAGTTTATGTATAAGTTTACACACTTGACCAGCAAATTAAGTTAGTTTCGGATTATTTTCTAAATCATAGTTACCGGTTTTGAAAACAAAAAGAATAATTTTGAAAATTTTGTTTCGAAAATAAAAAAATGTTTTGCGAGTGCGATTATGATTTTTGCGTTGAGAGATCAATTTTGATGTATAAAAAATAAAATAAAATAACTTGCAATACAAAAATAAAAAAAAGGAAGATTTTCTTTTGTTTTGGCATTATTTTTTTTACTTTTCGTGGCTATTCGGGAGTAGCTGTTTACTGATATGTTTGTTGTGTGCTGTTATGGTTGCTGTTTGTTGTGCTGAATTTTTGCTTATTGGTTTGTTTTTTTTTAATTTTTTGATTAAATTGAAATATATATATATATATATATATATATATATATATATATATATATATATATATATATATATATATATATATATATATATATTAATGTTACCAGACTTTTGCTAGGACGAACTGGGAAAAAAATTAATTTTTTTTTTAAATCATTTATTCAAACAATTTTCAATACAAAAAAATCACATAAAAATTAAATGAAAAATCAACAACAAAAATAAGTGTAATTCAAGGAATTTGGTTAAGGTTAACACATTTGTGTTGAGATTCCCTCGTTAAATTGTTATTTTTAAAAAAATACTTAACTTAAAATATAGTAAAAATTTAAAATTATTTATATATATATATATATATATATATATATATATAAATATCACTGTAACAGCAAAATTCAAAAACAAAAGGTAATATGTTCAATTCAAGTGTTTTAAACACATTTACTGAAGAATTTTTGCTTCCTCATTAAATAATTACTAATTTAAAATAATTTAAATCATATAAAAGTGTAGCGACCGATTTAAATTTCAAATAAGATAAAATTTAAATCGCGCTCCAATTGCAAAATAATGTAACTTATTTTGCATCAACATTCAGGCGTTAGTTAAGCAATTTACCAATTGACATTCTCTTTTGTTGTCATGCGCGCTCGCAATAACAAAAGATTGAACGGAGGATGAAATTAATAATCCAGTCAAATTGCTTTTCAGTTTACATATAAAACCACGATGTTTTTATAAGTACTTTTTATTACCATCCGGCATGTCCAAAATTCGTGTATTTTATCACGATGATATTACACGAACTTAACTTACATATACACCGGAAATCATTATATACTACTTTGCTCGCCATACCCTATGAATATTACCAATACAGTCAAACCCTTTTCGCCCAATAAATTCGTTGGCTAACATTATTTTGATATCAGTCCGATAACGATCGCGAATGAAAAAAAGGTTTTAGTGGTGCTAAATACTAAATAATAAATAATAAATAATAAATGCTAAATGCTAAATAATAAATAATAAATAAATAAATAATAAATAAAGTATTATAAAATTTAAAATAAAATAATAAATTGGAAAATAAAATTTATTTATATTATAAAATAAAAATAGTGTTTTTTAAAATAATTAAAAAAGACACTACAAAAGTATTAAAAAAATAGTACATTCATTTAGTCATAAGCGCTCTTATTATATATTTATAATATAAATTATATTATAAATACATAATAAACATAATTATAAAGATAAAAAACTGAATAAAAAGCAATGAATTAGTCATATTTACGGCAAGATTTACCATCCTTCATTAAAATCTTATTTTTCATAACGTGATCATACATTTCACAGCAATTTATGTCGTAATTGTCGAGACATTGTATTTTACCCTCAACAGTTTCTGGGAGTAAACGATTTCGCTCATCAGACCATTGAATTCCCATGAGTGAAAATATACCCTCAACATTTCCATTATGCCCAGGAATAGCAAATAAATATTCACATAATTTAAATACCTCAATGTACTGTTCTGGAAATTCGGTTTCCATCTTGGAAAAAATGAAGCTCCATGTTTCTGCGTCTAACTTGCTATTTCATTTGTTCCCCTCTTTATTTATTTCCATATCCATTAAAGTTCCTACTCTGCTAATTTGATTAAACAGAAACGTATCATTTAGAACGATGTTTTTTTTTTCATTGAAGTAGTTGCTCGTCTGTTCTACTTTGTCCCATGCTGGACAAAGATTCATGAACTTTAAGATTCATCAACGAAATTACAGAATATTTTTCTAAAGGAGCAATCCACGCGGCTAACTATTCAAAAAAAGCTTCATAAAATTTGAGTAATTATAAAATTCGTTCTATTGCAGGAAACAGCGAAAGCCACCTTGTTTTTGAATATGAAAGTATTCATATTCATTTCTGATGCTATAATAGGCACAAGATAGTAGTTCTTAGAGGATTACTTCGATTGAATGCGGCGCTAAGACTTTAATAATTAATTTTGTTGTTTTAGTTCTGGCCGATGAAAATCTTATTGCTACTTTAGAATCACAAAAGAGATTAGGAATTAATTTGTTAATGCAATCGGAGGAAGCAAAAGACTGCGGGTGCTTTACAATCTAATAAACAAAGCACATTTCAGTGGCAATTAATTTATCTTCTGTGCTGTCCCGTTTTACAAAAAATCATGTCAATGATTGAGAACTACTTGACAAGGCAACGTTAGTTTTGTCTTATTGGAATTTTTTTCGATTTAAACTTCGAGATTTTTAAACGCGCACAAACAATTTTTTGACAAATACTATTTGTTTTTGATTTTCTTTAGAGGGCATCACACCGTGTAGAAGTACTAAATAGAATGAAATAAATTTTAGTACAAAAGAGGAGTGCCCAAGTTCAAATATTATTATATTATTAAATGAACTTTGGATTTTTAAATTTGTTTTTGATATGTTATAAATGTTTAAATGTTCATGTTATATAAAAATATGAAAACCGGGACAATCGGATGTCCCGACGAGAAAACCGGGACAATCCTGAAAAACCGGGACGTCTGGTAACCCTATATTTATATATGTATATATATATATATATATATATATATATATATATATATATATATATATATATATATATATATATATATATATATATATATATATATATATATATACATTTATATTTATTTATATATAATATATATAAATTTATTTATATATATAATATATATATATATATATATATATATATATATATATATATATATATATATATATATATATATATATATATATATATATATATATATATTTTGTAATTGTGTGTGAAAAAACAAAGATTTTTAGTATTATTGAGGGACGCGTCATGGAGTAAATTTTTAAGTAAAAATAGTCATTGTATAGTCACGGAGCGGCGTTTATTTCCCCAAAATTAATGTTCCCAGCCAGAGCTAACTTCCGACCAAATTTAGAAATAGGTATTTAACTCCTTCCTGAGAACATGACATTTAGATAACAGTAATTTTAAATTAAACTGTTGGGAACGGGTTAGATAATCAATTAATTTATTGTTGTCAAAGTCAATACGCAGAAATCAGTATTAAGATTAACATCTGGAAGTCAGTTATTGGTATATTAAAAAAAAGTTTGATATTTTTGGAGGAAGAAGGTAGTTGGTAAATTGGTTATAATTAAACAAGTTACAATATTTGTTTAAGTACAATTAGGTTGCTATACTATGACAAATATAAATTTTTCTGAAAGCTAGGAATTTAGCCTATTTTACTTTTTAAAAATTTCAGTTTTCTTTAACACAAGGAACTGGTTTAAAAAGCTTCGAAATACGTTTATAACTTAACCGGACCATGGTTCAAGTGATACAATTAACAACAACTGTGCTTTGACTAATGAATCCTTAGTACCATTCGTGAAAGCAACTCTCGTGACACCCTGTTCATATATTTACAAAACAGACTCTAATGAGCCATGACTTTAATATTTTAAATTATTTTTAAACATAAATCGAATCTAAGGAATAATAACTCAATGTTTGATATTCTATCAAAAGAACCAGATTGACATATTCAGAGGAAATTTATTGATCAAAGAATACTTTTTTTTTGCTTAGAGTTTAAAGTCAAAAAGCCATGAATACGACATTGCAAGTTTTTACAATCGTTTATACCGAATTCTTTTCAATAAAATGTCGATTTAAACTACAAACATAAATCACTTTCCAAGCTTTCATATTCAATTTTTTCAATTACATCACAAAATGCAAATATACATTTTTCTCTATAAACATACATATATGTCTATTCGTCTATACTCTATGGTACAGAAAATATTTTTTTCTTAGAACCGTGTATGTTCGACAGTAGATGTACATACTCGTATAAGTACAATAAACGAAAATATTCTCTTAATTTCATAGAGATTTAAATATTCAATCGATTTTCTTGTTTTGTGTTCAATAAAAAATTCAAAATCAAATAAAAATAAAAAAAAAGTTTTCGTACAGTAGTGAAAAAAAACGAGACAAAAAAAAAATTAAATTAAAGTTGCAAAAAAATTAAATTAAAGTACCAAAAAAAAAGAAAATTTTAAAAGAAAAATTGAAAATTGCTTTTAACAAAAACAAAATAAAAAGCTGCAAGCTTAATTTAAGAGTACGAGTATACGTAAGTATCCATAATAATTATTTTTTTCTATTTCAATGGTTACTTCTAAAATTTTTGCTTCCACAATGCAGCATAGACTAGAAAAAAAATTACTAAACAATTTCTCGATTTAATGCTTAAAGTCGTTAAAAGGAGTATCGTTTAACAGTTTTTTTTATTGACGACTAACGATAAATGGTAATGACATGTAAATGACCGACCGAATGATAGTAGTCGAATTTTTTCGTCGCTTAATCCATAGACAAACATTAGGTGCACAGTTTTTATCAAATCTAAATTGTAATTCGAATAAATCGATGTCAAAGGAACAAAAACAAATGTTTGAGAAAATGTTTCGTCAAATCTGTCATTTCTGGGGTACATTCTACATTTAAAAGGTGATTTTTTAAATTTAATATTTAGGGAAATCACATTCTTCCGCATAGGCATAAAAGTTTCTTGAAAACGACAGTGGGGGTTTTCATGAGTGCGGTTATTTTTAAAACATGTAAATGTAAGACAAATTAACTAAATTGCGCAAGAAAAGGCATCCTCATTGACCAATGTTATTTTCTCAAAATAATTTAAACTTTAATGTCTTTAAGACTTAGCTCGCTTCCTTGCCTTTTGAATTTATGTAAAATCGTCAAAAGATGTGGTCATCATACCTCATTTGCACTAATTTTCAAGAACATGATGGCGTTTGCGCGTAGCGCAGTAAGAAGCCGAATTTTGAATTGGTTTTAAAATTTGTTTCCTGTTGTTTTGGGAAAAATATAAATCCGTTAAATCGACTAAATCTTTGCCAATACTACACATACCTTACAAACAACGCCCGTTAAGCCCGGACTGTAAAAATTGACAATTTTATTGTTTTTGATTTAATCAAAGTCTCCTATGATTATTTTTTAAAGTTTTTTTATTCAATGATTGGAATTTGTATGTGCAAACAAATGAACTAAAAGTGTTATCCGAACAAAAATTTATTTTCCAAATAGGGTTTTGCATTCTGTTGTTGCCGGAGGTTTGAAGGGACCGGATAAAATTGTTGATTTCACTCATCTTTGCCAAAACACGATCGCAAGATAATATTACAATAGATATTGCATCACCAGTAATAGTTGTCCCTCTGGTGGATGGTAGTAGAACAGCACCTTTGGCATTGAAAAAGCCTTTACCTATTGAATTAAATAGAAATGCAGTATGCAATATTAAATAACATTGTGGCATGGAAAAAATTTTAAAAATATTTCATACCCGTACTTGAGATGAATATATGTATATGCCCTACTAATATTCATTAGTTCAATTTCACACAGAAGGATCTTAAACGAAACGACAGATTTATTTTAAATGATTCATCTTGTGCACGATTTTCTGTCCGATTCTGTCCCGAATTATTTATTCCAAAAAATTTATTGGCAGCCAAAAATATTGTACCATCAATTAAATGACTGAATAGTGCCATTCACGCCATTCATTTTCTGGAGTTTGGAAATATTCGATTTGCGGTTGAAGTTTTACAGTTTCTTTGAGTAACCATCATGAATTTAACACAAAACATATATATTTTTGGTAAGCTATCTATCAAATATTTTCCGAAATTTGACAATTTGGGCAGCGAAAACGTTTTCATTTAAATCCGTAGATATAGTCATCGACAAAAATAAAAGGGTTGATTTTTTGATTTAATCAAAGTTCTTTTATTCAGCCACAAAAATTATGAATTTCTTTTATTTTTTATATTATCTTAATTTATCTTTCACGATATTTAATTGTTTCTGTATCCGCTAAGCTCTATTAGATATAAATATTCTAAAGGATCCCTAATAATCGACGCATATTCCAAATTAGACCGAGTATTTAATTGACTATAAATTACAAAAATCCTTTGTGCTACGATAAATAAACCTCAGTAGAGAAGCCACTATAACCACTATTAATAGTATGATTTCAAAAATTCAATTGAAAGTACAAGACAACTTCCAAAACTTTAAATGTCTCGTTTTTTAAACTAGAAACTTTCACCATTCTACATTTAAAAACCATTTAAATGTAGAAACTAAAATTCGAAATAAAAGGAACAAATTAATTATTTATACAAAACAGCAGAATCGAATAAATAATGGAAATCAAAAATGGAAGCCGTTGAACCAGGACGTTGCAAAAATTAATTGATTTAACAGGTAAAAAATAAACAAAAATACCAACCACCTGGAAATAGAGGAAACGGACACGGTTGGAATGTCCAAATTAAATATCGACACAAAAAATTGGAACAAAATACATCAACAACGACAAAAAACAAAGGGGAAAATACAACACGAGCAAACCTTTTTACAAGCAATAGATCCAATTAAGCTCAAACACACAGAAAATAAATCAAATCATAACATAATCACTAAATTTACAACTATAAATATCGCCAATACACAATCACATATTACAGATAATCATTAGCTGTGTTGCTTTCACTAAACCGAAAAATTTTACAACAACAATTGCATTGTATTAAGAAAATTTTCTTTATTTCTCAAGCCAACAATTTTTTAGGTTTAGGGGAAATAAAACCATTTTATGGTTATGGTGTTCACCACAAGGAGCTAATTTTTTCAAATTTATTACTGAAAATCATATTTATAATCATAGAAACTATCATCACATCACACGATTCTTGTATATAAATTTTTTTTTACATAAATGTATATAAAAAAGTTTGACATAAATGTTTTATAACCAAAACAGAAAAATTAAAATGCGCATAAAGCCAAAAGCTGTTGCTTTGTGATATTAAAGTAAAACTCGCTTAGCTTTACGAAAGCAACACAGCTATTATTACATAAGCTCCATAGAACTAACAGCTAACCTGGAGTGCTTCAATTCGAAGAAGTCTTTAGGGTTGTATAACATCACAGGCATAGTGCTGAAACATCTACCAGAAGAAACCATTGAAGAATTATGTTCTCTGTATATAACCGTTTACTCAACAACCGTTATTTCCCCGAATGTTATGGAAAACTACAAGAATTTTTCCAATTCTTGAAAAAATATAAACAGCAGATCAACCCAGTAAAATCAACGAGCACAGTGAAACAAATAAATTAATTCGGGACAGTCAATTTGGTTTCCGACATCAACATTCTACGGTACACACCATAATCTTACCTCATATTCTTGCTATAGTTGAGATGCTTTATAATCGTAAATTTGTGAAAACAAACGGCCATGAAACATCCAGTTGAAGTAAGCGCGTCGAGTATATGCTTTGGTCAAAGCAAGATATTTAGTGCCCAGCACATCTCAGAGATTGTAAAAATGGCATGTTATGAGGCGTTGATCCGTCCTATATAGACATATGGTTGCTTCATAAGGTTCAATTTAAATGATTTCTATAAATGGATGCTATATGTTCTGTTTGGACAGATTACAAACAGAACATATAGCAAACATTACCCACTACATAAATTTTAAATCGGACAATTACTACAATCACATTACTAGGAGTATTACTGCTCATAAGATTCCAGGTCCCGAAGCATTCGTCCTCTTTGATGATCTGGGATACATTCAGGAGTCATTTACCATGTTAACCGGAGACCAAACGACAAATGGTTCGATCATTCGAAGTTCGGACATCCGGAAACCAATTGACGTTTTAACAGTGCCATTCGTTAATGAAGCCAGCTGTATTCTCGCACTATCTATAGAAATTACTGTGGCTAACGAACCACGAGGCTGCATTATAATCAAACAAAAACAAATTGTGTGCATAATTACAATTTTATGACTTAGTTTACAACTTATTTTGCAATCTTTCATTTTATTATTAAGCCTATATTCCATTATGAAACAGTTTGTACAGCAAATCTATGTTGAAGAACTAGAATGAGACAAAAAAATCAAAATTATGTCAGCGTAACAAATTAGTATTGTCAGACGAATTCGCAAATTTGTGATATGTAGTCAATTCGAATTTGTATGAATCAATTGTTTTAAAATTCATAAAGTAGGCCGAATCATTCGAATCGGCCTACTATTTCGTGTTTTATTGAACTGTTAACGCACATTCATGAATTTCTAATGCGTATAAGCCCATTTGTACACATATTTTACTGTGTGAAATCTTAATTTGATGTTAGATCTGATAATCTTTATTAGGGCCATCGCATCACACTAATTTTTATTTTTCTGATTTACTCGAAAAATAAATTGGCCGTAACACATTAATTTATTTAAATTAAGACAAAATAAAATAATAATAAATAAAATTAAATTTAAACATTTTATTTATTATATTTACATATATGATAGTAAAAATTTATGTGATTTGTGAATTATTTTTTAATGTGTATAATAAATATATTAATTTATAAAGTGAAAATTCTAATTAATTTATGTTAACATATATTAAATTAATTTTGAAGCAAAAATTTGTATTTATTTATAAATTATTATTTTTACTGTATGTTTTTTAATATACGTATTTATGAGTTAACAAATTGGTGCGGGAACGTAATTGATTGGACTTTCTCATGCGAATCATATGAAAAACATGTGTAATGGCAAATTTATTTGTTTTTTGCTGGAAATATATTGGTTTGAACTTCTTTGTTGTTTAATAATTGTAGTTCAGAATTATTTTGGTTTCTAATCACTTAAAGATATTGGATATTTGATACATGTTTTATATATATATATATATATATATATATATATATATATATATATATATATATATCGTCCACAATGGTATATCGTCCACAATGATTAATAAATCCAAACTTGTACTGTGCCATTAAACAGTATGACGTTGGGAACCAGATACATTTTTAGAAAACATACTTGACAATTTGCTAGCAGTAAATAAAATCAACTATGGGTCCCTATTTTGAAATTGGTTACCTATCCGAAAGTATATATTTTGTACTACAAATAAAGTTACAAGCTCACTATCTTCTTACTGTATAGTCTGGAATAGATTATTGTACTAGCCTTATTTAGTATCGGGTTACATATTTCTAGTCGAAGCTGTAGGTTTCCTTCTAACTGCTTAATCCAAACTGTTTAAGCCAAATTCAATTTACGCATTCAATTTACGAATGTATTGTACACGTGAAAATAATAACAAAAAACCCAAATTTTGTTAAAAAAATTAACCAAATTTCATACATAATTACTAAAAATTAATAATTATCATAATAAATGTTCAAAGATACCAATTGGATCTTCTTAGCTAGCCTAAATCCAAAATATCTTCTATACCTCTTCTAAATCTTGTCGAATAGCTCGTTCAGAAGTTATGTTAGTGCACAGGGTGGTTTTCCGGTCTCGCTCAGTTTGTTGAAAACTCTGGTAAATGAACCTCTACTAGGATGTAGATGTGAAAAACGTCGACGATATTCCATAACAGCATCCATATCATTCCCATTACAAAAATCATAATAAACAAACACCATATTTGCATATTCTACATTTGAATAAATGTGTGGAATTTTAAACTCTTTAATCGTACAAACTCAAGAAATAACCGTACTTAAATCAGTTTGACAATACAAAAATGATTAAATGTATAAAAGGTTTTCGAGCATGGAACATAGCATACTATGTACTTTATTACTGAAATTTCTTTTATTTTTAATTACGCTATTACCTAAAAACAAATGAAAATCGGATAACAAAATTTGGGTGTTTTGTTATTATGTTCATGTGTCTTCCACATTCCTGGAGTATTACAGATTTGTCCTGACTCACTCTGTTTTTAAATTATGCTCTTATAACCTATATGAATCTATGACATCTACATGACAAAAAATGTATTATTTAATTAAATGTATATATGAATTATGGATATTATACACAATAAATTTTAATTTTTAAATATTAAAAATAATCAATTACAATTATAACACCAAACGCACAAATTAAAAGACCACAAATAAATTACAAATTCCTCTACTATTTGCTTTGTATATATAAGTGAGCAAATACTTCATAGCTTTTACTATAGACGGTTTTGATACTTCTGATATTTCCAATAGTTGTATTTGTGATTTTACATTATTCGATTGTATGAAATAAAAGAAAGAAAACAAAATACAATACAAAAACGCTTGAAAAATAAATTTTAAAAATAAATAACGGTAAAAAAATTAAAATTAATTCAAAAATTACGATTACATCAAATGAGAAATCTATTTTGTTTATCTACGGTGTCACCTTGGAATAAAGACAAAATTTCCTCATTTATTTTATCAACGTCTCAGTTCTTTGGACTTGAAATTGTTTTTTTTTTTTAATTGAATTTTAGTTAATGTCAACGTGAACTTTGTTCTTTGAGGCTTGCACGTGAACAACTGTTTATTCAAACAAAAACTAATGATAAATAATGAATACTTGATTTTCGTCCTTTAAATGTTTACTGTGCACTTTTGCATCGTTCCACAAACGTGAACATCGATCCGTTTGAAATAGAAAGATCTTTTGGAAATAAGAAAGCTTATGTTTCTCATAATTTCACTAACAAATTTAATGTAATGTGAATTATATGTATGTGAATTATATGTATGAAATATATGCCAATTCGGAAAAGACCACCTTTGCTTCTCATGTTCAAGTTCGTGGTTAGAATTTTTAAAAATTACTAGACTATAAAAAATAACTGATATTCTGTGAGGTTTTCAATAAAACAAACGTGTAATTTGAAGGGTAAAAAAGGAGGGCACTAAAAAGGATTTTTCTAGTCGATTCAAGGTACTTGTCAAATAATCAAGTTTCAACTATCGCTATAGCAGCAACATAAAATTAATATTTTTATTAAAAGCATTGCAGACAAAGTATAATGATCATATCATTATAACAAACATATTCTATTCACTTATAAATTCTATGTGATTAATGAATAATGTATAATGCTTTTAAATCACATCGCATTTAGATAGCAACCGTCAAATTTCAAATCTACACTCTAATTATAAATTATATCTTATATACATAAAATTTTACTAATATCGCACCAAATCTATCATAATATTATCATTTTTATCAGACAATTCGTATTTTGATTGATTTATCATGAAATTTTCATTTATGTTCTAAATTTTCCAATATTATATACAAAATATACACACATATACATAACTATTTCATTTTTATGATTGATTGAAAATATATTTTTTGAGTTAAAATTGAATATTGATTGATTATAAATGATACATAAAATACATAAACAAAACAAAAAATCATAAAATTATAACTTTATTATAAAATTAAAGTCATAACCAAAATATAACATAATTTATGAACTCATTAACCTTTTGTGTCTTTTTGTTTCTTACAAATTTTATGATGATGACTTATGTATATTTATGTATATCTACTCCACCGTCTGGAAAATATACCATAAAGAAAAGAATCAAATCAATATTAAAGCAGCAATGATTCTTATCTGATTATTAACTGAAAAATGAAAGCAGCATATAAATTGTAATGATTTAATGATCTGTTATTTAATGTAAACAAAAGACAACTTTTTATGATGGCTTGAACGTTACAGAATTTCATATTCTTACTTTTATGAATCATGAATAAGAAACATTTAGGTACCTACCGTATATGCATGGCACACATAATTTTTTAAAGAGATTAAAAATGATCGTAAATTGCGCATCCAGTTTTATTTAAATAAAATTTAATGAATTTTTGGATCATAAAGTAAAATGAAGGTACAGATTTTAACTTTTGACACAAAGTGCAATAGTATTGAAATCGAACTTCTGAGATTCATCAAGCTTCTCAGATGTTATATTTCTCATAATATACTATACGGTTCTATAAAATAAACAATTATGAAAGTATATTTTCTTGTAGATATAATAGGGTTGGTGGTGGTCTTACATTATTAATTAGAGTTAATGAAATTTAACTACTCAAATTTGCAGATACCTAACTTTGGTCAGTTTGTTGTCCATATACCTTCTATATAAACTCAACTCTCGGAGAATAATACTTATGGTAATATCATAGAAAAAGAACATAAGAATGATATATTTCGTATGTTAATATGCCATTCGAAATAATAAAAAATATATAGTGTATACTTGTTGTTGCATGCCAGTACAAAGAGAAACAACAACATAATTTTTAAGTATGTATCTATCCTTGTTGGACATTATTTTGCATTAGTGATTTTTATTTTGAGTTTTCTTTGGTTTTGTTTTTCCTTTCTCATTACTACTGGAGAGGTAGACAAATGAGGATGTAATTAACAGAATAGGTATAGAAAAAAAATATGTTATGAAATAAATATAAAAACAAAATAAATCGTATCGGTTTTACAGACTTTTTTTGGCCAAATTCGTGTTTGTTTTGACTTTTTTGTTTTTTATTTTTAATTTTCTAATTCGTACGTACACATTTTTCGTTCTCTTTCGAACCAAATATTTCGTACAATTCGTATAATTCGCTGCCACTTCATGAATACGATACAATGATATAACATTATATAGAGTTGTTTAAACATATTATTTGATTATTTACAAAAAAAAATTTTCTATTATGACCATTTAAATTTCGTGGTTTTTGCTTGTTAAAAAAAATTAAATCATAATACCTCCGCATTCGTCTACCTCTCCAGTAGTATTGAATGACAAAGGAAAATCAAAACTGAAAATAAAAATCCCTAATGCGAAATAATGTGCAACAAGGATAGATACATAATTGAAAAAATGTTGTTGCTTCGCTTTGTACTGGCATGCAACAACCAGTATACACAATATATTTTTTATTATTTCGAATGCCGTTTTAACATACGAAATTTATCATTCTTATGTTTTTTTTTATGGTATTATTTTACTTGTAGACATAAATATCCCAGCAAGTGAAATTATTATTTTGTTTTGAATCATAAAAACTGTTGAGTTCTGTGTGTTAATGTCAATATGAAAGTAAATCGAGCTAATACTATGTTAGTGGTAAAATACTATATCATGTCGTGCTTTGTATACCAAATCAAAGGTTCCGTAAACAAAGTAAACTTAGTACAAAAAATGCCGACAAACGAAGGTTTGGTTTATGTAAGAAAAATGCTTGGATGTTTGATTTTTATTATAATTTCACTGTGATCACTTTAATGGTTTTGAGAGAAGTTGTTAAATTTTACGGTAGGTGCCGTTATTTTTAGTATTAAACGCATGCATCATGCAACTAAGTTAATTAAATAAACATTTGTAAGGTTTTATATCTGCCAATTAATTACATTTTTTTTTAGTTTGTATTCCAGACATGGACGATGGTTGGGCCCATAGATTATGCACTCCAACAGGGGACCATAGGGGAACCTAGTACCTGCCGCCTCAAACACTTTAACCAGTGCGCCAATTGCTCGGTAATTATATTATAAACCGAAATTAACTAAAAGTGGTGACAATTTTATTGTTTTGTGTTTTATGTATTTTATTATAGCTCGCATCATAATTCCCAAAATGTTGCCTCGTTGACGAATTGGATGAATCAGTTATTACCAACTAGCAAATTTTCGTGACGGGTATTTTTAGCAACCTCTTTGAGGTTTTAAAATGCCACTTCGTTTTGGTAATGGTCGCTCAGTCGAAAATATATTGCTTTTTTCTCGATAAAATTTGGTGAAAATATTTGATTTCATTTACGGTATCCAAAAAGTTACAGCCCGTTGATGTATCAGATGCCAATTCCTGGTATATGAGCCAGCAAAATCTTCGCTAGTCAGCAGAAATGCTCAAAAGAGATTAACTCGAGGTGGTGGTAAATTGCCCCATTAGTTGCTCTTTTGTGATTTGCTTTTGCCGAAAGCACTTGACGTAGTAAAAGCGTTGTATATATCACACTACGAGCTACATTTTTACAGCATTAATAACATTAATAAGGTTGCTCCTGCATGCAAATTCTGATCATTTGCCTCCTTTACTATTCCCTTGTTTCTCTAAATAAGGGAAGTTTCTCTTATTTAGAGAAACATGTAAACTACGCTTCTTTTATTATTGAGTTAGATGATTCGTTCAACTCCACTGCTGTTAAAGACTCAATCCCTCGCAGGTTGCAAGATCGCAAATTATTAGCAAGTTTAACCCAAGCCAAGACTTTAGCTGCTTTGATGATACTTGAACATATTTTTGAGTTCTTGAATTACCAAATTTGTGTTGGTATCGAGATTTTCTTGCTCCTCTGTGATAAAATAAGTTATTGCTTCTGTCCTATTCGTCCTTGCCTTTTTAACTGGTTTTGGAGGTTTAATTAGTTCTAAACGTAGCCAACCCGGCTCTTGCCACAATACTACATCCTCAATAAGTTCGACAGGCAGAAGGTCTCGAGAAAGCAGTATCTGATTGGTTGTGTTTTTAAAGTACACATATAGAGCCATTGCTGAACATTTGTTGAGTCTAATATTTCTGCAACTCGGTTGAGTACGAATATAAATTTCCTTTTCTTGGTGGATTTATCCGCCGCGCAAGGACCTTTGTAGAATCCGTCCACAAAGTGATATTTGGTTGTATAACAAAGTCTAAATATTTGATGACAAGCTTAAGCATCTTAATGAGTAAAAGGGCTCCAGATAACTGGATCCTCGCTGGTTGTATCGTGCTTTATTGGTGCTTGTTTTATGATGCGATGATATTCGTTGGAATGCGACTGTGGCATATGCGCTGTTTGATGCATCCGAAAGTGCACACAAGTGTAAATTTTGATCCGAGTGTAGCTATCTTGGTATTTTAATGTTTTCTAATATATCTATCTCGGATAACAATCCATTAATTTTCGACGTCTTCGCGGGAAGCTGGTTACCCCATTCTAGCCTTTAAAGCGACTTGCCCAGGAATAAAATCTTTATGTTGCTTATCACGGGCGACTGCCATTCCATCGGCTCAAATGCCCACGAGGCTTCAGAAAACATATTTGTCTTTATAAATCTGGTTGTGTCTGGTATTGGGAAACAGTAAATGAAAACCTGCCAGTTTGCGGATCGAAAAACTATAACGTTGCTTCTGGGACCTGAAGAGTATCTCTTGCAGTGACCGTTGTACGTTTTGTCCAATCAGCAACGAATCATTAAATAACCATTAGTCGATTTTGCTGACATGTCGAATACTACACGCCGCTTTGGTGGTTGAGCTAAATTCCTTCGATAGCTTCGTATTCTGCGTTATTCTTGAATTTAGAATAGTGTTCACGAAGTTTCATCGATTTCCATTCTATAGTGACCTAAATCACCTTGGAGTATAAAGGGTTAATTAGGATTGAACGGTAAAGGAACTATAAATCATCATCTGATTGAGATCAATCTGCAAGCAGTTCAGACTCCTTAAGTCTTTGGCCGTTGCTAGCACCGTTAAAAATCTATCAAACCCAATTAATAAATCTATAGGAGGAGGCATATGGGGCTTTAGGTCTCAGCTAGTTGCAATTGATTCAAATACTTTGATGTATTTGGATAGTAAATTCGATTTATTTTAGGTACCACGTATGCAGTAATATCAATGGCTTCAACAATTACTGTTGGTAATAGTGCATTAGCTTTTATTTGATGTGATGAGTGCAAACTCCTGTGATTTTAGATTTGCTTAGTTCAGATGAGATAGTCAAGTTATTTGATTCAGCATGAGCCAGTGTGCAATGTTTTCTTCTACATTGGTACAATTGACTCTTTGATCTACACTAAAGCATTATGACCTTCTGTTAAGCAATTATAACATCTAGAACTCTAATTGACATATTGTCAACACTCGTAGTCACATAAACGATGTTGGTGGTCGTTGCACAAACTGCATTTTGGGGATGGTTTTGGTTGTACATACAATGGACACGCAGGTGCATTCTGTATGGGTTGACTTTTACTAACTTAAACTTTGAGGCCTTCGATTGAATTTATGCGTTTGTTTAAAAATTTCAGAAATATTACTCTGATGACTCCTGTCGCCATAGTTGCAACATAGTATAATCTAGTTTCTTTTCAGCTAGCTAAACTAACGAACAATCTCTCGACTCAGCACTGAATCCAAAGGACGTTTAAAAATGTATGAATTTATATGAAATATCAGTTAGCTTTAACGTACTCCACTTATAAGGTTATATATAACCCACACCGATTTAGTCCTCCTAGTACATTTCTATGTAAACTTATCATGGCTATAACGTACCAAAAGCGTAGCATACGCTGTTATATAAAAAAAAAAAATCCTCGATTTGGTGTGATGTAAGTAATATTTAAAACCATATAACAAAAATTTGAATTTTTTCGTTACTATGACAATGTCAACAGCCTACGTATTGGATAAATTCGGATTTTATTTCAGAAGGTTTTGTTTTGGTCTGTTAATAAGTAGATGCTACGTAGAATAGTTGATTTAATCTAGTGACTCTCGATTTTTTAACAAATAATAAGCATTCATTTGTTTAGTAATATTTTGCTACATAATAATATTTATTTTGCATATAATATTTTACATTAACTAATTAAAATAATTATGTCGTCGAAAAAACGAAAATCCATATCTCTTCAAACAAAGTGAACGTATAAGCTATAAAGTGGATAAACACGTAAAAGTAGGGGAGCTTCATGGGCTGTGGAAAACAAAAAATTCGTCGATTGTACAAAATAGAGCGAAAACCAAACAAGCCGCAAATAGAAAAAATACAATACTTATGAAAAATGTTTTTAATCTCGACGAAACGGTGTTGTTTTATAAAATGCTCCAAAGATATGAAAATTGCCCTTCTTCATTATTAATTGCTTCAAAACATCAGGGATTTCTTCAACATAATCAACAATCATCAATGATGGGCCAAGTGATTCAATAATTGACTACTTGTGGTGCAATTCACACATTCAGGAGTTGTTACTTAACGCAGTCGACATATCGCAGTCAGGACTTGATATATATATAAAGGTATATGATAAAGATGAACACTTAGTTCCAACCATAATTGAATAACATTAGCTTCTGTTACAAAAATCGATATATTATGTCAAAAACAAAAAACTATTAGTAGTTTTAACATTTGAATTTTTCAAACATTACAAAAAACTAAATAATTAATTAATTAAATTTTTGTCAACTTTACAACCAATTTCAATTTTCAAAATATTTTCAGCTTTTTCTAAAGCAAATATTGGTTTTCCTAAATGTTGTATACGTGATCAATTTTCTACATATGACAGAAATGCAAACAAAATATCTAAAGAAAAATTTGAGTAGACCACAAAACGTACCATAATAAATATTCTTCCAAAAATACGATTTGAATTCGATTTGGTGTTGAAAAATAAATGAATATTGCAAAATTAAGATCAATGTCCCCATATGATTATTTCCATAATAATTCACATCACATAGATTTTTTTTTATTTCATCTCATGTCATTTTGGCTAAAGGATATACTCTTGCATTCGTATACATATATGTGTACATACAATGCAGTTAAACATAGATGGAGATACATTTATAGCAAAATGTTGATATTATGCCAAAAGTAATAAGTAAAACACTCGTTTTATGTGTCACATAATCTTATAGAACATTAAAATTATTGTCAAAATAGACAAACATAAATAAATGTTGTTGAACGAAATTACACAGAATGAAGACCAACATAACAACAACAACAAAAAAACACTAGAACTTATGTACAGCACGCTGAAAGATTAAAATCAAAAGTGCGCAAATACAAGTAAACAAAACAAAAATAGTTTCTTAATTTTAATTTTGGTCCTCAATGTGGTATGAATGAATCATTTCTTTATTTCAATGAAGAAAATTACATCATAGTCGCCATGGTTGTTGGCGGCCAAATAAATTTCTATGAAAAGTTGACGAGTCGAATATTATATGAAATAACAACATTTTTAGCCAAATCCAACCGACAAAACATTTTTTAAGTTTCGATTCCTGAACATAAACTTTGGACCGATACCAAAAAATAATCTATTTTCAAGTATTAATTACACTTAATTAAAATGAAATTAAATATTTAGAGAAAATGTAATTTAAACAATGAAATTACCGATGAGAAATGGTACACAAGTATCTTAACAGGAAGCAGTAATAGTTTGGTGTTTTCCTTCTTCTTATTCTTCTTTGCTTTTATCGCTCGTTATCATTATTATGTTGTTGCATTTTGGATAATTTCCAAAAAAAAAAAATAAATGAAAAATTGAAGATAAATCCAAACCGAAAAATATAAAATCTCAACCTTTTAAGAGATTTAAAAATGTATGTACATAATTTTACTTTAATGAGATTATTATTGTTTTTATAAAATAATACAGATATAATTATAATAGCAATAACATAGTTCCTCCTCGTTTAGTCGACATCTTCTTCTGCTTCTTCTTTTACTTCTTGTTCAATTATACTATGGAACCTCATAAATTTGTAGAATGACATTTTTCACATAAGTTTAAATCTAATTAGATCTAATAATTATTTGTTTTAAAACTGCAAAATTCAAAGTCCATTAATTTTGTTATGTTTATTATATGTTGTTGTATTTCTTTCATCTCAAGAATGTTATTATTATTATTATTATTATTGTTGTTAGTTATGGTAGTATTATTTTCCTTGCCAAAATAGCATATGTGCAAGATGCATTTATCTGACATGTATTTACAGAATATGTACTACAAAAAAAAATTGTTCACCATTTTCATGACTCAATTCCAAAAAAAATAAAAAATCGTATGATTCAGTAAACAAACGAAAAAATAGTTTTTCTAGTTTTTTTTTGTTGTTTGTTTTTTTTTATAAATTTAATTTTGGAATAAATAAATTTCACTTTGAAATTTTATTTATAAAATAAACATGAAAATAATGTCAGATGTTTAAATGGAAAATGCAATAACGAAATGTAAAATAAAAATATAAATTATGTATCTGTGCATAGCAAAAAAAAAACTGGTAAATTTTGTATTTATTTTCGAAACCAAGGTCAATGAATTTCCAAATGATGTGTGCATAAATTTATAAATAGTTTTATTGGCATAATGGTAAATTTAACTTTGGTTTTAGAGTGATGGTAGCAAATCATTAAAAAACTATTTTTTTTTTTATTGATTGATTTAGAATGTACGACCAAGCATTAAGCAGGATCTCCCGGATATTTGGCCGGGCCCACCGTCTACCCGTTTTCACATATATACTTGGAAGGATAAGACAGGGTATTAGTAAAATTATTGACCCGGTTACAGACACTTTGGCGGCCAATAGTTAGTAAATTTTGGTTGGGGTAGGGAAAGGAAAGGGTATGTCAGTAATGACAGAATTGGTCCGGTTTCCCGGTAGGCAATATTCGAACTACTGTTAGCATAAGACAATCACAATTTTTTAGGCTGTAATAAATAGAATTAATTTTTAATTTGAAATTACAAATTGATTAATTCTTAATATAACAACATAGTTATACAATAATATAATTCCTACAAGCCATATGCTGCAATAAATTGTGTTAGCCTTTGCCCGAAAATTACTAATTACTCTGAAACTATTAATTAATTAATTCAAATTATAATAATATAATTTTTGCAAGCCGCAGGCCGTAATAAATTGGATTAGTTTTTGCCTAAAATGTACAATTAATTAATTTATTACATTTATAAAAATATGAAATTATAAAAATTATAAAATAATATAAATTAGATTTTATAAAATTTGATTAAATATTACAAATTAATTGAATTAACCGTTTTACGACCAATACGTCATATAATCGCCGAAAATCTAATTTATATACCGGTAGCAAATCATTAAAAAAAACTAAGAATACAAATATAGATTTTACTTCGTGCATGTAAAAATGTATAATTTATTTATTAATTTTATTAATAGGTAGTTATAAATTTAAAAATAAATATATTGTTTGCCGTAAAGCTACGTACTGTCTATCAATTCAAAATTTTTACTTCGTGCTTGTAATAAATTAGGAAACAAATGGCTCCATAAAATATTTCATCTGGAAAACCAGGAATTTTTTTTTAATTTAAAAAATTTGTATTTGGTCAATACTTTACATAAACATCCTTAACTAAGATTCGCAGCCTAAACTCTATCATCTATCGTCTTAAATTTTAGATTTATTTCAATTGGCATAAACTACTTTTAACTACTTATACTTAATTTAATTAATTGTATCTATTTGAAACAATGCTGGTTTCTTTGGTATCAGTTTTTGGGATGTCATAATATAATAATTAGGAAAGGTGGCCCAGGAATTGAGATTTAAGAGACTCCAGCTGCTATTGGGTTGGTACTGGAATTGTGTTGGTGTTACGTAGAATGTCCTATTTGTAAGGTAAGACTCAATTAGTTTAATAAGGTAGTGATGAACTCTGCTTTGAATGAATTTATAGACTAAGCTTTTATGCCAGACGTGTCAAAATCCTTTTCTACATGCAAAAAGGCTTCATTGGTTGAACAACAAAATCGTTAGGCGTTTTTCATAGTATTTATTAGCCTCAACACTGCTTTTGGGTAACAGAGAGCCCGGCAGGAAAGACAAACTGTTCCTTAGGGATGTATATGGTTCTATTAGGATCTGGATCCTCTTGAGAATGGCTATTTCTATGATTGTACTTACTTCTTCGTTTAGAAGTGAAATTGGGCGAGTATGCTCTATACTATTGAAAGGCTTTCCTGGTTTATTGATAGAAATGACCTTTCCAATATTCCAACAGTCTGGAAAGTATTCTATTTTTAGGATTCCATTAAGTATCTCAGTGAGTAATATGATACCTTTAACTTGTAAATTTTTTAATACTGAGCTGGGTAAGTTGCCGAAGAATATTGGCATGTTCTAATTTTTCGACCATAGTTAGATTATAAGGGGGAGGGTTAAAAAATGGTTGACACTGTTATTAAATAACCGTTCAAAATTAGGGTCATTATGTGGTTTAGAATATGATCTATAACGAACTTGTTGGTTTTACGCACTTAAACCGTAATGTATTTGATCGGGGTTCCTATACATTTATAAGAGGTGCTTCAGTTTCAACCATTCTAAATTAGCATGGCATATCCATCCAGGATATAGTAATATATCCAGCGACGGAAAATTTGTGTCGCTGAGTTAGGTGAGTTTTAGAAAGGAGAGCTAAGTAAGGCTTGTGGTGAAGCAACAAAGCTTCCAACTCTCATTTGCTGTTATTCACCGGATGTTACCCTCCGCAGTTGACGCATATTCGGCTGGTTTTGTAAATCCACATAGTTGGCACAGTTGTCCAGCTCGTGCATTTTCTTGCACTTTATGCATCTATAGTCACAAATCTCTGACAATTTTAGCATTGAGTCATTTGGGCTCGACATCGTTTCTGCTCCTAGGTGACTCTGTAGTAGCTCATTTCTTTTATACGTAGTAGATTCTCGAGTGGAGTGTTCTTATCTATTAGCACTTGAAAAAGCGACACAATTAAGTGTATGCTACACTACTTAAGTGTAGTATTCAGAAATCCTTTTTTAAAAAAATATTGGCGACACCTTGGCAAATATTTTATATTTTTCTCTTAGAGTCATCTCGATGATATTTCATCTTGCCAACAAAGAATTGAAGTAAGAAATGATCTGCTATGCTCTAAGCTTGATTAATGTTATTATAAGTTTAATTTAAAATTATACATTTACAGCATTTAACAAATGTTGAAGAATAAGTCAATCAGAGTAATGTGCCATCCAAGTGTTCAGTATTAAATTGTTGTTAACACAAAGGCTTCCATGGCCCTAAAGGTATGGTGCAATCCGATGACCCCTTTAAAAAAGTTACTTGAATTGCGCTTTTTGCTGATTTGTTGTACTCTTCATTCTTCATCCTTTCACTATTAACGCTTTTTCCGTCGACAAATTCGCTTTGCGGATCACCTAACAAAGACTGCTTTGTTATTGCCGACGGTTTGGAAATGAATTTGGGCTTCTCTATAGATTATATTATATTGCTCGGTAGCAAGAAAGCACTCCTCATCAAGCTAGTTATTTTTGGGTTTAGCTTTCGCTACACCTAGAGTCCACCTAAGCAGCACTGACAACACAATATGAAATACCTCTTGTAGAGCATTTACGTTATTAGGGGGTGATCTTACATGTTAGATGAATCTCCACGAGTTAATTTATTGTTAATTTGTGTCGGGAGTACGGGTCTATATTTCAACAGCAGTCAACCTAATTTTTACCAGCTCTAGCGTTAAAGACACCAGTCATTATTTCTTTACTATCGACTGCTTTGAAACCTAAAGCAGCCTTTTTTACCAAAGGTTCTACAAGAAATCTAATTTCATGATTGCCGAGGTCCACGCTTGTTGTGTTTTTTAACTTCTTTTTTCTTGAGTTGTATTTTTAATTAAGTGCGATCCTACTGTTACTGTTATTCTATAGCGGTATCTTTTTTTTAATCTGTCCTATTAATTTTTTTCATTTCCTACAAGACTTTTTACTGCCATTACGTTTCCAGCAGAAAACAGTTCTTTTCAGTTCATACCTTCTATTCGGCACTACATATTTTGTTGCCTGCATCTTCCTCGATTTCATATATACATCATTTAAATGCTTCCCTAAATTGTGCAAAACTATATATGCAACACAATCACATTCATTGGAATCTTTTCAGTAGCCACACTTGTTTAAGTATTATTACTATTGGCCACACATTTTTAAGTGTTTGCTTATAAATAAATAAATTACTTAAACATCAAGTATGCAATGCTCGATCAAGCAAATACGTACCTAAATTTTATTTTTCCACTATACTTCGTAGAAGGCATAATTATTATGTGTCTTAGTAGACTGAGAAATTTTGTTTTTCGGCTAGTGGTTAATAATATTGTAATATTGACCACTAGTTAATAATGAACACTCGAAGTAATGCGATTAAATAGGATAGGAAGATTATGATTATTCCCCATATTGATAGATTTTGATCAGAATAAAAAAATACAAATAAAATTTACAAGACACATACACTCATAAATTATCATTGAACACTCTTGAAAATATGCCAAAAGTATATTTTCCGAAATTTTATTAACACTCTTATTATTACACCATATAATCTCGGTTGTTGCGGCAGCAGCTGGTCGGTTATATTTTCAACCATCTTATATATTTCAGGTGGCGTAACGATTAAATAATCAATCTCCATTTTTTTTAATTGAATGCCGATTTAACTCAATAAAATCAACAAATCCAATAACAAAATAAAATGCAGTGTCATTTTAAATTTACGCTTACTATAATTCAAGTAAAATTCGGGCTACTTGGATATCGTTAATATTATTAAATAGCAAGTGTTTATAATGATAAATTTGCTATCAACATCCAAAATTATTCCGTATTAACAAACATCTTTAGTTGGTTAACTGTAGTCTCAATATAAATCTGTGAAACCAAAAATCTCATTTTTTTTTATACAATTAACTAAAGATTTAAATTACCATCGGAGTATGTACACGGTTCAAGTTGAAAAAAAATCAACACAAAAGTCTGGACAAACACAATACAGTAATTTAAAAAATTTCCTTATTTTTCCCTACTTGACGGTGTAAATTAAAATAAACAATAAAACAATCGAAAAATGGTAAATAATTCTCTGCATAAGAGTGATACAACAACAAAAAATGTTTTAAAACGATTAAATTGTCAAGATAAAAAATTTAATTATGTATTTGAAGTGAACAAATTCTTGGAATTTTGATCACGATTCACGGTAGGTTTCTTTTGAGATTACTATATAAAACAATTGTGTACACTAACTGCACCTATTGATTTGATTTGATTTGATTTGATTTGATTTGATTTCATTAGTCCTAAAGCTTAAAGTAGTTTTGCAGTGGAGATAACCTCACCTCTTTCTTATTTTTTGGCTCTTTTGAATATCAATGCAGAAGAAAACAATACTGGACATTGATACCTTATTTCCACTAACCCTTGACTCACCATAATTTTTAAAATTTATTTTCCAACAATAAATTAAATAAGCAAAAATAAGCTTACTTGGGATATGTCCTACTTTATTTACAGTTAAATCGACTTGCTATCAAAACACTCTTTGGTAGAAAAACCATTTAGCGAACTTGTAGTATAAATTGATGGAAGATCTCGAAGTCTGAAGAATATGATCAATAATGAGTACATTGTCGGTAACTGAACGGCAACATTTCTAGAAAACTAGAACTAGCACCATTCAAGTGCAGAATGCACATTTATTTTAGTATTCCACTGTGTAATCGTCAGTTTTTAAGATAAGAATCCTATTACAGGTGTAATCGTCAGATAAGGATCCTATTACAGCTTTTGTGAGAAATATGCTTTTTTCAGATGTGTTCTAAAAAAGAAACTATTAAGAAAACCATGTCCGTGTTTTTACCGCAAGCATTGAATAAGGCTAAACAGTTTCTGACGATGTTGCTATGAGTGTGAACAGCAGCGACGAAAAAGATATGACGAAACAACTGAAAAATATGTCAGGCAATCCTCAAAGCCAAACGCAAATATTGTTAAACATGCGGATGCGACAAACAAACATTTTTCATCATTTAAAAACGAACTAAATTTATGTGAAAAATGGACAGAAGTCACAAAAAGTTTAAAGACTGATCGGTGCATTTAACACAATTAAGTCGACTATTTCGAATCTCGAATATTCAAATTTTCCTCAAATCATTAAATCCCAAATCTAGAAATTGAAATTTTCTCGAGAAATTTCCAACACTAACCACACGCCTAAATAGCCACCCCACCACATTTGTCTTCGGTTCAAAGTCTTTAAAAAAAGTTAATCAAAGTCTTTAAAAAAATAGATCATTCGAAATGCGATAGCTATAACGGAATAGCTGATTTTTCTATACAAACTACCAAAAGAAAACTACCAAATTGTTGGTGACTACAAAAGAAGCTTTTATACAGAGTGTTCAGAGGTTACATAAATAGTTATGTTTAAATCTATTTCAAACCTTGATCTTTTATTTTAAGGTTATTAACCGACTAAAACAGAACCACAACAAAATATTTACAAATCGGATAATAAATATTTAAAAGAAAACAAAATAAAAAACTTGTTCTGTTTCCAATTTTTTTTTTTTTTTTTTTTAAGCGTTTTTTCTTATTTTCATCTCAAATTGCAAATTCACGATCATACAATATGCGATTCCTTTAAGTTACAATAAAAAATGATCTTCATGTTGATGGCGAGGTCATCCTTTTTTTTTGTTGTTTCTTGTAACAAAAACAAAAGGTACAACATATTGTATGAGAGATGATCGTAAGAAGATGTTTAGTATATAAGATTATATATTATAATGCACGAGTAAGAAGTGCAGAAGATGAAGAAATAATAATAACAACCAAGTTTATATATTATTATAAAATATATATATATATATATATATATATATATATATATATATATATATATATATATATATATATATATATATACATATATATATATATATATATATATATATATATATATATATATATATATATATATATATATATATATATATATATATTGCAAAGAAAATTGTAAGATGTTTTTATATTTCATTTGCAATATAACGAAAATTGCATTTAATTGATTTTGATTGAAACGTAAAGTGATTAACGAACACGATTTTTAATTGGATTGGTTTACCAACAATCAAAAGAAAATGGCATGAGGTGAATAAATATAACGTTATGTCACTCTATTTTAATATTTCATTAATTTTTAAATTTTTAAATGTTCTGTTAACAGCTGCGGTCAGAATTGTTTAAGGAAATCTTTCAAATTGTGCTGACGGGTATACTACATGTATATTTTGTATGTTATATTCGTATGCAGTGACATTTTGCAACAATGTTTTAAAGTAAAGTTTTATATCGTATTATTTTGAGATTTATAACTTAGACAATTTTTTTTGTAATACATTGTAATTATATATCTATTTGAAGATTTGATCAAGAGCTGAGCTGACCAGAAAAGTTATTTTCAAAACCTAGAAAATAAATTATGTTAGCCCATCGAAACTGTAAAATTTATATCATTAATTCGAAAATTACAAAAATTTAAAAAATATATGATGGTATTGGTTCGCCCTTTGAAATTGTTAAAATACCATAAATATGAATCCCAAAATATACAGAAAATCTTTATCGTTTTATGTTCCAGATCTTTTTGTTTGGCCACAATTTTGTTTTGGATGACATTTATCAGTTTGCATTTGACAGTCGCAGAGAGTGGTTGATAATATTAGCCGAATTTCTTTACGTTTGATCTGATCAAGATCAGACCAAGTCTGATGGACACAAAAATTTACAAAATAAATCCTTGAGGTTGGTATTACCACTGCTTAAAGGAACAATTCAAAATTACATTAAAGATTGGTATGGTACTACTAAAAATTAAATTCTTTTTTTGTCAAAAAACATCCATCTTGTTATGAAATTATCTTCCAAAAAATTTTCATTGACACACTATAAATTGAAACACTATAAATAGTTTTGTCATATGAAGTTATAACAAACGGCGACTAGATAAATTCAAATACAAAAAATGTAATTAATTTGTTTTATTTTGGGTTTGAATGAGTTTGGTATTTGATTATTTCACTACTACCAACCACTAAATAAAAAATTATTGTACACCTACATTTTAATAGCAGAACAATTTTTAGTTAATCAAAAACGAATTTGGTTCAATTTACGTCTTTGCTTTCTATTTAATTCGTGATCTGATTTAGATCACGGCGGCATTGTTGGCTGTTATTGCTTTAATGAAGCTAGAGCCAATGATGTAACAGTTACAGGTGACCACTCTCTACACATATTGAACAATTTTCTTGTGCCTAGTTCCCATAAAACGGTGCCCCATCGCACACATATCTCGACATACGATGCACATTTTATGAGAATTTTTTTCAGGTCAAATAATATCAAAACGTGATAATAGTGACTAGTTCTCACGACCCTTTAATTTGGCCATTCAAACATGAAGGACAAAGTGTACACTAATAAACCAACCACAACCTCGATGCTTAAGGACAATATGAGGAAACGAAATTTCTGAAATAGCACCATCAAATGTCATCGGCATTTTTACCAATGTATAATCACTGAGTGGCGCAGAAGGTATCGTAAGAGCCAATTATTTTGTTTAACGATATTTTCTGTTGTGAATAAGTGGTACTTTTATTAATCTCCATTGTTTTTATAGCTAGTTTATCAAAACTTCGAAATTTATGCACTAATCGAATATTTTTATATAAGTGCTCATTAAAAGAGTGAAACCAATTCCAGAAATCAAAATTGTCATAAATCAAAACTACTTATGTCATAAATCAATAAATTTAAAGTCTATAGCCAATGTCTATTCAAACTGAAAATTTATAATAGTTAGCCGGTTAAAAAATTTAAAAATATATGCCACAAAACAAGAGTATTCTCCCAACATCTAAGCAATGTGTGTACTCCAAAACAGCTACTTATTGTACAATCTAATTAAATAAAGCGAATTTTAAAGCCAAATGCAATTGAAGGAACGCAAGACTCAAAAAACCTAGACATGATCTACTTAAACAACTACTGGATGTGTGCATCAAATTATTAACTTACATTTTCTAAGTCAAAGCGAGATTTGGCTACTTTCAGCAAAGCCTGGCAAAAATAAAACAAAAGAAATCTCATATCATTTAACATAATTTAGAATAAAATTTTCAAGACACTTGTTCAATTTGCTTATAGGTAATATAGAAGTAGAGGGAACGATTGAGATTTAATTTGAAATAGAATAAAGGAAAACTGCTGATTACCTGTTTTTTCGATTGTATAGAGCCATGTTTAGTAGTGGCCACGATTCTCCGAGTAATTAATTCAAAATTCAATTCAAGTCCATGTTAAAGTCACTGGAGACTGAACTAGAAGAACACAACCACCTTCTGTATATGGCAGCAGAATGAAATGAAGTGAATTTATCATCTCAATACTTTATTGAAATGCATTTTTTGAAATGTACCCTCAAGCATAACACCAAACCTTCTATTTTCCAACGGCTATATCTCGTAAGAGATATACTGTTATACGCGTAGATTTCTGATATAATGTTATAAGCGTAGATCAAATTCTACCTGAATAGTATTGCCTTAAAGTCCTTCGATTAAGTTGGTTTTTAGAACTTTTAAACGGCTAAGCACACTATAAAAATTTACCTCCTGAATGAAGTGAAATGAGAAATGATACTCTGAATATATTACCATATTATTATGTATATACCTTTCTACACCTTCTACATGTATGTACCTTTCTGGTATATACCATTCAAAAAATTGCAAATTACTATATAAATAGAAGGCTTTGCTACATTTGAAATGTATATATTATTTTGGTTATTTTGTTTTAGTGCATCTGTCAATTAAACTTTCCATTCAAAACACACATCAAAATAGACATCAATTGTTGTTGGTTTTGTTTTAGTGCAATACTGTTGTACCATAGACAACTAGTTGTCTATGGTTGTACTATGAATTTTGTTTTTTTATTTTACTTCATTTTATTCTACGTTATTCACACATTAATTCATGTAATTTGTGATCGGTTTGATCGCACAATATGCTTTTCATAATTTTCGTATGTTTCGTAATTTCCGTTAAATTTTAACTCAAATTTCATCATTTCCGTTACATTTTTCTTTATAATTTGTTTAGTTACTCACTTCAAAAACAGCCAATACCCTGTTATAAGGTTTGCGTTTTTTTTTTAAATTAAATTACTAAATATATGAACTCTCATATGAATTATATTTTGATCACTGTTTAACATTTTTAGGGAAAAACAAAAGTCGAGGTTGAAATTGGAACTTCGAACTAGCCAAGAATGTTCGAAAAAATGGTGAAATTTAGTTAGTACCTCCAATAAATTAAAAGACCCTCCAACTAGATCATATGAATCAGGTTTAAACTCCGCCAGTTGGATATATTTTGATAAACTAAATGGTTTGATGGGCAACAAACACATAATTGTTCCGAAACAAAGGTTATCGCAAACTTGATCGAAATCACTAATATAGATACATCAACATTATCTTACAGCCTATTTGACGATTCAAGTAGTTCTGATGGAGTTTTAGATATGACAATACCCAGTACCAGCCACAGGACCATCAAACCAACGACTAGTGTGTAAAAGTAGAAAAAAACTAACCAGTAAAACTAATCATATGAAAGAAAGGGACGCTAAAGTTATAAAGACGGTATGTTCAAAATATTTTCCGAAAGTGGAATTTTTAATTAAACTACAAATTGTAAAACCTTCAAATTAACACTGTAATCTAATTTCCGTTTGATAAACTCGACATATGACCATCGCTTAGACATTTAAATCTAATTTCCGTTTGATAAACTCGACATATGACTATCGCTTGGACATTTAATTTTAACATGGGTGCCATACCTAAATATACCTATACATAGAGGGAACAAATAATGTCTACAAATTACTGAAAAAAATCTGTAATAACCTTTAGAAAAGTTGCATGACTTGCACTATATAATTCATAAATCTCCGGTGCAGCAAGGATTTGATTGTCAATCGATTTAGAAACCTTTATGTTAAATTGTAGAATTATTTTTGTAAATACATTCCTACATACCATACGAACAACGCATAAATCTCTCTTAAAACATTCAAAGCCGTATTGAATTTTTCATTATTCTAGTGTAAAAAGAGTTTTACCAGTTTTTTAAACTCCTTTTTAAACAGTTTTTTAAATGATTTTAGCGATGGGTACTTTAATTTGCTCATTCGTTAATGTATGTAATTCATGGCAAACTCAACTATTTTTTGTAAGTCTTAAAATATAAAGTAACCGGATTTCGTTCAAAATTAGAGATTTGAAAATAAAAAAATTCAAAATTGCAACATTAAATATAAAGGAAAATTAATAAAAAATATATAAAAGGTAAAGGACAAATATTCAGGATATATATATATATATATATATATATATATATATATATATATATATATATATATATATATATATATATATATATATGTGAGTGTGTGTGTGTGCGTGCGTGTGTGTCTGTGTGTGTACATATATATAATTAAATTATAATAGCTAGACTCCATTATCATAATCATAAACATATAACTATAACCACATACATACGAAGGCGTTTATCAACAACTTTATATCAATATCATTAAACACATAAAATATGTTAATGCTTTTTCAATTATTACAATTATTTCTGTTATTATGGTTTTATAAACCCAGACATAAACTCAAGTTAAGGCAGTAAAAAGACGAGAGCAAAAAAAATCCTAAAATTATTTCTTGATAATTCTCCAAAAAGTTTTTTTCGATTCGTTTTTCTAAAAATACATAAGAAAACTTTCCCAAATGTTCTTAATATTTTATATATATATATATATATATATATATATATATATATATATATATATATATATATATATATATATATAAATATAGTTGTATATATATTTTTGAGCTTTTTTACTTCATCTTAAGCTTTAGATAAAGATAAATTTTAATGGTGAATCAAATAACGATTTAAAATTCTATTTTATGCTATATACTTATATACCACTCGTACATAGATGTATATTTTTTTTTCATTTTTATATGCTGTAAGCTAACTTTAGTTTTTTTTTTCACTACAATAATGCTTTTATAACTATCAAATAATACAAAAATATAAAAAAAAAATTAAGATAAGATAAGAATGAGTGAATATTTTTATTTGTATTTTCAACGATTTGAGAATCATGTCATCATTTTGATCATCAACAGCTTCGATTGAAATTGAACTTAATAAAAGTAATCAAAACTTAATAGAAAGTTTTGTTATTCTGATTTTGTTTTGTTTCAGTTAAGTTTATTGTTTTCTTTCGTTGTTTGTGTCTTGTATATATATATATATATATATATATATATATATATATATATATATATATATATATATATATATATATATATATATATATATATATATATATATATATATATATATATATATATATATATATATATATATATATATATATATATATATATATATATATATATATTTATATTGAATAGAGCTAATATAAATATATATACTAAAGAAGCTTTTAAAGTGCAGACAGTATTTTTGATTAAATATTTAAAACATAAAGAAATAATTTTTATTTTGTTTTAAGTTTTGGAGAAATGCAGAAACTCAACAGAATTATTTTTAAAGTTTTACAGAAAGATTTTTAGTTTGCTAATCGAAATTAATTTTTAATGCGAAGACTAACAAAAAGAACATAGGTTTGATGTAATCGTATAACTAGCTCATATATCGTCACCCCATAGTAATAATGTTAGATGAACCAGACGTCTTAAGTTCCAGATTTATACTAGAACGACTCACAATATGACTATCAAAGGTAGGAAAAATCATTGTATTAGTTCACATACAACACATCATGTATGTTTCGAATTTGGTACCGTTTTAAAATTAATTACAAAAATATACATTTTTTAACTACCTTTGGCTTTATTCTTGAATCTTTCCAGTCTAGGAACCTCACAAGATGTGATCTAATCTTACAAACTAAACGGATCTTTTTTTAGATCACCGATGAATGTGCCTTTTAGTATTTTCCTGACTAAAGCGTTGGAATGTTGTTCTAATTTCAAGCGGAATATTTTAGCTACCATTTAGCTAGCATTTATTTAGCTAGCCATTTTTCTATTTCATCTAAGTGTTCCAACATATTTCTTGAAGTTATATAGTGAGATTTTGATGCATAGCTAGATACCTAGCTGTATCATACGTAAATAATAAAACGTTTACGTAATTTGGTGGTGGTAAGTCTGTGTATAGATCAAATAGAATATTGGACCCAACACACTGTATTGTGGAACACCTGCATGAACTTCGTATAAATTGGTAGATGCGCTATTGTATTTTATCAACAATAAATAAATTTTATCTATTCGATTGAACAAATAATTTTTAATGATTTTATAGAACCTTGCGGTAATTGTGTTTGAATTTTGTATGTAAGGCCTTCATACCATACTTTATCGAAATCCTCTGTGATTTGTCCAAAAACACTGCAGAGCATTATTTTTTTGTTCTAGGGCATTCCTGATTTCAGATACGACTCTATGAACTTGCTGCACGGTTCCATGTTCTTCTCTAGATCCAAATTGATGAACCATTTGAGATAATGTTGAATCTCTTCATCGTATCCTTTTAACAAAGTTTTTTTTAAATTTGTGTATCGCTTTGTTTAATTTTGATTTAAGAGTACGTGATCTATGTAATTGCCACTGCCTGCCTATTGGCTGTTTTATCGTTTAGAGCTCCTGAATATTTTGAGATGGTTTCTGAATGGTTTCTAACAAATCTGTTAGGTTTTCTATTGTCACTATCTATTTTCTATAGACTTGAATTCAGCTATTACAAGAGATCTAGCTATACCCTCATGTTACATAAAAATCCAGAAAGTTGGTAGTTTTTCGTCTCTCAGTTGGCTAGTAGGGTGGGTGGCCAGCAGATATATGATCTAGTTTTTCATATTGTATAAATTCCCAAAGTTGTTTTCCTTTCAAGGACGTTAACCTTGAACCCCATTAGATATGTTTGGCGTTGTAGTCAATTCCTGCAATAAACTTATCTCCCAGAGTTTTGAAGTAATTTGCAAATTTATGTCTTTCAATCAAATGTTTCGATGGATAATAAACTGCCGATATGATGTATTCCCCATCCATTCCTCCAGTCGGATGTTGGTGGCTTGAATATGCTCCTCACCATATTTTTAGAGTTCATATTGATGTATTCTGTTCCTTATAAGGATAGCAGATCCACCTTATGGTTTCCGCTAGTGTGCTTATATAGTGTCATAAAAACTGTATCCTTTGATTTTAAGATGACTCAATAAGGAAATTTTGTACTTCTAGTTTACATTGCGTTAGCCAATTGGTATTCCAAACAGTAAGTTTAAATTCATGTATTTTTGGTAAGGAGATTAGACGTTGGATTAAGATTTCCGTTGACAACTTCCACATAGGATGTTTTTGGGTGGATCGTACCAAACATTTTCGTCGCATTGGTTTGTCCTTTGGAAATTTCTTTTAACGCTTGTTGTTCCGGTCTTTGTCATAGTGTAATTTTTTTTCTAACTCCTTATAAAGCACGCACTTCCTCTATAGTTTGCGGTGTGTTTTTTCACACAATTACTGCATTTTCGAACCTCTGGTTTACTTTTATCTAACTCACACTTGCTGGTATCATGGAGTTTGCCACATATTACACAAACAGCTGGAAGTTGGCAATAGTTTCGCGAATATCCATATGTAAAACAGAATTTCGTTTATGTGGTTCTTCCACTACGACTTTTCGATACAACAGAGACCAGATATTATAGATCGTGTTTTTGCCTTTAGTTTTTATTACTTCCGGTTCTAGCTTTAAACAGGACCCATTCTACGAGGGATTCACACTGTCCATGCAATGACTAAAATTAAACATTTCCCCTGGGGTTACTTTATAGGAAATACTATGTCGCTCAAAATTCGGAAACTATCGCGGCATAGCTCTCCTTTGCACAGTTTTCAAATAACTATCTTACATAATATTGGAGAGAATCACACCCCCGGAGGAGGAAATTGTCGGTGTCTACCAAGGAGGATTTCGTCCGAATGTAGAAAGTTGCTTGGTTGAAACTTTATTTAGCGCAACACATTATTTTAAAACTGTCTTTTTCTTCTCCCTAAATTCGATATTTCCAACAACTCAGTAATTTTAACGTAAAAGTTATTTTGGCGTAATAGGTATGGCAATACATAGAGTAAGAGTTGCATCCTATCCAACTTTTCGGTTTCATTATAATGAGAATCGATGTACATGAAGCCCAGTGCCCTTTAAGAAATACTATTTGATGATTGATTTTGATCAAAACAAAACGAAAGTCACTGTAAAAGATACCACGCTTAAGTACTTGGGTGACGATATAGTGAATGACAGAGAGTTAAATATTTGCTATACAATTTTCTCCGCATCATTATAAATGTATATGACATCCTAACAGTGTTGAACTGTACGTGCAAACGATAGAGTAAATAAACGAATTTAAGTGACATCTTAAAAGAGTTAAATTGTTAAGAAACGAGTTTAACTTAAAATAAACAATTGACATACTGCTCAAGTTGTTGTTTCGAACTAATTATTTAATGTGATCCAATAAATAATTTTATTTGGCTTTTTTTTCTAAAACAATAAAAAATTAATTTACTTCATCACCACAAAGTAGTGGTCTTATGACCAATTTTTTGACCACGATGTCGAATTAAGCTTGATGGATTATTTTGAATACTTTCTAGTCTAGCTGTACCAAAATCGTTCCCTAACGATAAATAGAGGGTTTTAATATCCGGTCTTCAGCAAGTAAATGTCAAAGTCATCTGTTATTGAAATGAAAATAACAGTAAGATGTGTGCTAAATTCAATATTCCTTTGAAAAACGTTTAGTGACATCTCCTTCTCCTACCGCGACTCTTTTACGAGCCATTTTAAACCACTTGTAGCGAACAATGTCTTTAAGTTGTAACTTGTTATGTTAGTTTTTTACGTTTAGTCTCTCTAAAGAGAGTATTTGGGACGGCGTCCCATTTTGTACATACACAAGTAAAAATACAAACTGTTAAGCTTCTAAGCCTCAACGACAAAAGGCAATAAAAAAGTATAGCAGAAAATTAAGTTGATTATTGTTCAAATTAAGATACATAAAATAAGTAAATAACTTCAACAACAATTTTTACTGTATAGTTACCAAGTTCATAAATTTTCTATTCACTTATCCCCAACAAATTATAAATGATTTAACTAATTATGTTAATTAACCCTTTCCCATATAGCATAAAATAAAAGGTTTACAGACCGCACTAATATTTCAATTAACTAGGATTTATAAAAATATAATAAAATAATTCCTATGGCTCATTTTAATTTCACAATTGTTAATTAAAATAAAAAAAATTTTAATTCAAGCGCAGCATCTGTGTGTATATTGTTAAATATATATGTATGTATCCAGAGATATAGCAAGTTAACAACAACAACACAAAAAACATACAATACAATATTTTAATTAAAAATGAAAAATACAAAACATTATTTTGTGTTTTAAAAAAATTAAAAATTATTAAATCCTATAAACAATAAACAAATTTTAATTTTGTTTAACAAAAATGTTCCTGTGTTCTGCGTGCCATTGTCAAACCCATATATGAGAGTAAGCATGATGAGAGTGTGGCTGTTTGTGCGCTGTTTAATAATCTGTTTAACATTTTACGCATTTTTTTTTCTTTTGTTTGTGTTTTTCTCATTTAATTTTAATTCCGTGAATAAAATAATAATTAAATTTACCAACAAACAGGAAAATAGGTTGGAAAAGGTGAAACTTGTTTTGATGTTATATATTTTAATTTTGTTGGTGGTTTGGTATATTATAGCGCGAATTTTATACATTCAACAATATGCCACCACACAGGCTCACTGTCTCGCATAATATAGGCAAAAAGCGTAACAATATTGTTTACAAAATGTATAGCTTCAAAACACAAAATTATACAAAATTATATGGAAATCTAATGTTAAGCGCTATGGTTGGAGGGCGTTAGAGATTATAACGGAATCTCACAAGATCTCATTGGACCTAACACATTCTTCTGTCGTAATAATATTTACTTAGAAACAAAGACAAACCCACGTAAGAAGTCCAAAAATTGCATTGGCCAGATGATTGTGTATATGATTGTCGATTCTGCCCAGGTGACTATATAGGTATAGTAAAAATCAACCAAACAATGATTGGTATGAGAAACGGTATGTTAGAATCCTAAATTTATTAATATTGATATTTCACACAATGTTGAACATGTGTTAAGCACACGGAAAATACCACAGGTTTCCTGAAGTTGATTATACTAACTCGGAGCCCTTAATATTCGGAGACATTGTCGACCTATCTGTTCAGCATTTGATTCCGATGAATGCAAATTGTTGTATAAGTGCCATTCGCTCCTCTAGTGGAGGGAATGATAACTAAAAAATGGGAATTTGTTTAAATTTTTTACTAACCAAATTTTCATCGTTACGAAAGCTGTTGTTTTAAGTTCAAACATACGTATAATTTCTTTTAGCCCACTTTTTTTTAATTCCTTAAATTATTAAATTAAATTAAAAATTCTCCATAATTACGAAAACTAACTAGTCTTAAGAAAAAAATAATTTGAACATTCCTCCATGGTAAAAAATCTTATTTAATCGATCGATAAACGATCCATAATATTTAAAATCATCTTTGAGAACCCATTAAGTAATTCTTACTTGTTCTTTCTACATTTCTTAACAAATGTTTTTTCGTCAAAAACATGAGAAAATGGAAAAAAGAGAAAAGTATTACTAGGGATTATGCACAGATTTTAGTGACAAAAATTATTGTTAAACAAAATATTTTTTTTTATATAGAAAACTGTGTGCAACCAAATCTGCTATACTATTTTTTCGTGTATGTCAATCAAAAAAATTTCAGAAATAAAAAAAAATTTAGAAGTACATATCTAGGTATTGATAAAAAAATACGTTACGAAAAGGAAAATTTGAATTTAATTATTTGCTTTTGTTTTAAATTTTGTTTCTAATTTTTGTTTTGTTGTCGCTGTGGTTTATTGTGATCGGTGGAATAAAATAAAATTTTATTTTTCACTTTAATTATTTTAAAATATAGTTACCCCAATTATATAATATGTAAAACTATTTTCACTTAGAATTGTTGTAATCAAAACAACACAACACTAAAATTATAAACGTCAAATTAGTTTTTAAACAAGAAACGACACACCTTCTACAATATTTTTTAAATGCGACGCACGTTATTCTAGCAAAAATTATTACTATAATAAATAATTTTTGCCACTAAAATCTGTGCATAATCGCTCGATTACTAGAAAGTATGCGTGTTTTAAAAAATGTTGAAGACGCAAAGGATATTGAATAAGTTTCTGTCGATGGCAGTGTTAAGAATTTTAAAAATAAATTGCAAAATGACACCGAATGCATAATATACAAGGCTAGGTAGGGCTTTGTTAAAAGCATGATGAACCTTTGTGCAAAGCAGATTTGGGGCAAATAACCAATTTTTTGGATTCGCATTGTAAATTGGCATAGAATTTGTTGACTCTAATGATTTCGCAATTCTCTATTATATTAAATTTGTGATGAGGCCAGAAATTAAGAATAAATTTCTGAGTTTATAAAAAGAAGCGATTTTTTCTTTTGTAGTTACCTGCAAATAATGCAACAGTGGACAGGATATTCGGCATAATGGCGCAATAGTCGGCTTATATTAGAAATTGGTAAACGGTCAGTCGCAAAGGAGTTATACTGCTTAAACTGCTGTAAAATATTCCAATATTTATGGATTTTCGTATTTGTGGAATAAAACACGAAATTGTGGTCCGCTTTTTTTCCAGACTGTCATTTCTAGATTGTATTTGTGCACAAGCCGTCTTAAACTACGCGTGGACCTTGAAAAACCAAGCATAATTCCATAATTCCATAATGTTCCGATGAACAATGCCCATGAAATTATGTACTTGTAAAACGTGCATTAGGCTCCTACATTAAGCCTATAGGAAAGAAAATCAAGATTAGATAATAATTTTACACCCACAACCATTCGAGATACTTAGTGTTAGACCCAATCGAGTGCAATTAAATGAGTTTTCGATGCATCAGCCCAAAAATAAGAATTATACTCCAACCTAGGTCTTAAATAGGTCTTGTATATTGTAAGTGTTTCTGATGGAGTAAAGTAAAACTTGCACTGTCGCACAAATCCAAATTATCTGGCTGCACCAATTTGCTGCTATGTTTTTTTGTTCAGCCCACAAGATATTCTCTTGATACCGAATCTCTTGATACTCAGTTAAACGTGCCACTTTTGTTATGGTATGTATTAGAATTATGTCTTTGATTTATCGGTTTTAATTGTGCCCCATAATCCAAAACAATCTTACCTAGTAACCCAACCTCGTATTTTTTTTAACTTTTTAATCGTAAATTTCGCATTTGTTGACATTTATGGTATACCCTTTGTTTCTCTAAAAATTCCAAAAATTGGCCTACGATCCGTATTCAGCTTGAACTTCGTGAAGTGAGGCACCCTATCAAATAATGAAAAAATTTCTTTGTACCAAAAATTAGCGCTTAAACTGATATAGTCGGCAAAAATGCGTATCTTTAAATGATACCTATATTTGTAAATTGCGTAATTGCTTTTTAACTAATTCCCTAAATGCAAACACAATGGTTAATTGCATTGTACTAATTGCTGTTGCCATCATTTCGTTATTACGCAACTCGTACCAAAAATCCACTCGCCTTCCTGTCTTAAATGGTCAAAGATCTTGCCCGACATGCTCGTGAAAAACTTATCGCGATTTTTTCTGCCAATTTATTTTTGTCCATGGACCCTTTTCAAACTTGCACAGGGATGCCATGTTCTTCATTCTGATGCTAAGATCTTGATCCTTTCGTTCCGTGCCATTGGATAATATTTTCTTCTCACTTGATAAGTTGATAGACAACAAGAGTAGAATTATAAGTACACAAAATGTCCACCAATTCGCGAACTTTTGATCACATGGTCAGTCTGGAACACGACATTTGGGGCGACCCCAACGAAATCTGCCTTGAATGATTTTTGTTACCGTCGTCTGAAATTTTAATGATCCGAAAAATGTCTATAGTATAATAAAATGAAACCCACTACTACTAATTGTATTGATTAAAAGACTTGTCGACCAAACAACAAAACACAGCCCACAATGAGGTGCTAAATTAGTTTACAGTTGCAAGGAATATCAAAGTTTGAAAATTTTAGCGAATTTGTAAACTTAAAAGTAAATTGGTGAAAAGCTGATTTTCTGAAAGTATCCGTTGGAAGTTTGGAACAAGAGTTAAATTGTTACTTAATCCTTGCATAGAAATTGTAACTTTCGTTTTAGAATTAAGATAATGCATAACAACACAAATGATCCTTAGTTCAAAAGATTAAGGAAGGGTACAATGAATTTTAGTAGTTTTAACTACGTCTTTGGAAAAGTGATTGCGTTCAAGTACTTGCACTCTCTTATCACACATGATAAACAAGTTACTGAGGGTATCATTCAAATCACCTTGCTGCTACTTGATACTTGATAAGTTAGAAATGTTTAAAATAAGATTAGCTAGAATTTAATATTGAAATTACTTGGATGTCACCCCGACAAGTCGACTTCATCTTTATCCGGCCACAATTCATGTAAATTTCGAAAAACTTTATATGTTGTTAATTCTTCAATTTATTTAGCTTTAAATTTACAGTTAAGGTAATAGTTTTTTTATTAAATATTTACTCATGCACTATAAATTTGGTGCATGATGACTTAAATGATCTTTTTTGTCACCTGACATTATCGCTTTAATGTCCTCTGCATCTAATGTTTCATATTTCAATAATGCTTCTGCTAACGCTTTATGTTCCTTCGCGTGGGCTTTTAGAATAGCCTTAGCACGGTCGTAGCTGTCACTTAGAATTTTTTTAATTTCCGCATCAACCTGATGAAAAATTACAGATATTAAATATTGAATTACTAAAATCATTAATAAAAATTTCACTTACTAATTCAATTGTGGTTGAGCCCAAATTTTCTTCTTGAATCATACCTTTCGAACCTTCGATCGTTCGTAATCCTACTTTTTCCGACATCCCCCAATCTTTAACCATGTGTATCGCAATTTTTGTCGCTTGTTTTAAATCGCTACTGGCACCAGAGGTAATTTTATCGGTACCAAAAATTAATTCTTCTGCCGCTCGACCCCCCATCATTGTGTCCATCATAGCTAAGAGCTGCTGCTTTGTTACATGATAGCGTTCTTTTTCAGGTATATACGCTGTGTGGCCGAGTGAAGGACCACGCGGCATTATAGTAACTTTGTGTAATGGGTGAGATTCTTTTGTGTAATATGCGACGATAGCATGCCCACCCTCATGATACGCTGTTATTTTGTTTGCTTCTTCATCAGGTAATCTAGCTTTACGTTCAGGTCCCATAAGAACTTTGTCTCTTGCGCTCTCCAAATGTTTCATACCGACAACTTCTGCACCGTCAATTGCTGCTCGTAACGCTGCTTGATTAACCATATTTTCTAAATCGGCACCGGTAAATCCGGTCGTACCGCGTGCTAACATATCAATATCGATATCCTTATGTAAAATTTTCGTTAAATACAAATCTAAAATTTCCTTTCGTCCTGAAAAGTCTGGTGTTGGTACAACAACTTCTACATCAAAACGACCTGGTCGAAGTAAGGCTTGATCTAAATCATCACGTCGATTTGTCGCCCCCAAAACAATAACACCCTCATTTTGATGGAAACCATCCATTTCCGATAATAACTGATTAATTGTTTGGTTTGCGTACGGGTGCAATACGGAATTTGTTCGTTTCGCACCAACCGAATCAATTTCATCGATAAAAATCACACATGGTGCACGTTCTTTAGCCGCTTTGAATAGATCACGTACACGGCGGGCACCTTGTCCAACTAGAACTTCATCGAATTCTGGACCGGCCGCATGGAAAAATGGTACTCCTGCTTCTCCAGCAACAGCACGAGCTAATAAAGTTTTACCAGTACCTGGAGGACCTACCAATAAAACACCTTTTGGTAATTTTCCGCCTAAGTTCGAAAATTTATCAGGACTCTTTAAAAATTCGACCACTTCTTTTAATTCTTGTTTGGCCTCGTCGCACCCTTTAACATCATCGAACGTAACATTTATATCCTCTGGATCGACTTCAACTTGATTCCCGATTTGGATTCGGAACATTGATCCGTTTGTCGAAGAAAATAGACTTAAGAATACTCCGATAAAAACCACTGTGATAAGTAATTGTTGAAATACTTTGAAATATCTCATTGCTTTGCCCGGTTTTTGAGGATTCTCAGTATTGGTTCCGGCTACATAACCCTCTGCAAACGCTATTTGTATTTTCTTTTTCTGCTCATCACTCAAATTGTTGTTATCACTTTGTAATAATTTTGAAAGTGGATCGGTAGTTGGTGTCTGTTGCGTTGTGTTATAAATTGTATCTTGAAGTTTATTGCTGCCAGGCGCGCCGGTACCACTAATAGGTGTTGAAGCAAACATTTCTTTCAGTCTTGTCGATAACGATGGATTTCGTTTAAGAGCAGCATCAACCGATCGTACATTTTTAAAATACCGTTTTTGTGTATAGAAAATACCAGAGCTACGTGTTTGCGAAGTTATTAAATTGAAAACAACGGTTTTAATGGTATTTCTATCCTGGATATTATCGTTAAATGTATCTTTTGCTATGTAGCTAACGTCCCGCACCGATGATAAGCTCTCTTTGACATTTGTATCATACTTATTCGGCAGTTTTCTTCCAATATAAGGATTTAATATAATTTGAATAGTATTTTTATGGACTATTTCATTGATTGGTATATCACTTGAAGTGTTCTCAATTCGTCGTAGAGCCTCATTAAAACTATCGGGGCACAATACTTTTAGATCACTTACCGATAAGGTAACACTATTTTCCGAAGTTGTATTTATTAGTTTATCATCTTTATTACTACTACGTATATTAATTTTCGATTTATTACTTGATTTTTTTATGAATTTTATTGGTTTTATAAGATTCAAATGAAATAAAATTTGCTACAAAAATAAAAAAAAAAACGAGAAAAATTATTGTACGTGAGAAAACAAGAAATGTCATGATGCAATATAGTAAAATTTTTGTGTTTTCAATTTACCTGCTGATGGGAATTGGCCGAAAACATTCTATATACTGTAAATTATTTTAGTGAAGTTTACACTTTAAGATTTAAATGTTTAATTCGTGTTTGGAAAATAATTTCCTAATTTTTTTTTTTTTTTTTGTGAAATCACAAATAATATTACTTTTTTTAGGAATAAAATGTGTGTAAAATGTCAAAAGTGTTTCAAGAAAAGTTTTTAACCTTATCGTAAAACCATAGAACTTTAAAAATTATAATTTATTATGGAAAAGAAATTGACGCGAATTATTGTCGAAATCATTGAACGTACTCATTGTGCCACTGACAATTTTCAGATGTTCAATTCGAGGAAAAAACGTTAGATATGTAAATTTACCAGAATAAAATTTAAATAAAATAGTTTTCTAATTAGGCATATATCTATTTGTTCTGTATTAAAAAATATTTCTAGTTCTGAAATATGTTTCAATAGTCCATTTGCATTCTAAACCTCGACTTTTGAAAGAACATATTCATTTCTGCCCAGTCCGCATTTTTACAGTGCAATAATGCGGACTGAGTAGAAATGAATAAGTTCTTTCAAACGTTAGAATGACATTCTCGTTCAGCTTTCGGTAATACTAATAGTGTAGCCATTCTGGTTTCAACAGTCATTCTCAAAGGAATGGAACAGTTCATTTCCTAGTCAACAAAATTAGGCAATCTTTCGTATTATCACGAATGCAGAACAGCAAACGCCAATAAAAAACATCTCACCACAAATACCTAAAAAGAACCGTAAAATTAAAATTTACCTGAATTTAAAGGTCACAATAAGAAGGTTTGAGAAGAGTTGGGACAAGCCTTAAACCGAGGTTATAGCAATTGGAAATATTGTTCCTTTGCTGGTAAAGTCGATGACAACTTCTTGGGTAGTACGAAATCATCTATATCACATCTAAAAGATGGGGACAATCTTTTTTCTATTGCCCAAGAAAAAGCTAATCTCCTCGGCCGAAAATACACTGCAAACTCTAATTTAGCTAATTCCAACTTAACACCCCCAATTATCTCTCTTGCTAGCTCGTCGATGCGCCGCATTATATTCAGGCCTAGAATTATCGCTAAAGTCCTTGCAAATATTAACGCAAACAAATGAGCCGGTTCGGTTGGTATTCTCCTAAATGTTATAAAATATTGTTGTAAATCCCTGTCTCCACCTGGAAAACTGCTAACATACTTCCTGTGCCAAAAAAAGGGCAGCAAATCGGATTCTTCAAATTATCGCCTAATCTCTATCGACTCAGTATTTTCCAAAGTATTTAAGACCATAAACAGGTTCCAGCGGATGAAATATTTGGAAGATAACCTGCTAATTTCCGATCGTCTTTATGGGTTTCGCGGAAGGCGTTCTACAGCAGATGACTTAATTAATGCTGTCACTGAGCAATGGAACAGAGCATTCATCAATGTGGTAAATTACAAGTCATTGCACTCAATAGCTCGAAGGCATTTGATCGGGTCGTGTAGCACAAGTGTTTGCTGTTCAAATTGAGGGCAATTGACCTTCACGGTTCGTTAATTTTATGAATTGAAAATTTTCAATCCAAAACTAATCGCCGGCTTCGTACCCGGTACCTCCCGACCCAAACATTGCAGAATTTAACACTGCGCCAAATGCTGGTTTTTATCAAATAATCGTATGGAACGCAAATATTTTACTAATGTGTAAATAATATGGTGTACAATTTAATTAATTTATTTGTTTTTCATTACATACATCCAATGCATCAAAAAACTGTAACGCATGCATGCAATAGCACAGTTTGGATGTCGGAATAATTGACCAATTATTTTCGAAATCATTGGACGTACTCATAATTAATCGAATCGATTTACAAAACAACTGTCACTCGTACTCAACACTGCAGACAAATTGTTATTTATTTGTTTTGGAAATTGAGATCGAAAGCTTTTGGCCGTGGTATCAAAATAGATATTAAAATTAATTTTGTTTGTGCCTTATCAAAAAACTTATAAACATGCTCAATAGCATATTTGGAAAACAACCAACAATAAAAGGTATGCTAATTGCAAATATTTGTAAATTGTCCGTGAGTCATCATTAGATAAAATTGATAATGAAATCAAGGTGACCACACGTCAATTTTTATTAGTACATATTTAAAAAAAAATAAACTTTATTTCCGTTAATTATACACTAGTTCATTAGTTTGATGTAATCAACTCGAATATTATAACTTATCTAAATCCATTTTCAGAACAACAACGAGATAATGATCGTAGTCTACGGAAAGCAACACGGGACATCGATCGCGAACGCCTTAAACTCGAACAGGAAGAGAAAAAAATTGAATTAGAAATTAAGAAAAATGCCAAAGCGGGTAATAAAGATGCCTGTACCCTATTGGCAAAACAATTAATTCAATTGCGTAAACAAAAAACTCGTACCTATGCTGCCACTAGTAAAATCACGAGCGTTGGTTTTCAAAATAAAACAATGGGAGCTAATATTGCACTCACTGGGGCAATGCAAACGACTACAAAAACGATGGTGAATATGAATCAAATACTAAAGCCAGAGGCAACGGCTAAAACCATGCGTGATTTTGCACAAGCCAACATGAAAATGGAAATGACCGATGAAATGAGTAAGTTAAAATAATAATAATTAATGGTCAAAATAATGTTGTACATTTTTTTTCAGTTAACGATACACTCGATGATATGCTCGATGAATCGGGCGACGAAGAGGAACAAGACGAAATTGTAAATAAAGTGCTAGATGAGATTGGCATTGAAATTAATGATAAACTACGTGATGCTCCATTCGCACCATCGGGCAGTAGAGTTGGCGAATCCAGAAGTGAAAAAGACATTGAAGCTCAGTTGGCTAAATTACGTTCATCGTAGATATGTGTTATAATATACAATAGTTAGTTATGTCATAAGCAGCTCGATTTTCCTTAAAAAGTTATCTCTATATTTTTTTTTAATTTATAATCTATATAATAAGCCATTTAACACATGTACATATTTCTTAATGGAATTAAGAATTTAAATTTTGAAAATTGTGATGCGAATAATTAAAATAGTTGTTGGTCAGTACCTCAAAATTGTGAGTGGGAAAGCCACATAAAAAATTTTATAAGCACCTAAGCTAAAAATTATTATTTCTTTTATTATTGAGATTAAATTCAGGTAAGTTTTTATAATTTGAACTGTAAAAATTGATAACGTTCTAGATGAGACATTAACACCAACTGACGGTCTTTTGTTTTTGCCATTCATTCATTACTGATTTTGTACACCGAGTGTCTCCCAATCCAAGTGGCATAGCATTTAACTACTGATCCATTTCTTATCGAATTGGTCCCAGGTGAAAAAGATTGTCTTGAATTTCAAAGAAGTTGATAATTGTACGTGTATGCTACGTCTACACATGTGACTAGCTAACCTCGAAATCATTTTTCTTCGTGCGCCCACTGATGTAAGCCAACCCAAAGATACAATCTCATTTTACAACGACTTGGATGATATGATGGGATCCATACCGGAGCATGACGTCAGAATATATTGGTAACTTTAATTCTAGAGCTGGCTTTTGTGAAAACATAGGTCCCTACTCCTTTCACGAACTTACAACCGATAATTTAGAAAAAATGTATTTTGTGATCGGGCATGACCTAATTGTGTCTAGCACATTCTTATCTCATATAAATCTCCAATTGGAAATATAGACACATTCTCGTATGACGTCCAGAAGTCAAATTAACCACGTGTTAAATTCTAAGGAAACGTCTCGGGTCATCCAAGATGTGGGAAAGGAATCATCAATTGGTCATTGCAAAGTTCACATGGTAGTTTTTGTACAAGTCAAGGATCACAGGCCAACGAAACTCGCGTTTCAACTGTGAAGTTCTGATAAACGAAGATGAAAAAGCACATATCAGAATCTTGTTAGTAATAGCATTATGGAAACCAACCACCTTTCTGATGGTGTGAACGCTCCATGGGAAGTATTGTAAACTTCGGTTGTTGATATTGCCCAGGTGACTCTAGGTATGGTAAAAATTAAACTCAAAAATGATTGGTTAGATGGGGAGTGTCGTCCTGCTACCGAGCAACAGACTATACCCTATAAAGAAGCACGAATACGTTTTACAATCGCATGGAAAAACAAAGAGGTCCTTGCCAGGAGAACTACCAAGCGAATTTATAGACGGAAAAATTGTAAATGGCGGAAGGCAGAATTCTTAAGAGTACAAAAACTCAGCAGTGAGCATAGTTCTCGTAACTTCTTTAAAGAATTCACTTAACTGTACCATACCTTTAGACCTCGCCATTCGGGATTAGGATGAAAACCTCCGTGTTAACATCTATACAGTGGTCGACACTTGAAAGGACCATTTCTCTGATTTACTTAATTTTCTCCAATTGTCAAATGCTGTATTTGAAAGTTACCAAATACAGACTGCGGAAATGTGCATAGAGGACCCATCAAACGAGGAATTAATACTGGCCATGCAGAGTCTAAAATGAAACCTTTCCACTGGAGTTGATTGTATTAATTCCGAGCTCTTGATATTCGGAGAGATACTTTGTGTAACTATCTTTTCGACCTTGTTCGATTAGTACGGCAAAGCGAAGTTAAGCCTGATGAATGGAAATGACTCAATTAAAACTTAGAGAAACCTATTTAGGCACTTCTCACGAATTAAAATAAAATATAATATAATAATAAATAAACGGTTTTTACAGGCCATTGCTGGCCCATGCCATAATCAACATTCTGGATCCATCGGATTCCATTCCGAGGTTGTTATCTTCTTAGTGTTCTAGACAACCCGAATAAGACAAATTGTTCTCTACCCGAGGAGCCATCGTCGCCGACAGTGACCTCTGCGCATGCGAAATCGCTGCACTATCCGTTTAGGGTCGGCTCGCAGAACGTGATCGAGCCAGCGTAACTGCTATCCTTTATTTCATGAACGAGGTCAGGAATTTTCATCAAATTTGATATCAAGAGGTCACCAACAATAAGTTTGAAGGTATGGTCCGGTGATTCATTTACGCACTTCTCTATACGCTCTTTAGGCTATATTCTAAAAAAAAAATACGGGCTGAAAGATCTTGTAAAAGATTTCAGTAAAGAAGCATATTTGACCTGTAATGCTGTTGATTTTGGTAGGTTGTATTCCACCATCACGCAACAAAATGTAAGAAAGGTATCAATTTCAACGCATGAAGCTACTACAAAAAGAAGGGTTAGGATTCTTTTCAAAGACTTCAATATACGAAGTGAAACTTCGCAAAATGAGCTTTTGAGTGTGATATATCAACTGATACAAACGATCAATCAAAAGAAGAAGATTCGGAATACAAAGTGTTTGTAGTGTTTACAATGTCTGAGTTTACGAAGCAACAATTTGTCCAATTAACCAAAAATTATGAAGGGATGGCCAGAGGATGAAAATAAATTGCCAAAAGCAGTTCGTAAATACCCCAACTCCAAGGAAGAAATCACATGGAACAAAGGTTTACTATATTTAAAGGCACAAAGGTAATAAGTTCCTTAAGCTGCAATCATCCTGGTATTAATCAATCGCTAGCTAGAGCCTGACAAAGCCTGTTTTCGGCAGGTTATAAACAAAGGATATTTTAGAATTCGTGAAGAATTGTCCAACATGTCAGAGTACACAATACTCAAAAGCCATTGCTATAAAAGATAATATTCTGATTAACCATTCCAAAATGTATCGATAGATTTGTTTCATTTCAAAGGGAAAAAATACTTGCTAATTGCGTGCGGATCATTACTCCGGTTTCATTGATTTTCATCAATTGAAATCTTCAACAGCAACTGAAGTAGTATTGCAAATGAAAAAATGGTTTTCAAACCATGGATTACCTGTTATTTTGGAATCCGATGGTGGACCACGAGTTCACTTCAAGTACATTTAAACAATTTGCAAACAAATGGTTATTCAATCATCGCATATCTAGGCCATACTATGCAAGATCGAATGGGTTTTCCGAGCAGATTGTAAAAAAGCAAAGGAACTGTCATATAAAGAAATCTTTTATATACTCATATTGTATAACACTAACGTCAACTGTCAAGGCAACTGTCATTAGTAGCATTCGTACTGAATACAAAGCAGTAAAAAAACTCTTTTATTTTATTTTTAGAATATAAATGTATTTCTGAATAATATTATTTATAATTTAATTACAATTTTCGATTTTGAATTATATATAATCTATAACTAATGATATATTATTTATCCAAGAAAACCGATTTTTTTGTTATTAAACGCAAATATTATACTAAATAACATTACGTCATAATATATACATATTAAAAAAATTTAACTTATTTATTTTCATAATTTAATAAAAATGTAATTTGTTTTTTAAATTAAGTTATCCCATTATTATAGGTATGATCATCCAATGCATCAAATACGATAACGCATGTAACGTAATACCACTGTTTAACGCATTAAATTACTAAACGTCAAAATAAAATTGTTATTTTTTTGAATATGTCGATGTTAAACAGTATTTATTGAATTTCACGTGTTATATTGCGTCTTTTATTACTTAAACTATCTAAATATTATTAAATTTCGATCATTACAATTAAAATTTGCTAAATTACATATTTCATATGAATATTACAATTTATCGCGCCAAAACTAGATAATATTTGCCCGGGAAAATTTGGAAATGTCATTGTGTTAAACGATTTGGTGTATTTTCAATATTCATTCCGCATTGAAATTTGGCTTCAGTTGGACGCTAATTCTCGTTTTTTGTAAAGATTTTAATTTGTGTTTTTATTACAATTTGTGTTTGATTCAATATAATATATAAAAATGTATCGTGGAAATGATTATAGTAAAGAAAATATTGCCGAGTATATGGAAACATTTACATTAAAGGTAAGTGTATTTAAATAAATGTGATGCTGAGTTTTATAGTGCTGTGCGCGTCATATTAATACGTGGAATATTTTTGTTATAGAATAAGAAAACTGTGCTCACAGAGAATAAACAGAATTTAGCCAAGAATTCATCAACGACCACTGAATTTGAATCAATCGCTAATAAATCAAACCCAGTTGATTTTGATACTGAGTTGGAACCCATGTTGCGTGACAATCCAAGACGTTTCGTTATATTTCCGATTCAATATCATGACATTTGGCAGATGTACAAAAAGGTGGGGTTTAAAATTGGCGCCAAATTTTAGAATTATGATTTTACTGACTAATTATTATATGTATTTATTTATAAAGGCGGAAGCATCGTTTTGGACTGTTGAAGAAGTTGATTTATCAAAGGATATGGCTGACTGGGATGCACTTAAACCATCTGAACGTCATTTTATTTCGCATGTCCTTGCCTTTTTTGCGGCATCCGATGGTATTGTAAATGAAAATTTGGTCGAACGTTTCAGTCAAGAGGTGCAAATAACGGAGGCTCGTTGTTTTTATGGCTTTCAAATTGCAATGGAAAATGTACACTCAGAAATGTACAGTCTATTGATTGATACCTATGTGCGGGATCCAAAGGAGCGTGACTTTTTATTTAATGCTGTAGAAACATTACCATGCGTTAAAAAGAAGGCTGACTGGGCATTACAATGGATTTCCAGCAAATCGGCAAATTTTGGTGAACGTATTATTGCATTCGCAGCTGTTGAAGGTATATTCTTCAGTGGTAGTTTTGCATCAATATTTTGGTTAAAAAAACGTGGCCTTATGCCCGGACTAACATTTTCAAACGAATTAATTTCACGTGACGAAGGATTACATTGTGATTTTGCGTGTCTCATGTTCAAACATTTGGTACAAAAACCATCTAAAGAGCGTATAATTGGTATTATTGGGGAAGCTGTAAAAATTGAACAAGAATTTTTAACAGAAGCCCTACCAGTTAACATGCTTGGAATGAATTGTGAACTAATGTCACAATATATTGAATTTGTGGCTGATCGGTTACTCGGCGAATTGGGAATCGATAAAATTTACAAGACCAAAAATCCTTTCAATTTCATGGAATTAATTTCGTTGGAAGGTAAAACAAATTTCTTTGAGAAAAAAGTGGGCGAATATCAAAAATGTGGTGTGATGTCGAACCGTTTGGACAATGTATTTACACTAGATGCTGATTTCTAGATAATTTGACTATTCGTTTGGAATATTTCAATGGATGTTGTACATCCTTCTAATAAATTAAGTTAGTTGTATTTTTGACATACGTTTGGAAATCAAAACTTAAATGGTTTAACTGACCCGCAACACAGATGTTTTTTCACTATGGCAAACATGCATCCTCATTAGTTATGATAAGGTTTAAGAGTGATTTTATCTTAATTTTATATTTTCATGTCTTAATTGTTGATCCATATATTTTATTAATCTTAAAAAAACAAATTTTTAACTATAGGTAAAACGGCAAAAGATTTTATGTGTTATTAGACAATATTGATATACAATTATAAGATTTATTTCTTGATTATAAATATTTTATATTAAAGCTTCTATATTATATTAGTTCAATAAAATTTCTTAATTAAAAATATGTTTTATTCAATTTTCGATAAGATCCGTTGATTCATATAAAAATTTCTATAACAGCATTTCACGTCGTCTCTGTAAAAAAAAAGAAATTTGGAAAATTGTATTTAGTATCGTGCATAAAGAAATTTTAAAAATTATAAGCAAAGCATTGCAGACTTAAGCCATCAGCCTATTATCTAAAGTCAAGCATTTATATGGCAAGATTTGGAAAGCACGTCGATATTTTAAAATGGATAAATATATTATATGCACAAAAGAGGTGTACTACTGTTCTTTTGAATTCACTGGAAAAAATTTAACGATATAAAATTTAACTTGTACGGTACAATATTATTATTAATACCTACCAGATTTTCCAGACAACAACTTAGTCCAAACAGGCAGCATATATAGGAATTATTCCAACCCGAAATTATTTCAAAAGCCATCAAAAAGATTTTCTTAAATACAAGACAAAACTATTATTTTATCCTAAATCAATTTTGTTTAGGATATTTTTATGTCAAATAAATAAAGATTTTAAAATTTATGACTTAGGTTTATTTTGTTTTGATGGTCTTTAGAATTGTAAATTTCATGGGTAGAGGAAAAAATAAAAATCTATTGGAACTACATAATAATACAATTAAAAAATCGAATACCTGAAATTTAGGTAAAAGTTTGACCCGCATCTTGGGTATAAAATAGTTAGACATTTCAAATAAAAAAAATTATTTGAAAAATTATTTGTATTGTGATTGTTAATTAATACGTGCCAATTTTTGTGTACATTCCTTAAAATCTCAATAAATGCGACTGATTTGTTAGTCTCGATTTGTGGAAAAAACATGTTAAAGCATGGTAACATCTGTGGTGACACCTATTTTTGAATTCAAGTAATTTCCCAAATTAAAAAAAACACAGAAGTCCGGAAAATAACAAATTATTTTTTTTTTATAAAAATTATTATTGTTTTTCAATAAGGAACTGTGGTCGGTTGCAAGGATTCTTTACGAAACGTTGAAAAAGTAACAACGCGTTCGGATTAAAATATTCTATTAAGATTTACAAGTTTTATAATAAATATAATTAAATCAAGATATTTTAAGTGTTCTGAATCGTAATTAGTGAGATATACTACCACCTCCTAAAAATATTATTATTAGCGAGATACACATACATCTCCTAAACATCACTTAATTTAGATTTGGGTTGCCGATGAACACAACTATATATTTTGAACACATCAGAAAAGGAAAAACTCTTCCTGGTACGCCAGTATGCCTTATCCAGCAGCTTTGGAAACTGGCGATGGTTAATCGCATTGGACTCGACTACTAGAATATTAAATAATATCAATCCGCAAACACAAATATCGGCCATTTATTGTACACGGAAAATAATTGGAAACTGAAACATGAAGAACTCTAACAGAGTAGTAACACATCAAGGTTAGTACAATGAGAAAAGCAAATGAATGCTCGCATCGCCTTAGCGAAGTAAGATGGAAAACAGGAGGAATCTAACTATGTGTTTCAGGTAAACTACCTTTTTTACTCTGGCAGGCACGACACACACGATCAAGGCAAAACAGCAGCTAGAAGTAAGAAAACTGCTTTATTCCAATCTAAAATAAGAAATACTACAATTCCTCCATGCTGAATGGATGCAGCAGGTCAAACTCTATAACCTCAGAAAATCAACAGCTAATCAGGTGGAAAGAATTATTCGAAAATAAAACGAAACAATCAACACCCATCCACCTAAGGAGAGGGATGTTACAAGTGCCATAAGAAACTTAAAGAACAACAAAGATGCTGGATCGGACAACATCCCAGGTGATCAACAAAATGGCGATATATCCTACAGCAGCAGCGCTTCTAACACCACTATAAGTTGAAGTTTGAGGTACAACTAGAATATCAGAAAGATGGAAAAAACGTATAAATATAACAATTCCGAAGAGCGGGAAATTAACAGAATGCAACAGTGTTTCCCCTCCTCAACAGCATAATGAAAGTAATGGCCATGAATTCATAATCATTCTAGAGCGTATCTATATCCCTCTAGCCGACATATGAAATAAGCAGGCTGGTTTAATACCTATAAAAAGCTGCACGGATCTTATCAATACAATTCGGATCATAATTGAACAAACTAACAAATGGAACTCACCGTTGTACCTCTTCGAAGACTTAGGGCGAGTGTTCAACTCGATTAATAGGAGCGCAATTTGGTTCCAAATTCTTGAAAGCAGAATTCCGAAAAAAATAGAACTATAGATCAAAGAAATGTACAGTGGTGCTGGATATAGAATTCAATTGAAGATTCAAGCAGAGTGATAAATACCACAAAACGCGAGCAGTTAGGCAGGGATGTGTACTATTCTCACTGTTTTTCTCAATGGTGTTAAGTAATGTAATGCGCAGATTAGACGTAGCATGTCCAAATGGAGTACAATAGGACCTCATCAGTCTGCTAAATGATCTTGATTACGCAGATGTGACGATATGCAGGAAAAAGCGGAAATGTTAACAGAATTTACATAAAAAGTTGGTCTCAAAATCGCCATCAGAAAGGCCAACAAGGCCCTTACCAATTCTGCAATTCACATCAATCAAAATATGAAAGATGTCGGGAAATTCGTATACCTTGGTTATAAAGTAGCAAAAACAAGCGTCAAGGAGGATGATATCAAAGGACACATCCGCACTGTCAAGAAATACAAATCTACGAATGTGCAATGCCTAAGACACGCAGAAAATCACACGAAGACTACAAACAAAATCATGAACGAGGACCTTCTCCACAAATTTTAAATTTCCCAAAAATTGTCCAGTTGAAACATCTTAAGTATACCAAATCAAATTGGATACGTGCTATTTTCTATAGTAAGATATATGTTGAGCTTGGTTAAAGTTACCAAGTGGGATACTTTGAAGGAGTTTTTCTGATTTTTTCAAAGTTCTACATTTGTCAAATACTGTAGAAGAAAGTTGTAAGATGCGCGTTGCGAAAATGTACAAAGAAGACTGCTCTCCTTGTTAAGGCGAAAACTATCAGGCATAGCTCTGGACGGAAGAATGATTTCATCAAAATGGTTCAGTCAATGACACAAATTTCACAAAGTTGTGTGCTAACCATAATCTATTTTCTGGATTTTCAAAATTTTGGTGGACTTAACCATCATAAAATTTCTGAATTTTGAATTTTGAATATTTCTGATTCGTGAGTTGTTTATACAGTGCTGGTGGGCTTACCATAATGCACCTTTGAGAATTGTCGATTTGTGGAATTTGTCGATTTGTGAACATATTTTATTTATGGCATACATTTTACAATTTTAAATCATTCATTTTCAGGATTTTGTAAATTTTCCGTGATGCATTTGCTGAATTTTGAAAGTTTTGCGGTTTACGGTATAAAAACACAATTTTGAGGTGTATTAACTAAGCAAAGCTCAGTTCCGATCTGATAAGGAATTTTTGTTTAAAATGAATGGTCATCGCATCAGACCATGGCGACCGAGTGTTAAGTGTAATTGCCAATTTACGCTCTATAAATATTTATGTACATTGTATAAGTAGCGCTAGCGAATTATATGAGTAAGCTCGGAATATCTAAATATTTAATTATTTGTGTAGCGATAGTCGCTACAGCATATTTCGAAATATTTGATTTTTAGCGTACATTCCAGTTTTAATGTGTAACGAACAACGGTAATTTTGAATTTGAATTATATATTTTATTGGTTAAAGAGACATCTGTGTTTATCAATTCGAAACCCTCCCCCTGCTCCATGACTGTTTACATCGGGTAGCACAAACTAATAAATAGGATCTGCGTTCAAAATATGAATTTCAGTAGTATAAGTGAAATAGTGATATGCTGTGACTTTTAATTGTGATAAGTTGATTATGAAAAAAAGAATAATAGAATTAAAGCAGGTAGGGTTATATTCTAGTTGTATAGTGTGCGAGTGGTCCAGAATATATCGTAAGATTGCCTGTGTAATTATATAAACCTCTTGGTACGAGAGATATGTGATTAATTGTGATTGCGTGCCATTTGGTTCGCCACCATTACATCGTATCTGGGCGACGTACTTCGTGCATGGTATTATCAATGACATCTCAGTATACGATGATATATCTGAGCAATTCATCAACGTGCCCAGAAAATGAGTGTGAATCAACCGTGCCAATCTCATACCTATTGTCCGAACTAATCAACCAGTGTTGGTTTATTCTAAGAGATAATGGCTTGGTGGTTTGGTCGGTTATCGAGTGAATATTTCCCCTTTTAATTATAGGTGGTAGCGTGGTTAGGATAACTCTACTTTAACAGATGTTGCCTTTTTTTTAGGTACTACAACAAATTAACTTCTGTTCCGGAATCAGATATTTTAAATGTGAGTACACTATAGAAAATGTTTAGATTGTCATTTTTCTTACAAATGATAAAACTTTGTAAGCATTTTTGAAAGTTATGACCACAAACAGTAAAATAATGCAGGGATCACTAGTGATGGCGCCTCGGAGAAGAGAACTATTCTTTTTGTTGGGTTAGTTTGGAATCTAATTAGGAAAAGACATATTGCCAATTTACTGCAGGCCAGTAGTGGCCTGTAAATCCCGTTTGGTTTATTAAACGTTTATTCTTATTATATTGGCCGTCGTACTCGTGATGTTTATTTAGTAAATTTCAAGAAAGTTGATTCGTTCAACCAAAAGAATTATGATTTGTGTTAGAAAACGTCAAAATATAAATTTTTAGGTATTGGTCTTATTATTTTCTTATTAATCAGAAAGTTTTATATTAACATAAAAAATATAGCACTTTTTCCTCCGTTTTCATGATTCAGATGTTTCCACTTCAAAATACATAATATATTTAAATCTATATGTAGAACTTCCAAATCAATCAAGTAAGTCTTTCCAAAACCTAATCTATTTAAAAATGCTAAAGCTGGCAGTTATTTTTAAGTTTCTTTCTTTCAAAGATTTAAATGCTTTTTAGTAAATTCGTTCCGTTGTTTGATCTATTTATTGATTAATATTGGTCCTCTGTATATATTACTCGTCTTATTAAGTTATCCAGACGGAGTAATGTAACTCGGAATTTAACTTTCTTTGTTTTTTAATGAAGACGTTTTTCTGAACAAATTTCCTGGTTTAATCTGGTTGGAGCCTTTAGTTTTTTAGATGTTAAATTTTGTATCCATTCGCAATTGTATATTACAATTAACTTTTAATACTTAAGAGTTAACAATGTTTTGATGATTGTGGAAAATCTGAGAGTAGAAGTGATACAATCGGCACTAACAGGTTAAATAAAATTACATTTAATTATTAATTTAATTAAAACGCAGTTTTTATAGTTTTAAGTTTTCATTCTAATATTTAGAGTGATGTGTCTGGTAGATTGTAGGTTGTCACATATTTTAAATTGCGGACTAATGGTATAACCAGGACAACAAAGCAATTTGTAGATGGCTTATGTTCTAAAAGTACAACAACGCAGCTATGAGAGCTATGAGATACTTTGAGAACTAGGTGCTACTTACCATTAGTACATTATACCATTATAGAAAGTACTTTGGGTACAAACTGCGAATATATATTATAAATAACTATCGTGCTACGGACGGTTGTAATCCATCTAGAGCCACTTACAAAATTGTTATGGCGTGAGAGTTGATCCTCATTTACGAGAGGAGAACAATACATGTAATTTAGACCTAATACAAAACAAATAAAAAAACATTGTCTCGGACATATCATCCGAAACGATACTGTCACATGATGTTATAAAGGTGATTCATCTGTGTGGGAAAGAACCTGGGGATCTGTTATGAAATTTTCGACATTTTGGAAAATTTATAATAGACTGTTATAAACAATTAGTACATATATCATTTATATACTGCAGCGAATTTATAACATTTATGCTAAATGTGAAAATACAAATAAATAAATAATTTATATAGTTAAAACTAAAATTTAAATTTCGTGCAGAATTCGAATAAATTATTTGGTCAGTTACACCTTTAAATTTTAGCTATACAAAGCCGATGATTGTAAAAAAAAAATCAAATAAAATACTTACTTATTTATATCGGTTGCAAATTTATTATTTTCAAAGGGTATACCATTTTACGAGTATATAAGTATATACTAAATATAATATATGTATAAACAAATTTGACGAGCAAATTATACAGCTTATAAATAAAATTACCATTTTGTCTATAAACATATTTATTTATAAATTTATATATTATATATATATATATATATATATATATATATATATATATATATATATATATATATATATATATATATATATTTATATATATATATATATATATATATATATATATATATATATATATATATATATATATATATAATTTATAATTTTCCGTTACGTTTGTTTCTAATTATTTGTATATTATCGATAATACCACCGTAATGAATTTGTTTAACTATTTATTTAAAGTTTTCTGTGCATAAAAAATTAAAATTGCATTTTATAATTTAATTGATTAATTATTAATATATATATATATATATATATATATATATATATATATATATATATATATATATATATATATATATATATATATATATATATATATATATATATATATATATATATATATAATTTTTTCTATTAATTAATTTAATTAATCTTCATCTTTTATCTTCTTAATTGTTTTACATAACTTAAGAAATTATATTATAATTAAATTTTTAGTCATAAGTATTTTTAATTTATTTCTATTTATATATAAATATAATATATATATATATATATATATATATATATATATATTTATATATATATATATATATATATATATATATATATATATATATATATATATATATATATATATATATATATAAATATATATATATATATATATATATATATATATATATATATATATATATATATTTATATATATATATATATATATATATATATATATATATATATATATATATATATATATATATATACACGTTAAAAGATAAGATTAAGATGGAGTATAGTAAATTTAATTCAATTCATTCGAGAATTACAGATCAACCCAATTTTGGTTGTGGTTATATTATCTATGTAAGTGGGTGTGTGGGTGCTTAACAGGTGTACTTATAAAATAATTAAAGATTTAAAGTATATATATATATATATATATATATATATATATATATATATATAAATATATACATATATTTACATATATTACTCGAAGGATTATCAATCTGGATTTATATCAGTTTCACAACCTTCTTTTATTTATTATGGATATCCTATACCGGCAATAATACATTAAGATACGTACATTTGAGATTTTTGATTTTAAGCACACTTGTTCTACCGACACACAACTTATGTTTATAACAATGTACAATTTAATAAATTCTAAGTAAATTCAATTAAAGATTTTCCGTCAAGCTCTTACTATCAACTATTCATTTCGATTTTTAATTTTTTTTTTATTTAATAATTTTAAAATATAGACATAATTTATTTCATTTTAAAATATTGACTGTAATTGACATATAGTTTGGATAGTTTACCTTTAACCTATTGTAAAATATTTGCACAAAGGGAATTAAATAAATTACTATAAAGAATAATAAATTAAATAAAAAAAAAATAGGTTTGTTTGAGTGAAGTGAGAGTTAAATTTTATTATGTTCACAGTAATGTGTTGAACACAAGAATTAAAAATGATTGATTAGTCATCAATCCAATTTAAAGAATTGTAATTATCAATAAAAGCTATTAATTCATAAAATAGTGGTGATGGAAGACGTCTAATATATTGTTAAAAAGGTCAGAAAAAGTTAAGGAAGCTGCTAACCTTGGTATTTTATCAAACTAGTTTTTTCTGTTTATAAATATTTAGATGTTGTTATAATTTTTACTAAATCAGAAAAAAGTTTAACCAAATTTTAAATTCCATTCGAAAAAATTATGTATAATTATAATTTAAATTATCATTGCTTTTTGCTTATCATTATTCCCGTTATTTTAAATTTAAGGCTTTTTAAGTAAAACGAAATTTTTTATTTAACGAAATGTTTTATAAACAATAAAAATATAATAACAAACATTTAATAATAATAATAATAATAAATTATTCTAATATATATATATATATTATAATATAATAATTGAGCAAAAATTAATCTATTTACGATTTTTTTTAGTTTTAATTTAGTTTAGCTACGCAAAAAATATATAGAATATAGGCTCATAACAATAATTTATACAATAAAATTTAAATTGTAAATAAAATTTATCCATAAATCTAACAAATTTAACATATATATATATTATATGTATATTTGATTAATTTTTCATAATAAATAATAATTTATAAATAAAAGTAAATAACTATGGTATAGAATTTATATAATATAATACAGAATTAATAATTAACTATAGTTTAAAAAAAAAACATTTTAACGTTGATAATTGTTTTTAATTTGGATCTTAACTACCGTCTGATTTTTTTTTTATAATCATCTTTTAAATTATGTCTATATTTGGAGAAAAAATATTTTATAATTTAAGTTCTTATTTATTCGAGAACTAAGCTTTTTTCTTACTCGCTTTTCGGGTTTCAAAAAATTTATTTTAAATTTTTAATACATTTTTGTTTTGTTTCTTTTAAAATAGCACCTTCAAAAACACTGAATATATCAATTTATATTATATTAAATATTTTTTTCTTCGTTTAATTAAGCTTTTTTTTATATAATTATTTTTTAATTTAGTTTACGTTTAATTGTTTTGCTGCTTTCTCTTTGTGCTTTTATCATGTTTTTGCTTTAAAGATTTTATTTTAAAATCAATAATGCCTTGAAACTTTTGTTTCGATAAAAATTAAGTATAAATAAGGAAATTAAACATATAATATACAAATCTCTTTTAAGTATAAAGGTAAATGTAGGATTGTAGAAAACAATAAAATTATTTATATATATATATATATATATATATATATATATATATATATATATATATATATATATATATATATATATATATATATATATATATATATATATATATATATATATATATATATATATATATATATATATATATATATATATAAATATATATATTTATACTAAGGTGGGACAAATTATTTCTATAATTTAATTATATTAAGTTTTTTTTTATAGAATATTATAAAAATCACCATGATCAATGTTATGAGATTCTAATTACAATCATGTTAAGAAACATAGGATGGTAAAATTTTAATAAATATTCATATTCTTTTGTTTATGATACGTTTTTACGTTTAGGATAAAAAACAATATAATATATATTTTAATTATATAATAATAATAATATTGTATATAAATTTAATACTATCGGTATATGTTCATTTCATTTTAAAATTATATAATTATAGTCTAAGATTACATAATAATATATAATATTAATATATATTCGTAAAAGATAAAATTTGTTTTTCAGGTAAATAAAATAAATTTTAATAATAATTAATTAATTAATACATTTAATTACACATATAAATATATATATATATATATATATATATATATATATATATATATATATATATATATATATATATATATATATATATATATATATATATATAATTTTTTATATAATTTTTCTGGTTTATCTAGCGATTTATTTATTTTTAAAATTAGGATTGTTGTATTGAACTTAAAAATGCTGGATCAACAGAAGCTACTTTAGCTGTTAAAAATGCATGCATGCAAAATAGCAAACTTTGTAGCACTTGACATTCCAATTCCTGCAAAAAAATATAATTTAAATTAATAAAACTAAATTAAAATATAATTAAACATTTAACATAAAACGAGACAGGTAATTCAAATAATTTATTTAGTAATAAATAATGGATACGTTTTGCTAATATCTGCTTAGATATTCACTTAAGCCTGGTGGTTTCAGCCAAACTTAAGGAGCCAGTTGCAAACTGAACTAAAGGATATTAATTTGTGATTTCGTACTAATTTCTTATAAATTACAAAACACTATAAGGCGTCAATGGCAGCGTTCCAGGATCCATACTTAAAATTCATAGTTAATAAAGTAATTAGAATTATAGCTTATGAAATTCAAATTATCAGAAACAAAAAATGAGAAAATGTCTTATTAAACATTTCTATAAACTCAAGGTAATAATCTCACAAAAGTTCTAAAGAAAAAACAGACGCCCATTCCAACCTTATTTTCATCAGATACTAATATCTTAGAGTCCTACTAACTGACTCCGAATAAGTTGAAGAGTTAGCTAAATGTCTAGCTAGTGTATTTGAACCGAATACAATATCATGTAATAATCAAAGGCAAATTATTGAGAATCCAATTAATGAATTTTATCGTAACCAAATACGGAGTGAAATTATGATTACGATACCCCGAGAAATATATACACAATTTACCCCGATAGTATTTCTAGTGTACTTTTTTTTAGTTAATGTTTAAAATTAAGCTATTTTCGGGGAAAGAAGAAATTTTGTATAAAGAACTACAGACCAGTTAGCTTACTTGATGCTTTAGGATAAATATTTGAACGAGTTATCAAATAACGAATCGAAAAAAATTTATCCTCAAACATAATATTAAGCTAACATTGCGAATTTAACTAGTAAGAATTACTAAAAAATTGAAGACCCCTTTATAAAAGAAATTTTACTGGTGTCATTATTTTCGACATCTATACAACTTTCGATAAAGTATGGTATCAATGGCTCAAGGTATAGTATGGCACCATACCATACCTTGAGCATCTGGTAGCTATAGGAAAACATCGTTTTTCACATAGTAAAATATATTTTCAGAAAACTAAGACAAAAAACTAAGTTTTAAACAGCATATCGAATATACTATTTGAAAAGTGTGAAAAGGCAATAAAATCACTATATAGTTTTATCAATAGAAAATCGAAGTTATCAATTAAAAATATTAAACTTATATATTTAACGATAATACGTTAAATATTTTAGGTAAAATGAGTAGAAAATATTAAAACTATTTTATAATAGATTAATTATTACGAAACATATTTTTATTCAATTTGGTAAAATTACTATCTCTTCTCAGCCAAACACTTTTCGTTTCAATTCTAAATATTTAAACTTTACTGGTTTATTTAACTTGGCTTACAATTAAGATAAAATTCTTGTTTATATATAACGGGTGGGCCATTTAAAAGTTTAAATTTAAAAATGGAATAAAACAAAAATGGTTTGAAATTTTGCCAATTTTTTTTTTTGTTGTGAAATACAATTGTTCTGGTTAGAGATGGAATATTATTTCATTCAAATGGCTGCCGCGGCTGGCCTCACAGTACCTAATTCGATCGGACCAATCTTCGAGCACTATTTGAAGCTCATTTTCATCTTGTGGGTACGTTAAGCAAAATTGCCGAATTTTGGGGCACAGGAAACCCACACATGGTCTTACAGAAGCCAATGCACCCATTACGAGTGATTGTTTGGTGCGGCTTGTGGAGCGGAAGCATCATTGGCCCATATTTCTTTGAAAATGATGTCAATTGGCCGGCAAGAAGCTGTGATTTAACACCATCGGACTATTTTCTATGGGGCGCCGTGAAAGACAAGTGTTATGCCGACAAACCAAAGACAATTGAGTATTTGAAGGTCAACATTCGTGATGCCATCGCCGAGATACGACCCCATACACTCGAAAAAGTGCTTGAAAATCGGTTCGATCGAATGGGGGTACTGTGAGGTCAGCCGAGGCAGCCATATGAATGAAAAAATATTCCATCTCTAACCGGAACAATTGTACTTCACAACAAAAAAATAAATTGGCAAAATTTCAAACCATTTTTGTTTTATTGCATTTTTAAATTTAAACTTTTAAATGGCCCATCCTATATAAATCCATGGTTTTTTTTTTGTGGAGCCGAAGCTATCCCAACTCTGTCGTGGTTAATTTGCTTCGGCCCATGGATTCTGCACTCCAACAGGGGTTATACTTTTATTTATTGTCGTCACCGATTGCAATCAAGTGATATAAAATCCCGGTTAAATCCCAAACCCGTTGGGATTCAAACTCGGTACGTCCTGATCCAAACAGTTCATTTTAAATAAAATATAGCTAATTTAATCGATCTGAGGGGTTTCTAGTCGAAATTGCGGAAGATTAAAGAACCTTGATATTCCTACTCAGTACATGTAATTTATTTTTAATTTAATGTCGGTTGTACATTTAAGGTGTTCAGTATTACATCTTAAAAATAAATTTTTTTTTAAATAAATTACAATTTTTGTAGAGACGAGTCTTCTTTGTTGAGAGGAAGAAAACCTATTTGTATTCATTAAGTCAAAAGTAACTTGCATAGTAAGTCTTTATATTAATATTGGTTAATATTTTAATAATTAAACCAATATACAGCCGTCTACTGTATATTATTGGATTAGAATTTTAATTTTTGAAGAAACTAATCTTACTGAAACCTAATCATATACATATTTAAATTATACTATAGAGTAGTATAAATGTTGAACTAAAGAAGTGATAAAATAAAAAAATCGATTTGCAAATTAATTTAAATCTTAAATTTAAATTTAAAAATCAATTTACAAAAGTGACATATTTCATAATTAATAATCTAAAAATTCATTTAAATAAAATCGTAAGAGTTGCGGTAATAATATTTATTTATAAAATTACTATGTTTTTACACTAAAGCAGATCTCCAACAATGTTCACATACAATTTGTAAAATGTGGTTTAAAAGTGGAGGTTGTACAGAGGAACACGCAAGCTTAGTAATCACAATACCACAATTCCGAGTGTTTATGGTTATTTAGGTTTATTTTCTTAAATGCGATTGTTCATAAATCAATAAGTTTTTAGGTCCCTATTAGTTCATTGTTCAGTAATATTTTACAACTTTTAGTTCATTTGAATAGAACAATATGTTTAAAAGTGTGTTGGCTCGTACAAAGGGTGTATAATAATGTATTATCCATACAAACACGTAGAATTTTAATTTTAAACTTTTTCATTATTGTATAAAAAATAATTGAATACCTGTCGCATAATGTTAATAAAAAATCATTCACAATATAATTTAATCTGTTTAATATTCTGAGGATTTTCCACCACCATTAAATATGTTTTTCTAAATTTTTTTCGGTTTTAAGTGGAAAAGATCAAAATTTTAAACAAACAAAAAACAATATCTTAAGAAATATAAAAGAAAATAGAACAATGGAAAATTTAACATGAAAATTTAAACAATTTTTTTTTTAAACTAAATACTTAATAAATTAATGTTATTTAAGAAAACTATTAAAAATGCAATAAAAATCGAATTTAAAAGTTAACTGAGAAATTAAACAGTAACAGAGTTAGTAATTAAATGGTTTGCATATTTACTTTTGTTTCGATCGATCGAGTTTCGTGATCCTGGAAATGTAGTTTTAACTTTGATTTACTGTCATCACTCGAACCTCGTAATTGTGAAAATTTATATTGCCACACAACAGCTGCATCGGCGCCTTCATTTAACGAAAATCCCGATTGCCAGTCTAATGTTAGTCCACCACTTTTACCGTGATGTGATACCGCAAATGTTTTACGCTAAATAAAATGTTCACTGATTAGTAATATGAATCTATAAATCTACAATAAATTTCGTCATACTTACACCTAATTTTATTACACTCGTTACTATGGCTGCATTCCAGCTATTTTCTATCCTCAATAGTTCTTGGCGTGTTTCTACACTTAGATAGCGAGGTTCACAACCTGAGCTTTGTAATAAGAAACAATGTTGTCTAGAATCGACCGTTTGTGATTCTTTGACAACTCGAAACATTGTTTGATATACTTTATAAGCTACAGCTGGTTTTGTTAGACCAGTAACGTTAAGCTAAATGTTTAATAAAAAAAGCATATTAAGTTATATGTTTGTAAATATTTAAAAATTTAAATTACCGGTGGAGCGTCGAAAAGTAAAACTTCAGTTCCTTTTAATACTAAAAATCTTGGTTTATAAGTCTGCCACGAAATATTTGTAGCCAAAACACCTTCATTTACCCAACCCATATATTCGATACGTTCACCAACGGGAAAGTTACGGTTGTACAATTTCATCTGTAAAATAACAATAATACATTTTTGGTTAATCGATTATCTGACAATAATTTATTATTCATTGGGATTTAACCAATTATTATTTACGCTAGTCTCTTTTATTTGATTCAATTTTCAGTTACCTGTAAATTAGTTAATCCAACAATATTATCGGATAAATATTTTAACCATTGACTTAAAATTGCTAAATCATCACAGTGTATAATACCGGTCGATACACCATTTAAACCACGGATTTCAAATGCATTTGACCGTAATTTATCAGTTCCGAAAATGTATCGTGTGACATAAGCCATCATCAGTGGAACCGTTATAATATCAACCCATCGTTTTTCGGATAATTCAGAACATATTGATACCGGTCGACTATTAGTACAATTATTTGTTGCTGATTTCCAACAATCGTCAGCTTTTAACTCAGCACATGTAGCATCATTGTCAGAATCAGGGGTTTCTTTCGATAATTGTTTCTGTAAAAATGGTGTTGCCGCCCGGTAATGCTTTACCGTCAACACCACAATATCACCAGCATTTCGTAATATATTTACAGCATCATCATGACAACACGCTGTTATATATTCACCATTTACTTTAATAATTGCATCACCAACAAAAAGTTCACCAGTCATATCAGCTGCTTGATCTTTATAAATTCGTGATATTAAAATTGGTAATTTATGTTCGGCCCCACCTTTTATACTTAAACCTAAGCCACCTAATTTTTGTCGGCGGATTTGTACCATACGTTCTTTTGATTCGATTGGCGGACCATTTGATATAGATGTTGTTGGTGTTGTAGTATCGAGTTTTTGTAATGCAACCAATTCCATTGATAAACGTATTCGCATTAATTCTGGTTTACTTTTACCATTGCTGACGGTGACCATACCAGTTCTGGTCTGAAAATAAATAATATAGACACAAATTATATATATTAGAAATACATACAATAAAATTTAATATTCTGTACAAATGCCGAACACAACAAATTTAATGATGTGCTTGTCATTAGTAGTAAATCTCATTTTCAATAGTATGAAACCAGAAACTCGTCATCTTCAATATAGTTGTTGAAGCAAAAAAAAAAAAAAAAGATGCATGATCATTGTTCATGAATTAATTAATTTTTTTTTGTTACTTACAGGTAAGTAGGCAAGAAAGGATAGGTTTATTTGGGTAATGTAATTATTTTATATCTCTATGTATTTTATGGAATTTTATTAGTTCGTATTATGTAGCTAGAATTTTTAATTTAATATTTGTCAGGAATCTAAATAATGTTTAGTAATCTAATAAATGACTTAATTAAGCTGATAGTCATAGTGAAATTTAATAACAATTTTAATAATTAGGGTCGAAAGTTGGTAAACTAGTATTAGACAAATAGTAGTTTTTTGGTAATACGAATGAGAAAATCAAATATTGATATTTTAAATTTGAAAAAGTCACTAGAAATCGTAAACTAAATCTTCATATTCTAGGCAACCAAGAAAAATTGAGAATTGCTACATGGACTGCTAACGGTATTAAAAATAAAAAACATGAACTTGAAGCATTTTTAAAAATGCAAAATATCGATGTGTGTCTGATATCTGAGATCCACTCAACAAGACAATCTTACTTAAAAATTCAGGGTTACCAACTTTACGAAACAATTCATCCGGATAACCAAGCAAGAGATGGAACCGCTGTTATAATAAAAAACTATATTAAACACCATGAATGTCAGCATTATCAATCACCTGAAACCCAGCTTACCGTAGTAAAAATTACATCTACCAAGCAGCGCCTTCAGATAGGAGCGGTATATTTCCCACCTAGATAAAACCTGAAGAAATCAAACTACTACTTACAACATTTCAATGGTAGATTTATATTAGGAGGTGATTTTAATGCAAAACATGTTGACTTTGAATTTACAACAACCAAAGGTAGCGAATAAAAAATAAATGAAAAATAAAAATAAATGAAATCTACTGGATTTCTTTATATCAAAACAAGTTTTATTAAATTTAATTGAAGTAGAGGAATAACACTAAAGAAACAGCATCCAAAACTACTGGTAAAAGCTACCCAAGAAAAATTAGTAAACTGGTCTTAGAAAAAAGGAAAGCTAGGAAAAAATGGCAATAAACTAGGAGTCTTTCTGACAAGACGATCCTAAATAACAAATCACAGCAGCTTAAGCGAGAAATTCAGAAAAATCGTTTTCTTCGTAAATGAAAAATCGTTTTCTTCGTTTCTTGGAAAGACGGCTGATGAAAATAAAGACTACTATGGAAGACAACCAAAAGAATGAAAACCCCAATCATGCAGATCCCTCCTATTAAGCGAAGTTATGGCTCGTGGGTCAGGGATAACAAATCAAAAGCTGAAGTGTTTGCTGATCACCTGGCTGGTATTTTCCAATCGAATGAGACCGAATCGGATATTATAATCGAAAATGGAAGCAACGACTATTAGGGCAGAATCCCTATTTTAACCCAGAAAGAAGTTAATAGGGAAATACAATTCAATTTAAAGACCGGAAAGGCTCTTGGATATGTACTTTAACAGGAGAAATTCTAAAGCAACTACCAAAGAAAGCTATTGTTCAACTAACCCATTTGTTTAATGCTGTTATTCGATTACAGCATGTTCCTTCTGCCTGGAAAGTTGCAGAAGTTATTATGCTACCGAAACCAGGTAAACTGCCAAATGAAGCTCAATCGTATCGTCCGATATCCCTGCTTCCTATCATCTCAAAGCTAAATCATCTCAAAGCTCTTTTCTTCTGAGAAGAATGACACCAATAATAGAAAGTAGAAACCTAATACCTGATCATCAATTTGGATTCAAATGTAAACATTCAACAATTGACCAGGTTCAAAGAATTACAGACATTATAGAAAAGGCGTTAGAAGATAAACAAATTTGTTCTACCTTATTTCTGGACGTGGCAGCAGCTTTCGATAAGTTATGCTTCCGGGACCATATGTTGACCTTCTGGAGTCGTACTTATCAGAAAGACTTTTCAGAGTAAGACAAGAAGATGAGTATTCTGAACTGAGAGAGGTAAGGGCAGGAGTCCCACAAGGCAGTGTTCTGGGTCCACTCGTATATCTACATTATACAAATGATATACCACAGTCCGATCATGTAAGCATAGCAACGTTTGTTGACGACACCGCTTTACTAGCAACAGCGCAAACTGTCGAAGAGGCGGCGAATAAACTTCAATATGCAAGTGAAGAAATTTACTAGTGGGCCAAGCGATGGTAAATCAAACTTAATTAATTAAAATCTGCGCATGTAAACTTTACGAAGAAGCTATTGGTTAATCCGCCGCCAATCAGCATAAACGATGTCATTGTGCCAAATGGAAAAAGCATGTGAAGAAGAAAAAAAAGGAGCTTGATCTTAAATATTGACAATTGTACTGGTCTGGCTATTTGGTATTCTTACAACCGGTCTGGCTATTTGGTATTCAGCTTTGGGGCTGTACTAAAAATGCTAACATCAAACCTATACAACACTTCCAGAATACGATACTTCGGAGTATAGTCAATGCACCCTGGTACATTCGTAATAAGGATTTGCATCGAACTTTGGGGATACCGGATGTAAAACACGAAATAAAAAGATTTGCAACGAAGCATGAATCGAGGCTATTGCAACATGTTAATGCGGAAGCCTCTCGGCTACTGGATAATGAACACTTGGTTAGAAGCCTAAAGAGAACCAAACCCTTCGAGCTCGTCAGTATGTGAGCAGCTACCTATTAACGAACAGGCATTGGAGCATCGCTGGATCAACAGTGACCTTATTATAGTTTAGAATTTAAGAATTCAGATGTAAATTGATGGTTAGTCTGAAAAGACTAGTTTCAATAAATAAAAAAAAAAAAAAAAAAAAAAAATATTCTAGGGTAATATATTTTTTTTAATCTTTTAATTTTACGTCTCGAAATATATTTCGAACTTATCTGATTATAATGCCAGACAGACTACGTTACACTTGCCAAAATACTACTACACCTGAACCTGATATAGAAATATTAACCGTAAAAGCATCATTCATATACGCTTGGAAAAAGATAATAATTCAGAATTATGCAAATATTAATTATTTTGTATGAACAAATTAAGGTTGAATTTCCATTTTCAACATGAACAAATTTGGAGCAAACAATAAAAGTAACACCAAAGATATTTTTTTTTGTTTTTATTAAAATTTATAAATAATGTTACATTTGGATAATAGAAGCAGAAATAAATTTTTCAATTTAAAAGGATATAATGCGTATTTATTTTCCCAATCGCCAAGGGGACTATGGAGAATGCGCACTGTACGTAAAACAAAATAAAGTCTCTGTGATATTGTTTTGAGTGGAATTGTAGATTTGTATATAGAAGAGGTGATATAAATTTAAACATATTCGACACAAGTAAATTAACAATTAATTACTATTGACAACTATTGTTAAGCTATAACATTATTTGACAACTTGAATAAAAATATGCCGTAATAGATTATACAAAATCAGATAATATTTTATGGCAAGATACTCCCTTATTTTATGCCTAGTGATTGAACAATTTAGAATGAAAAAAATTGATGAGATTTTATGGTATAAAATCATTTTGAAAACGACAGCATACTGTAACAAGTTATAACCTTACAAGCTTTTATGTTAAAATTATTATTAAAAATTACTTTAATGTCTATATTTTATCTTAAAAGAACTAACTTTAGGAGTTTAAGTTTGATATGATTTTGGTTTCTGCGTATTTTTTCCTAGTTAAATCTTTGAAAGTTTCTAAGAGAAATTTGTTGGTACTAAGAAAAAAATGTAAACTGGTAACACAAATAGCTTTATTATTATTTATGTAAAAAAAAGATTTCGGTGTTTTATAAACGCCAAAAGATGTAATTTAAATTTAAAATATTTATATAATTATTGCCAATTTAAACCATATTCTGATGTGTATAATATCAACGTTACACGCATTTTACCTATAAAATGAATACTAAATATCATAAGGATGCTTGACATCAGTTTAAATTGAAACTTAATATCAGAACGAAAGAACAAAATACATTTAATTCCAATCACGAATCGTACATAAAATGTACAGTGATTTTATAGAATGTTTGTTGCTATACATAATAACCTTGGCAAGATTTCAAGTATTTTAGGCATTTATTAAAAAAAAAACCTTGGAAAACAATTTCCATTGAATTCTTCCACTGATTAACTACATTGTTATTTTGATATGTTTATGTCCAGGTATAAATACAACCACTTGTCTGGACCTATTATACAATGGGTAAAAAACATTTCAAAAAAATTCATAACAATCGACCAAAACGAAACACAACAACAAACAATCGTTTTAAGAAAATTTAACAAAAACAAAAATAAAACGTTTTCTTTGTTATTTATTCAAACAATAAAAAAAAGAAAATCTTTTCAACATCAGCAATAATTTAGGATTCAGTAAGTTTTTGTTGTTGTGTTTTTATGCCTTTTATTAAAAAATAAAAAAATAAGTTTCGCTGGAAAATAACAACAATAATAATTTGGAAAAACAAGTATTACTGAAAATACATTTAGTTCCATATCATAACCACACACACCATCGACGTACCAAAAACATACCAATCACCATATAAAGTGTTAGCATAATGATTAGTATCACATTTAAATACAAAGCACCATTCAAAATGGGCAAAACAATCCAGTTTGTTCACTTTTTCACGCGTTTTGTGTTTTTACCAACTTTAAATACACAACAACAACAAAGTGTATACAGTATAAAAAAAGCTTTTATTTTTCAATACAATTTCATTCAAATAGTTTATCTACATAATAATAATAAGACCGAGTGAGTGTGTGTGTCTGTAAGTGTATTATGTTCATTTTCATACCAACAAATAAAAAAGAAAATGAAAAAAAAAATTAAAATTAAATTAAAATTTTATTTTTTTAAATAAATATAAAATAAAATTTGCGAACTTGAGAAACATAAAAACATAGAGAAATAAAAATAAAAAGCTAAATGAAAAATCATTATTATATTTAAATAGCAACAAAAATTGTCTCAAGCTTTCTTTGTACGTCTTTGGTCGTCGGGTTAAAGAAAAATGTGATTTTATAAGATTATTTTCTTTATTTTATGTTTTTTTTTGCTACTCTCGTGTATACCCAATTTTTGTTGTTAAAGGATAATTTCTTAAAAAATATATGATGTCAATCCAGAATGGATTAGATTTTTCTAAGAGGCTTAACTTATTATGTATATGCACTAGATTTGAGAGTTTACTCGTTTGTGGGTTGATTATTATTATTTTTTTGTTGATAATCTAACCGTATGTATGGTATATTACTACATAGTCTTATCTCAATTTTTTGTATTATTATTTTATATTGTTGAATGCCGAAGTTTATATATAATGACACAATGCGAAGAAGATAATTTTTATTTTGCTTCAGGCATTTACAAGTAAAATTTATTGGTGTGATTATTTTGCCTAGGAATTTTGATGTGATTTTTCAATTTGTCAGTGATGCTGGATATTAAACGTATATGTTTAGATTTAATTTAATTTTTTTTTTTATTTAATCAAAGAATCTTAAATTTGTTTTGTATATTGTTATTTTAAAATTTGATGATTATTCGAGTGTTGTTTATGCATCCATTATGTTAAATGGTTTGAAAATTTTAGATAATTTTAATTCGCTTGGATGGAGCAATTTATATTGATTTAAATCTTAAGTCGAGCACCAAAATTGAAAACAAGTATTGGTACGGTGCAAGCTTTACTAAAAATAATACCACCGTTGGTAAACCAAGCAATTAGCGATCGTGGAGGTACCACGATCGAATCAAGAGCAGAAAACATGATTCGAACATTTAAGTCAGTGTTCGCGATTTAGGCCGTTAAAAAGGTATTAAAGACTTTTTTAAAACATGTATAGTTATTTAAACCCATGTATACGTGTGTATAATGACTAATATGTTTGCAAATTCCAAAATAATATTATTATTAGTTTTAACTTTTAAGCGAAGTGTCCACTATATAATTTTTTCGGTAGAGCGGAGAGTATACACTGTAGAACTATTTTTCTCTACGGTGGAGCGCTCGGCTACTACTATATTTTATTTTCGATCAATATTTTATTTTCAGTTTTTCGTTCCTGTGTACACAGGATTTTAACGTGGACCAATGAATGAAATTAAGTAAAACGTTACAAACGCCTATGACAATTTTCTATGTATGTCATATAGTAATTTAATATGTTACTGCAACTTTGAATGATCGGTTATTCCGATCATTCAAAAGTAAAATACGCACTTCCGAAAACCTTCAGACAAAATATAATTCTAGAAAGTATCCTCTTCGAATATCAAGTGCTCAAGTGAAATTATTGACGAACGAATATTCAGGAATTTTTAATTGAATTACGAACAGTACCCTGACCTGCAATTATACAAGATACTTCAGCAAAATAGAAATTTCGATTCGTAGGCGATTCCTTACCTAAATTATAGATGACCAGCTAAAACTTAATTTCAAGAGAACTGCTAAAGAAGGAACCATTGTTAGACAACATTTAAAGATAACAGCTTGTGCTTTTTATCAGTAGTTGTAAGGGGCCCACAGAAATTCGCACTTGAAAGTAATAGTTTTGAGCGGAACCCAGCTATTAAAGCCTGAATCCAACTTGGATATCGTGTATCCTAATCAGACTAGGATTTCGTGATGTGAGCCTTTTTTGATAAAAAAAGTAAAGCCCAAATTTCACCCGTAATTTACTATAATTTCAAGATTAAAACTTTTAATGGATCCCTTTTTCAACATCTTTAAAATCTGTTCCAGTCGGAGAAAAATAGTTATAGCTATAGGTATAGCTATAAGGTATAGGTGTGTTTGGAAAAAAATCAATTGTTGCTCAACCACAATATATTAAATATTTCAACAATATTGAAAGCGATTGACCATCGAAATGCAAATAGAAATGTCATTAAATATTTAATTGTCAATGCACATATGCGTTCGAAAGAAATGACCAATTCAATTTTAAATTACTTGGACCTATATATTTACTTTCTCTACTGTACAGCAAAAAACGTTATCAAACATGCTAGATAGAGTATAGAGCTAATGTAGAGCTCTACAAAACCTAAAACAATAGCGTATACTGTAGTTTTTTACGCATTAGAACTCTCACGTAGAGTGCGTGTAGAGCTCTACTGTAGAGCTCTACAGGGTGTATACAATACTCTACGCGAGAGTTTTCTCTCTCTATAGTGGATACGCAGCTTTAAGCAATGACCCTTATTCCTATTAAATGAGAGTATATATTACTGTGTTAAATTAAAACTAGGGGAGCCACAAAGAAAGAAAGGAAGGAGAATAGCGGAAAATTATCTTAATATAAGATAACTCTAGGCACGAGGGATTGCAACAATATATATATTAAATATAGGATAAAGGTGATCATATTAGAACATAATTGTACTATGCTGTAATATATTATACTAACTATTGGCCACCAAAGTTTCTGTAACCAGGTCGATCTCATAATATATCTAACTATCCTGGCCCCCCGTCGTCCGGCAGATTTTGCTTGAAGCTTAGTCGTCTATTCTAATTAACCATTTAAATTGATTCAAAGAAATTATAACTAACACTTCGGAATAAAATATGTTACTAAAAACTACGGTCCCATAATTTATCAGGCCACTATTTTAAGTTAAATGTACTTTTTTGTATTTTTAATTTTTCAACCTAAAATCTTGTGAACAACAACATATAAAAAAAAATGTAAATTATTCAATTGACTAATTCATGCAGAGTCGAGAAAAATATCCATAAAAATGTCCAAAAGCATAATCACTCTCATAAAAAGTAATTATATAATAAAATCAATTATACAAAATTTGCTTTCCCCTTTTCATTTGTCCTAAATAACAAAATTTACAAGGTAAAAAAAATCATTCCGGACTGTAATAATATAAAAATAAAAACGAAAGAGTTACTAATTAATTTTTCCATCCCTCCATACCACTCATCTAACCTAACTCTATCCTAACGATATTAATATATATATATATATATATATATATATATATAATATATATATATATATATATATATATATATATAAATATATATATATATATATATATATATATATATAATATATATATATATATATATATATATATATATATATATATATATATATATATTATATATATATATATATATATATAATATTATATATATATATATATATATATATATATATATATATATATATTATATATATTTATATATAATATATATATATATATATATATATATATATATATATATATTATATATATATATTATATATATATATATATGTATATATTTATATATATATATATATATATATATAATATATATATTTATATATATATATTATATATATATATATATATATATATATATTATATATATATACATATGTATACCACATACAGCGTTACAGAAACAACAATGGAAAAAGGAAATTTTGTGTAATTTTCATTTTCGGTTTTATTTTTGTTTTGTGTTCCAAGAGATTTTTCATGTTTTTCATTTTATTATTGTTGTTATTTCATTATTATTATTATTAACTAAAATTTTATGCCAAAGATATATTTATACTCGAAATATATACAGAACAAAAAATGATTAATATTTCAGTGGGAAAATAGATGAGATTATTTGTATTTAATTTATTAAAGTAATGGAGAGATTTTTTTTACGTTTTGTTTTTCGTCGAATAATACCCTTAAAATTATTTATTTATTCAGTTTTTTTTCCCAAAGACCGACCTCCTGTCATGCACTAGCAATTTTTAAATACTGTTTCCCGTCTCGTTATGTTTTTCATTGGATAAATTCAAGTTTTTCAGGTTGTTGAATAAGCACGATTTGATGTGTTTTTTTTTCTTTAATAATATAATTTATTATACTGTCGAACACGGTAAACACAATAATGTTGTAAGCAAAATATTACAAAATTAGTTTTAGTTTAATTAATTATTTTTATTCGCGGAACGTTAAACGTATATTTTAAATAGGCAGGCGTAAACTCTAAGAAGAATTGTAATTTTTTTAATTAAAGTATATGGTAGTAGCACTTAAAAGAATGTATTTAATCAATATTAACACTACAAATTATGTCACAGACTGATTTTGATGATTTATTTGTTTTAATAAATATTTTGATGATTTTTTTAAAACACGACGGAGGAGAAACTTAATTTATATGATAGATTTATTATAAATCATCATATATTTTAGAAGAAGAATTGCCAAAAATAATTTTATAAAAAATAATTGTATATTATGTATAAAATGCCAAGAAGCTAAATTATTCTGAAAAATCAATTTTAAATAAAAAATTACCCGATTGTTGCTTGCGAAGCAGTTCATTTTCTTTAATTAAATTTTAATTTAACGCGCTATTTAGGGTCTTTGTGAATGTGTTAAAAACACGTTAAAAATAAAAATTTTGACAGCTAAATTAAATATTTTTTTTTATTCACCTCAAAAAATTTATAAAAAATTTAACGAGGTAAAGACCGTCTATAAATTTTGACAAGTGAATTTAAAAAATCATAACCTCATTTTTGACAAAATTACTGTGGTTAGTTATAAAACAATAAAATTAATATCCTAGTTGGCGTATATAAGTTATATTTTATTGGGAATTTTACGACAACAATAGCATGCATTTCATTTACGTTTGATTAATTTGAATCCAATTTTTTGTTGGGTTTATATTAAAATAAGACGACATTTTCCTTTCTAATTCTTATTCCAGTACCCGATATTATACCGATAGGATTTATATATACATACATTGTTGCCGATGCGAATCATTTTGTGTATATTATATGTGTACGATGTTTAGCTGTCAAAATTTTAACTATTCAACATTCACACGGCAAATTTAAATTTGTTGTTAAAAATATTTCACCTCAATTATTTATTTCCCCCAATATTTTTAAGTAAACATTTTTATTACATTGACAAAGACCCTTAGTAGTAAACTCAATTGCTCAGTAAAAACTTAATAAAAAAAATATTTGGTAATCGATAGTGAACTGTTCCATCAGTGCCGACTAGAAATTAGGGACAAAAATAGCAAAAGGAATTTTTGGAACATCGTTCTTGCCAATATTTTTATGGTTGCATATATACAAGATGCGTAATTTAGGTCGTTACATGGTAATCGCAAGAGTTGGGGGTACTTCGGCACGAAAACAGATGTCATGAACTAAAAAATAAAAATAAACATTAAATGAAATATAAGTAAAATGATACTTTACATAGTATTTAACAATATAAACAATAAAAAGGTTGACAGAATGTTTACACACCAAACAAGATTTTTGTAGATGAAAAAAATAGAAAATAAGTTGAGACGATCTCGCTAACCGACTTATTTAAATAAGTTTAACTAAATCAATAAGTAGGTATTTGAGAAACCGCCTAGTTACTATATGTACAACTGTTAACCTAAATAATAAAATATAGACGATGAAATAATATGCAACTTTATGAAAAGTATTTATTGTTTTTGGTTGTTCTAATTCATTAACTATTACAGAATTTATAAGAATCAATGTAACAAAATCTATTAAGCAAATTAATATATAAAAGAAACACAACTTCTAACTATACTGGAGTTTATTAAAACCTGTAAGTATATTTGATCAAATATCAATCCAGAATTTAATAATCAAGCGAGTTTATAGTATCACTTAGATAGGCCTTAAAATAACCTTGCAATCCATATCAATAGTCTTAAAGCTAAAAATGCTCACTTTATTGGAGTTCTTACAATAGTAAACCGTTATATTATACCTTGATTAAGCAATAATATATAATTTATCTTCATCCACTCGCATTTATTTATGCTTAATTCAAATTTGGGGATCCTTAGCTAAATACTATATAGACGACCTGCAGACATTGCAAAATAAAGCTCTGAAAGCAATAAGAAATCTATCTTCACTTACCCAAACTAAAATTTTATAAAATATTAGAATACCACTATGCATCCGTGTGGACTTTGAGTATATTATGCCCATTTATGTTCCATTCCGGAAACTTTAGTAATGCGGTTTCAAGAATACTATTTTATGATTATCGTAATAATTTTATACTAATTTGATACCGAAACTTTTTGTAATATTTTCAGAATAGAGCCCCTGGTATATTTCTAACACTTAGAGAAAATATTTCTCATTAATATTCAATTGTTTGTTTATGTCAATAGACTAGCAAAAAATATTCAGATTCAATAAATCGTAAATAGTTAAATCGTAAAATTACAAGTTCAGCAAGATAATTAACCATCAAAGTGTTTATCTAGTAAACAATTTTAATAATTTTAAAATACAATAATTATTTTAAAAACTCTGCGATATCTAAAATATTAATTTTAACAAAGTTTAATGCGAAATTATCACTAATATATCTTTGCTTAACTATAACAAGCCGTAACTAGGATTAGAATTAACTGTTAAAATATGTTTTTTTTTGAAGCTCCAATTCAACAAAGCTGGAATACCCACTTATTCGCACATTGAAATATAGAATACAGTGCCATATAATCCCTCTTTTAATATTTTTTGTAAACAAAAACCGTTTGAATGCTTTTTTGAAATTTGCAACACATAAATAGAAACATACCGTTCCGAAACCGATGAGACCAAAAATGGAATGAATTATTTTAGAATAAGTCGACGTCGATTTAAGATCAATTTATTTTTTTTTAATTTTAATAAATAATTTTGAATTTTCCGATGTTTATACTTAAATTTATACGTTTTTTATGTGGTCTGAAATCTTTAGTAACAATAGAGTATGACGATTAAAATTGCAATATTAGCATAAATTGCATCGATACAAATTAAAATGTAACATTCACCGAAGGTTTGTTTATCAAAAGACGAAGTATTCGGAGAAAGTAAATGCATGAAAATGTATTATAGGTGACACAACTTTTGAGCTATTATTTATTCATGACAAATAAACGAAGGAAGCAAATTAAAAATTTCATCTGCAGTTGGCAAATGATTTTCTGTTTATTACAAATTAAATCGAGAATAACAACTTGCTAAACTGGAATAATCCTTGTTTAATTGTGACATGCATATAATTGTTTTCAAAATCGGGTTTAATTTAAGGCCATTAAAAAATAATAAATAGCATAGTAAAAAAACAAAAAAAAAACTAGAACCCATATCACAAAACATTCTATTTAAACTTCATGCCAATTACTTTATAATAAAAACGTTCCACCAGCTACTCAAAAAATATTATATAGTATTAATCAAATATACGTGACTGCCGCAAATTTCAAAATACATAATTTTTTTTATAAAAAAAAAAATTAATTCTAAAATTATGTATATTTAACATTATGTTATAAACATTTGTTAATAAAATATACGTTATTAGAAAATTAAATTTCAAGTTATATAAACAAAAAAAACTCTTCAAAACTACCCAGACAATTCGTGTGATTATTACAATATGTCTGTGTTAAAAAAAATTGAGTAAATTTGATTAGGAGGAAATGGTAGGTGGGTCCCATGTATGTCAATAACCTAGAAGGAAAATGTAAATACATATTTCAATTTATAATCGTTTCGTTCGTACATTTATTTATAGAAGTTAAAATCAATTTTCCCGAAAATTTAGGGTTTTTAAAAATTTTAGGTAAATAAAATATTGGATCATCATGATGTTATAAAAAAAACATAAACATATATGTAGGTATTATGTGTATCTGGATATATGTGTTTGTATAAGGTCACATTATTTACAAAACACTAATTAAATTGAAAAAGGTGTTTGCAGATTGTTAATAAAATTTGATAAATATTTTATTGATATAACATTATAATTTGATTGGATGGTTAAAAATTGCTCTTACAATTTCTGGTAAATTGACCAAATCGAATTAATTAGAAACGCAAAATTTAGTTTTTATCAAGCTATGAAATAATTTAATTTATTTTTTTCAACATAAAATTGTTGGATCGTTCCATTCATTTGTAGTCATTTAAGACAGATATTGATTGGATATTGATTTAATCGTTTACTGTTCCTAATATATATATATAAATATAATTAATTAGAAACGACCTTATATTATCGGCTGTCAATCCCAAACATTAAGTTTGTTCTTGATGTACGTAAACATGCCAGCGGTCTTTCGAGTTCTTAGATTATTAATTTGAACACACTAACAGTAACAATACAAAATCAATATGTGTCTATCACATTTACTATACCAATACAAAAATTTCAAATTAAATGTTACTTGTTATTATTATTTTTGTTTTTGGTTTTGGTTTAACAACTGACGACAATTGATTCACATCTATTTGGGTCATTTAATTTTGAAATAACCTAACCAAACAGAAAATTTATTTGGTTTTGTTCTGATTAAAACCGCATAATAACCATAAACAACGTGATAATATTTGTGTTTTGTCAGAAAATTTCTATCGAAATAATTAAAATAAATTTCCATACACAAAAAGACTTGAGGAAAAACGTGTCGATACAATTAATTACCAGTAATTATTATATGTTTTCTACATAAAATGTGGTGCAGAAAATGAGAAGCACAAAAAAAGCTCTTTTGAAATTTTAACAATATTGAAGGTAAATTAAGCATAAAGGAAAGAATTTTTTTTTTGTGTTACGCTTTTTCGATAATCAAACAGGAAATCATAATTATAAATTGGTTTTATAACTAATATTATATATGTATTTATATATATATATATATATATATATATATATATATATATATATATATATATACATATATATATATATATATATATATATATATATATATATATATATATATATATATATATATATATATATATATATATATATTTAGGTTTGTATGATTGTGTAACACTTTTACGGCTTGGAAAATTAGGTGAATGTTACGTAAATTTTGTTGTCGTATATTAATAAAATTTAAAAGCATGTTTTGGTTCACATGTGCTGTTTCGTATAAAAACATATTTAAAGGAACTTTCTGATGTCAAATAAAGTGAAAAAGGTTAATTTTTTCCTATACACAATTTAAATTGAGGTTAAGTGCTCCTGGTTATTATTTATTTTTTGTATAAATTATGTATGTACATATTTATATACGAATGGGGCAAAAATCAGCTCGTATTTTGTAGAATTCCAGAGCAGAAAAGAACAATCATAACTAATTAAGGGAGAATAATTCAAATATACGATTTACCGAAGGATAAAAATAGAGCCATTATGGTAATGTAGCAATTTTATAACATGGAAGGTTTGAATTAAAAAATTGAAAAATAGTTTAAAACTTTTAAATTTTATTTATTACTAAATTTAAAATATATTAATATAAATTAATATTTATGGATTTTGATAATATTATTATTTAGTTAAATAAGTTTTACTATTGGTTTATTTTATGGTACAAAAGAATTCAGAATTTTCAAAGATTATAGTTTAGGAATTAGTAAAGGATAAGTTTCATTGATAAAAATAATATTGATTTCGAATTTTGTGTCAATTAATTTACATTTATGTACATTTTTAATATCTTCTGTAATAAACACCGAATTCATCCAATACGTAGGCTGTACAAATTCTAGATTTGCTAAAGTGTTAGTGAGATATTAAAACTATGAAGAAAAATTAGATTTATATTAGTGTAAAGAAAAAATTAGTGTGCTACGCGATGAGTTTGGCTTTTATTGTAGAAGGTTTTGACATTTTACGAACTAATATGAAAGTATACATTTAAGATACACCTTTTTAAAATAGGCCATCTCATTTAAGGATGTCGAGAGTCTAATTAATAATTTAAAACATTAAACCAAAATAATTATGGTTTAGGCCTATGTATCGATAAACCTTTCATTTTAAAAAATATGGACGTTTTAGTTTGCTTTTTAACTATTAAAATCATTATTTTTTGATGCCATTAAATCATCATAAAATAATGTTTAATGCTAATTTTATCTCATTACCATAAATTAGTAAGATTTTTTATCGCAATAAAATTTATAATTAAAACCTTATAAAAAAAACTAAAATATTTGACTATTATTAATAGAAAACAGTTTTTCAAAATAATACTAAGCCACAAACAATTGGAAAATAAAATAATTACATGAAGCAGTAGTAATCTACGAAACCAATTTATCTAAAAGGAAAGTCTTAAAATAAATCTTGCTACTAATCCTTATTATAATAGCATTTCTTATATAAACAAAACTCTTTTTGGTTAACTTTACTCGAAATCAAAAATGTAATTTGATATTTTTCGGTCAAAAACTTTGCAAACGAAATTAATATTGTAAAATTTTAGAAATAAGTACAGTAAACATTTTATTTTTAAAGCACAAACTGTAGAATCTTGGTTATGTACTTAATAACATTTACTGTAGTTTTAAATATATTTCATTATTGATTTGATAAAATAAAGAACACTAAACAAACCAATGCTTAGGAATATAAAATTTAGTAATCTGACCACAGTGTATAGAAAATAAATAACCAATAAAACTTGATTAAATTGATTACATCAGCAGCACAAAGTGTTTAAATATTTTTCTCATACATAACCTTATGAACCATGAAATAAGCAGTCTTTTATTATATTGTATTATCTATTTTTGTATTATAAATAAAATCATTTTATCATATCTATCCAATTAAATTAGGCATTCGATTCGAAGAATTAATAATAAGAAAATTGAACAAAAATGGTAATAATCAGAAACATGTATGTTCAAATAAGAATTTGAAGAAAAAATGAAAATGCAATATCAATAAATAATAAGTTAAAAAAATTTTTCATTTATTTATAATGTATACCATACGCTGCGCATCTTACAACTTTAATATCGTCTACTAGTTTTTAATAAAGATCAATAATAAAAATAGCAAATGCAAAAACATATTGGTCAAGTCGCTTATGTGCACAAAATTTATTACGTACGATACATTTTTGTAGTTGTTGTTATTGTTACATAAGACAATATAGATTCAGAGAAGGTTAAATATGCATGATACTTATTATGTAACAGTGACAGCCGATAAAAATTATCGTCATACCACAAATCAAAATCGATTAACATTTTACGTATCTTTATTAAATAAAATTTGTAATTTAAATAATATTATTTAGACACATGTCCAACATATCAATCAATGTATTGAAAATGTTAGCAGTCAATATATTAAATCCACTTCATTACGTTTTTTTTAATTTTAAAACTAATAAATAATTTACTTACTTTTAAGTTTTGATCAACTTTTTCTTCAATTGGTGTTGTCATTTTTGTTGTATTGATCTTCATTATTTCTGTAATCATTAAACAACAACAAAAAAAAAATTAGTATAAATTAAAAACTTGAAACTTTCGAATTGGTTTTTTAATCTCGTACATTAACTGCAACGATTGAACGGAATTAATTTGATCCTGCATTTTGTTCTTAATCTCAAAATAAGGTTTTTATAAAGATTACGACTGAATGTTTTTAAATTGTTTTTTAAAGAATTAACACGAAGAATTATTTAGAGACATAAATAACAAAAATTAAATTATCACACAATAAAATAAGATCGAATATTTTTTAACATTTTCTAACATATTTTAAAACATTGTCGCTTAAATGTTTTAAATGGATTTATAATTTGCAGAATACCTTCAACGTCTACAATTTCAATTTTTGCTTCATTTGCCATCAAAACAATATCATATTACACGGGGTTAACACTCGTATATTTAGATTTTATTAATTGACAACTTCAGAACATGAATTTCACAAAATTGCATTCATTGTGCTATTTTTTATTTGACTTTGTAATGTTATACATTTTCCAAAATTCTATTAGATTTATTATTCAAAATAAATTAGGGTGTCCCGGGACGTTGTCCAAAAATAGAGGCACTTTGTTTTCGTATTTCATTGTCAGGATAAATACCATAGTCGCACTGCTGAGGTAATGCAGTCTTAAATCATAAAAAATTTTAATAAACCAATATTATATGTATTCATAATTACGAAGTTTGTGGACGTTAAATGGAGGCAGTTGTCAAAAACAGTTGACTGCCCAAAATATTAACTATATCCTATATCTATTGCCAGAAATATCATTTCTTGGGCCTTTTGTTGAAGTGTAATATTAATGCCCCGAATCTTCCAAGCCAGCAGAGGGTGGCTGGAAGGATGACTGCGTTGTGTTTGTGCAACTGGTAAAAATCGGAAATCGGATATGTATCTGTGCGTCGTCGTTTTACCTGGAAATAATATAAGGTGGGAAGTTAAAAGAAAATGACGAAATATTTTAAGGTTCTTCGGTCGCAGATCAAATAACAGAAAAAATAAATATAGCACAAAAATATTATATTATTATAAGTATTTAAATATTTAAAATGTACACTATTTTTATGGATATACTGCATCGTACCTTCATAAATGTGGATTGCTACGATGTTTCTAACAACTTTAAAGTATAGAATTGATTCTGTACTGGTACAGTATACTGAATACTAATCGGTTGAGCTTTATTACACCCAGTTTTTTGAGTTATTGTTCTGATCCAATAAACTAATTTTTTATTGAACCAACTTCAATGAAAGTGTACACGTGTCTTTGAAATTAGACATGCGTGTACATTCTGTCTTGTGAAATTAAAATTTTGAATTATATGAATTGTTCTGATTTATCTCCTATTTACACTGAAGAGTAAGCATACAATTCTATATTATATAACATCAACAATACAGGTTTTTCATTGGATAGGTATATATTTTCAAAATAACATATTGAGTAACTAAATACTAACCACTTTACCACTTCTGATCTCCATCACAGGTATTTGTGTTTATCGTCATTACAATTCCCAATCTAACGCAGGTTTAATTTTTGCGCTAAAAGTTTAATGTATTCATAAGATTTGAATAAATTTAAATTTTTGAAGTAGTTTGCAAATACCTATCTAGGATTTCTGATAAAAAATGGATAGCTGATATAAGGAATAACATATTACTGGCTACATTTTTATTAGGGTAAAGTATTGACAGCTTGAAACAATATTGCCATTTATTATGGTTTCAAATTATTTATTATCTATTTCGAATCTCTTACATTTTTTTAAATCAGAATTGTATATTTTGATTTAATTTCTTTTATAGGTAGTCAATTTAAACTATTTTACATCTATTAACACGAACTTGTAACATAAACACGCAACCCTAATAATTTTTACATGACCGCAAACTCATGCTAGATATCAAATAAGTTCAAAGGCGAATATAACTTTTACATTTTTCATGGTTTATTTTTTCAAGTTGATATGAAAATAAATGTTTGAGAAATGAAAATAAAAATTGCATAATAGTAAATGCAATGGTAAAAAAATATGTATAAGTTAAACATATTATGGTGTCTGGTTATATCCCTTTTAGAAAATATGTGCATAACGAAACGATTTTTTCAACGATTCATGGTGGGATTAGTTGGTTATGTACAAGCCAGGGATGATCTAAAGACAAAGATGAGAAAACTCGAGATCACAATGAAAGCCTCAGTGTAAACGTCAATGTGGTATAGTCTATATTGGAAAGGATTATTTCTGTAATTTACTCAATGTTCAACATGTATCAAACCCTGTAGACAAAATCTTTCAAATACAGGCCGCGGAAATGTGACTAGGACGAAAGAAAATTTTCACCTTGACTATACAATGATTGATTTCATTAGTACGGACTATTTAACATTTCTTGATTTGTATTGGTAAGTGAATTTATTCCCAGAAATAAATCGAGCCATAATGCTGTTTTGCCCAAGAGTAAGATGCAGTGTGTTTTATTAGTGGTGACAATATATTTCAAGAAATGACTTACGATACTTTAGATCGATAGTTGCGAAATTCGTAGTATTTAAACATATATATTATCAACATTTTAATTGCTAAATATTATATAGGCATTTACATACAATTAAACCTACATTATTTGTGTATGTATTCTTAATATACTTAATTGTCTTGTATCGTTTATTACTAAATTCCCTAACCATCAAACCCTAACAAAATATTTACAAGATACGATTTTAATTTTCTAGAATTTTATACAGCATAATTGATATAATCTTTTTGTTTTTATTAATTAGTTGAATTATTGTGACACAATATTCAGTCTCAGATTTTATTTTCGAACATCTATACAGCAGAAACAAATACTGTATACCAAGCAGCCTTATCAAAATTCAACTTTCAAGTTTTTCTCAAGTAATATATACGTTGACAACGACGATTACATAATAATTCTGAATAAATTTTTATTTTTGGTATAAAAACACACAAAATAAAAGTATAATCAGACAACTTTGTTAAAAAAAAAATGCAAATTTATTGAAAATAATAAAAATGAATTAAATTTAATGTATTTTTACTGTTTTAAAATTACCATCTATCGGTTACATAAAACTAGAGTTTATGTATTGTCATGTGGATATGAAAACATTTTATTTTTATTACGAGTATGTAACAACATTTCGGTTGGTCGCAAAAAGCTACACAAAAAATAAAATAAATAATTCAATGGCCAGTTTTTGCTATATTTGGATATTCTGTATTAAATATGACTGAGTGAGGAGATCCATACATTTTTTATTTAAATGTTTTTTTTATATATGATTTCATCATACCTGAAGAAATGTTTACTTGTTTTTTCTGGCATTTATTTTTATTTTGTTGTTTGGGGATTTTTATTATTATTATTATTACTGCTCTGATGAAAACATGGTACAATGTATATTTAAGATTTCTGATGGTTGTTATGTAGGCAAGTTTACATGATCAAAGCATGATACATACTTTTTGATTGTACTTAGAAATTCTAAGCATTTCGAAATCTCTTGTGACGTTGATTATATACATCATATAAATGTAACTGGTGAGCAGCAGTCACTTGTAAATTAAATCAAATAGTGATTATATATTACAGCTACATTACGTTTCACTTTTTTCCCAATGAATACATATTATGTATAATCTATCAAATGTAAAACATTAAAAAGATGTGTATCTATAATTTAAGTTCGAAAATTTATAAATCATTTTGAATTTTTGATTAAATGATGTGGAAATGAAAATAATAATTTTATTTTTTCTGATAGTGTTTACTTAATTATATTCTCTATCTGTAATATGTTTACAGAAAAAAATGATGTAGGAATAATATGTTGGCGTTGCAAAAGAAATAAAAAACCTAATTCTATTTAATGTAATGTAAAACAGATTAGGTAATTTATCTAATACAAAATTTATTACAAATTATATATTAATTTTAGAATATGATGTAGATTTAAATTATACTTAACATGTATATGCTCTATAATATAAAATATATGATCATAATATATTATTCATCGTACAGAGGGATTTTTATTTAAATTGCATCATTATAAATGGGTGATACATATGTACTTGAATTTTTTTTTAGTCTATTTTTAAATACACATATAGTAAAGAAACACACTATTGATTGGAAATAAATTAGTAATTATCAGTTTTACAAATAAATATAAATAAGAGTGTAGAGTTCTAGGATGTTTTTCTATTTGATGTAGTTGACCTAAAAGGTCCATGTAAAAAAAGATGTTCAAAATGTTTTCATTTTTTACTAAGCTATCAGTTTCTAAACTAAGCAAGCAAATTGATCAGTTTGACAAAACTATGTGATTTTCATGATAGTAAGAATCGTTCATTATTATGTCAAAAGCGCAATGAAATGATTTCTAAATGACATTTTTAAGTATCATTTAAGTACTGGTCCATGCATGTGTCAATGAGATAATGCTTACATTTTTCACTAGAATTTAGCACACTATTTATAATTAAATGAATAATGACATAGTATTATTTTTCTGTTCTAAAATAAATTTTAAGTAAGTATATTTCATGTTCAGCAAAACATGTTCTGTTTTAACTGAAAATTTTCGTCATGAACCTAAAGTTTTTTATACTGTGTTTTTACATCAACAGTTTTTAATCAACTAGTAAATCTTTTTGACGAGAAATATAACAAAACTTTTAATTCAAAACTTGGCTGAAACTGTTACTTCCTTATAAATTAAAATATCAAACTTCATTTCCTTTACTTTGAAATTTCATTCAAAATGTACACAGAATGATATTAATATTTAAAGATTTGCATATAATTGCGATGAAATGTACATACATTTGTTGACAATAAACTCAAATTAATTTTTAGTCAGCTAGAAGCTGTTAGTAAAAATTGTGAAAATATTTTGTTGGACGTTGATAAGAAATTGTATTAAATATTATTATATTGTTAGATTGTGGTGTATTTTCATTTATAGAAATATCCTTTATATTAAACAATCTATAATGTAGATGAGGAGCCTAGCAGCAGCATGAGTCAATGGGTATAGGTAATTAGTTACTAATAAAATAAAAACCAGTGTCAAAAATTAGCTATGAAGAATGAAGAACCTTACACTTGTGTCCATGCGCTTAAACCAACTAGCAAGGCATATACTTAAAAACGTTTAGATAGCCTTTTTAGTTTTTGATTCTTGAAAGAAACAAGAAATTGTTGGGTGCTGTATCGGAACTGTAAGATTAAATTTTATTAAAAATAAATCAAATTTTATTTTGTTTTTATTTATTAAATTAACTTTCGTTTTTGTGGAATTATTTATTTTTACTGTTAGATCGATTTTCCTTAGTAAGTTACCGAACTACTAAGGAAAATCATTTATTCGGTCGTCTTTACATACCTGATTCATCCGTTCGTCCTAATTGATCAAGAATTTCTAATGATTATGCCATATATTTAATTAATATTAATATTAATAAGGTGTATTGGTAGTTTTTAGTAAATTATTATTTTTTCTTTTTTAAGATCAATAATTCTTCCATTTCGTCCTTACTATCGCCCTTTTTATTGTATATAGAATTTTCATGTTAGTATTCATGTCTATATATAGTTATGTTATGTTGTATTGCTACAGTGAAGTTTGATTCTGCTTACATATTGCCAATATAACGAACATGTTCTTTAAATTTTTGGCCGAAGGATCTACTTGTTTGTCCTTTAGAATCATGTAGAGTGCAGGGCAGTCTGATAATTAGTATATTCCAGGGTATAACATTTCTTTTTAGAGTGCAATTGATATTCAAGGTTTTGTTGAGTTTTCAAGGCAATGGTAAAGCCAAAATTACGATATATTTTTTGTACTTAAGAACTTGTGAAGCTGTTATATTTCATTGAAATGTATTTTTTAGATGTAAATTCTTCTAAATTTAGTGTTGTATAATTTCGATAAAATAATGTGGTTATAAATTCATTTGATCAATGGTTTCGGGTCGATAACCATTTTGACTAGGAATATATTTGATTATGATCAAATCTTTTAAGTTCTTATAGGTGTAACTTTTAACCTATTTATCATATAAAGCTGCAATTTTATATTGAAAAGGATGATTTGATTTTATATCAATACTTAGGTCTGTTTGGGTTTGTTTTTTAAATATTTTAAATTGATTTTCTGATCAACATTCCAAATTATTTGTTAAAACCAAAAAAATAATTTTTTTTTCCACTTCTAGTGTGAATAATAAAATAATTTTAAGATTAATAGAGTTGATGTAATTTAAAATTTGATTCATTCCCCGATTTGAATCCGTGAACATAAACAGTATACTTTAATGTTTTTATAAAATATGTTTGTATGGCTTAAGATGAGTTCCGTTTCAAAATTATTTAAATAAATATTTGCCAAAGTTCTTATAAATGGGTGGCCACGAAACCCGGTTTGTTTACGTTAAATTTAAAATAGTTTTGATTTGTTATTTCATCAATTCGAGCCATCCATTCGATTATTTTAGTGCTACAGTTCTGTGGGTTTCTAGAGTAGCCAAATGGCCCTCTACAAGGTGAAGAGAGTACACTAGTTGGTGAAAAGAAACATTTCACCATTTGCTGGCAAACTTTTCGCGTACGATTTATTTTTGTTGGATTTTCTTCATCTTGGAAGACCCATACGAAATTGTCAGCTGGCCGAGGGTATACCTAATTATAAAAACATAAAAATCTGTATAATTAATCCTATAAAAAGTTTGAAGAATAATCATAGAATAAAAAATCCTTAGTCTATGGTATACTATAATTGTGGAAATAGTTAATAGTGCCTTTTTCATTTATAGAAAAACACTTTTTAAAATAATTGTAGTATATTTTTAATGTTGTTGGTTAGGCACAAATTGTACATTGCGAAAGTTGTACAAATAGTTTCCTAACATATTCCAAATATGTACACATATAAACGAAATATGTACAACACAAGATCAATTTTAAAAAACCTGGGCATTTTTATAAATAGTGTTTTGTTGTGTTTTAATAATAAATAAAAAAAACTAGAGTAAAAATTGGATTAATTAAAATTAATTAAACTATTTTAATTATTCATTATTAAATAATAATATAAATGCTGTAAAATATAGCATTTTCCAAACATCATAAAAGACTAACCCAAACATAAAAAGCACCAATTATGTTTGTATTTTCGAAATGGATCATAATTTCGCATCGATTCGAAAAAATAAATCGACATTAAATGTTTAAATTAGAAAGGGAGACTGTGGTTTCTAAATTCTAAATTGAGATCGATATATTACGGATAATTTAAAAGCTTGTCTTGAGCAGTTTTATGAAATGTTAATTGAAATGTTTAAATCTAAATATTTTTGGAGGTATGTTGATTTAAAACGGAGCTGCATAGATATGCCTTAAATTGTCTTTTATTTCTGTTATCAATAAATATCCGCAAGGGATCATTGATATGTTTGTTTTATTTTTTTGAAAGTGTGTATCTGGCTTATTCTATATATTTCTATAAAAAACTATTTCTATTTGTAATAAAAATTCCACCTCAGTAAATCAACATGGATTTTATCCCGGACGTTCACTCATTTTTTAAATTTAGCATTAGAGAATGGTAGAAATGTTAATGAAGCGCTTACAGATTTTAGCAAAGTATTTTACAAGATCGATCATACTTCAAATGTAAAGAACCTTGAGCAGATCAAGTGTGATGTTCTTCCTATAAAATCGATTTTATATTATTTTACAAACCGAACTTAACATGAAGTTTTTACATTTTTATTTTTTATTTTTTTTTAGCCAAGGAGATAACCTGCACCGATCCAATTTAGACCTCTTTTATTGATTGTAATTAAAGATGTGTGAGACTGTGCTTTACACATAGTAAGTTTAGCAGGAATAAAGACGATTAGGATCTGATTAACGTATAATAAATTTGTTGTTCAATTTTATTTCGACATATTTAAAGATTTGTCAATAAGGCCATTTCAATGTTATACATTTTTCATTATTTTTTAACATCATAACGAAGAAATGATAAAAATTAGGGGCGCAAAAAGTCAAAATAGCACTGTGTGCCGAATTAGTTTGGGCCTGACTGTCACATATATTGTCAGTCAGTTCAGGTTTATATTCTATTGCAACTTGTTAATATCTAAATATGTAGTCCAATATCTAATTAGGCGTTAGGGATTGCACCAAACATTAAAAAAGTAAAACTAAATTTTATCATTGTTATCTGTTTATACAAAACTAACAACTAATACTCGCAATCAATAGCTTGAACCAATAATATACGAACATTATTTTTATTACAATAAAGTAAAGTGATAGTGAATAGCTTCACTGTCCAACAATGAATATTTAATGTACATAATTGTTTTCAATTTCTCTATATACATACTAACAAATAAAACCACTGATGTGTGATAAATTAAAAAAAAAATTATCGTGACCATTGTGAACTTATCTATATAAAAAAAAAATAATATGTATATTGATTTAATACCAAATTTGTATTTAATTTTAGTTCAATATTTTAATTAAATTTATTCATAATTTATTTAAATACATATAATTAAATGATGGCAGTATGTAAGCGTTTATAGAAATTTTAATAAGCTATGTTACTCTTTAATTGTATACAGTGAGTAATAAATATTTAAGTAATTTTTATAATTATGTTAGGTCCTAGCCGCATACATAAAACGTTTTATTAATATATCACCCATATGTGTTATATTTTAATGAGAATCAGTTTTATTTTGTTTTATTGTTATAGTCATTCACAAAAAAAAAATGTTAATTCATCATCATCAATTATCTTATCACCGTATAAAATGCAAGTCCTTATCAAAAAATGTTAGTAATACTTCTACATCGAAATGTTTACCATCTCTATATGTGATAAGTATATATATCGTACAAGTTTGTAGATATTATAATGGATAATTTTATTTATTATAATACATTTTTCTAATACATGACAGATGACACCAAACATATGCAAAAAAAAATTCAATTTTATTGTGTATTACATGTACATTTATTTATGTAGCTTTATTTAATTATCATAAAATATGATCTCTGAACGATGGTGCCAACTGAATAATTTTTTGATGTTGTAAATATATATCTCCACATGAAAACATAAAAATTCTTAGAAGGTAAATATATTATATCTAGATATAAATATATGTATATGGATATATATAAAGATTTTTTTTTTTTAGAAATCAATCACATCCAATTCTCTTTACATAAATACAAGAACTAATAAATGTTAAAGACAACGTTATGAAAAGCGAATTTAAAAACGTATTATCACTGAATCATAGTGGTGCGCTGTAGGTGGTAATACGACACTTTTTTTTGGTTTTGGTACAAAAACAATCGATATATTAATTGAAAGGTTTATCATTAATCACTATTTGTTGTTTAATATATTGTATCGGATATGACATGGGAAAAAAGTCAGCTGAATATTTCATCGTTAAAACAGATTACTTTACCCAAACTCGTCCCATAACAGTCTACTCTATATAGTATATACATATTGGGAAAAACAATGAAATATTTTTTTGTTGTTTTCCCAAATCAAAATTCATAAATTATCAGTATCTGGAATATTAATGGTTTTCATTCAAATATTTTATGAAAATATTACACTCACACACAATACTTTGTTTTCATCATATGGAAAAACAAATTTTTCTTATTTAAAATTACGTATATTCTTTCCTTCTCATCTCAACCATTATACGATCCGTATTAATGATAAATATGAAAATGTATAGAAATATAAGTAAAATGAGGTTAACATGTAAAGTAGATGAAAAAGAAATCGGTATAATTTTCTTATATATGTTTTTCAATTTTTCTGCTGATTTTAAAATTATTTTTTTTGATTAAAGATGATAATGCACATATACTTGGATTTATAGTATGTTTAGTTTAGAGTACATATATGTGTACTTGAATTAACACAAATCATATAACATACGAATGAAAAGTAAAAGGGAAAATAAAATTTTTCTTTTGCAATGGGTTTTTGGTTTAATTCACAAAGAAAATTATATAAAAGAATTGATTTTATCAATCAATTTAAAAAGATTATTTAAATTGATAAATATAATGACTACATTTATGTTTTATGGAACATTATGTAATGTATATTATTGTTTAATTAGAACAGGGAACATGAAAGAGATTTTTTGTTAAATGGCATAGTAGGTTAGTATGTCATTTTCATACATTTTTTAGTAATGGTTGATTTATGTTGGTTTAATCGGAAAATCTGTAAAGTTTAAAATTTTGTGGTGTTATTTAAAGTTTATTATAATATTATGACTCGATTCTTAACATATGTTAATAAATAATTAGGAAACGTGAAAGATTCATCAATGGAATTATTCATATTGCCCAAAGCTTAACAACAAGTAATTTTAAATTAAGTAATATTTTAAACAATTTTTATTTTCGTCTTTTTTAACACCGCACAGCAGTGAATTAAACTAAAATTATCTCAAAAAATTTAAAAAAATTAAAAACTTTTCATAACTTAAAATAACCAGTCTTAAGTTTTTAAAGTATGCTAATTTTCATTGACAGGAGTGGTCAGCTTAGATTTTTTTAAACAAAGTTTTGTAATTTTTTGTGCACAATAATGATGATGAGAAACTTTGCAAAAAATTTTCTGCAAATAATTTGTTTGGTTTTATTTTGATTCGCTGCCATAATAAATACAATTTGATAACTACATCCTCATATAGATATGTGAAATAAACAAGTTGAGTGTCGAAAATACTGCCTAGTTGACCATAATTATGTAAATAAATAGGAACAAAAATGTAAGTTTTTTCTTATCGATTAATTTTAACTTACTTAAAAAAAAAAATTATAAACGTATTCTGGAAAATAAAATATTAATCATTTAAAAAAAAAAAAAAAAAAAAAAAATCCTCATATAGCTTATACGACCGTTTGTTAATCGACGTTTCTAACGTAATTTCAAGTTGAGTGTTGTTTTTTATTTAAATGGAAGCTTGTAGTTATATCATAGTCATTTGTTTTGACGGCACAATTCCCGCAGACAGTTACCTTTTGAACGTGAATTTTGCAGTTACCTTTTGACGTGAATTTTTAACGTAAATTTACTCACAAAAAATATTTTTTGAGGATTATTTTCATTTATGTAAAGTTTAGATATAGTGTTTCTATTATTAATATTTTTAAATAGTATATTGTTGTGTGAGAATACCATTCTGTCACTGTCAAAACTCTCAAAAAGTAGTACAGGCTGATGAAGAGGATAGTAATCCTCGAAATTAATACCTGGTTTAAAAAAATGAAAGAAAAAAAAGAATAATTTGGATAAAGAATTAATAAAAAAATTTTTATTATCACATTAAAGAAAGTTTTACTTCTTTTCTGAAATAATTTTTATTTTTATATATAAAACAAGAAGTATTGAATTCTTTGTTTTTATTAAAACAAGGTTCCTTATTTTGTTTTATTAAAATTAAAAAAAAAATAATTTTAAATAATATTTAAAAATAAGGGAAAAGGCTAAATGATAGGTATTTCTTATTAATTGGTCGAAGTAGAAATACTTCAATTTATTTTATACAGTATAAAAAAAACTTTTGCCACCTTAAAAAAACATTTGTGTAAAAGGTGTATATTTCTTTAACTATAAGAAAAAAAATTCGTTAAAAACGACCTTGATATGGTCCATCAAACCAAAAATCGAATACACCATCATATTTTCCTCGTTAAACTAAATATCTTAGAACATTTTTCATCAAGTCATACGTTTTCCACTTATTTATTTGCCCTCACACTATAATACTGTAAATCTATGCTACAGTACTTTTCTTTATAAGTATTTTTCTTAAATTTCTTTTTATTATAACAATTAGGACAAACTTCGTTTAAATATTTTTTTTTTTTGCAATTTATAAAAATTTCGATATGTAGGTGTATTTTTATTTTTAGTCCTTAACTAATCCAATTTTATCAAAATTATATAGGTGTTGATTGTGAGTTTGAAGTAGGTAATATAAAGTTATGACTTTTTTTTTCTATTTTAGCATAAAATAATATTTAAAAAATTGTTAATCGAATTAAAACAAATTGGGAACAATTGTGTTGAAAACTTATTTGTAATTTGACAGGAGACATTCAAGTGGAAATCAATAAATCGAACTTCTTTCAAATACATATTTAACATCCTTTTTTTGAAAATATGTTTTTTTAATACTTTCTAAATTCGAACATATATTTTTTAAAAAGTTTACAAATTCAAACTAAGCTTATTTAATTTAAAATCTAAAAATAATAAGTGGACACTCAACACAAGTTTTATCCAAATCATTTTTCACACACACCCTCTTATTTTAGATTTTATATATTTTTAAATATAAATATAAGCACTCGTTTCAAGATTCTTAACAAATAATAATAAATAAAAGCACTTATTTGTTTCTTGTTAAAATAATACTTTTCAAATTTTTAATAATTTTAGTAAGAAATGTGAAATTGATTTATACGTATAAAAAAAAATCTAACTTTTCGTTTATTTTACTTAAAAAATTATTTTTCAGAAATTGACATTAAAATATTAAATGTATAAAAATATAATTAAAATAAAAAATTAAAAAAACCCAAAGTCATAATAGACATAAAGTAAGCAATTCATAACGTTTTTCGAAACGTGAATTTAGTATGAATTATTAAGCTTTAAACCTTTTATTATTAAGCTTTAAAAACTACCGACACACCCTTTACAAATATTCCTTAAACGAAGAGGAGTACATAAATCAACTAAAAAGCAAAATACGTATTTTTATTAGCAATTGAAGGAAAGAATATATCAAGATTGCGTTAAACATTTTTGTTGCACGCTTTTGATGTCAGAGAGAGAAGAATTTGTTATTTTGCAATAAAGGCAGAAATGTAAAAAAAAGTAATCCTACCTGAAAACTACTCGAAGGTATTGTGTATCATATTAGTAGGTTCTCTACAATCGATTCACACTACTTCAGTCGCTAAAAGGTACTCATTGTAAATAATTCACAAATGATCTGCTAAAATAAGCGGTTTTTTAAAAATGTTCAAGTTGTTTAATATTTCATTTTTTAAACCGGAGAAGGACCAATGCGACAAATGCATTATTTGCAAAAACTGTCAGAACCCGCATGAGGCTCAGGTAACTGACACTAAAAATTTAAAGGTAATTGGATAAGCAAAAAGTTTTGCCAGCTCCATCATACAACTTTTGAAACAAGTAATTATTGATAATAACGTATTGACCAATAAGTTCATATTTCATACTCGCCATTGACTAAAATATATAAACTGAAATTAAAAATTTACATTTTGCTAGTGATCGAATTGTGATTAACAAGAATTCCAACATATTACATTGAAAATACTATTAATAAGGCACCATTTCTATCCCCATATTCAGTTGAAAGCCTGTTTAAATTATATTAATGATATAAATATAAAACCAGTCTTTTAACTTTAATGTACGTTACAGTGACAATACTAAAACTGACGATATAAATGTGGAATATTCAAGAAACAATTATGAATGACAAAATCAGTACAAACCAAAGAAACAAATAAAAATAAAACATCGGTTGAAATAATTAAAAAACATCAATAAGTTTTTATATCAAATGCCCAAAAAAACAAAAAGTTCGTGACAGTAACATAAAGAACAAACAAGCTAAATTATAGATTAAAAGTTAGTAAACAATATTGAACTGGTAAATGTATAAGCTTGATCGATTTAAGACTATGCGCATAGCTATAAAATAAATAAATAAAATATCAAAATCGATTTAAGACAATCACCATTTAATTTAATCAGATAAAGTCCTTGAAATTTAAAGTAGAGCTTAAAATAAAAACAGTGAAATTATAAAGTGCTAAAAGTGCTTGTTAATCTGATGAAGTATAATTGTAAAGCCTGAAAAAATTGCAAGTGTTTCAACTAATTTAATGGTAAACCCATAGAAATATCCGACATAGAGCATAAAATTTATACCAATATTATAATAATCATAAATTTTGGAAATAGAACAGTTTAGAATTTAATTTAAATATTTTTGGTGTCAAACATTTATTTATTTGCCTTATATACATATAATTTAATGGAAAAGGTATTTCAACCTCAATCAAAAAAACTTAACATAAAATTATGATACAGTTAATTGTATTTATCAACAAATATAAGGGCAGTTGATTTCATATAATTTGTCCTCGTTTATAAAACTATTTATAAAATTATATATATATATATATATATATATATATATATATATATATATATATATATATATATATAACTTTGGGTCATCACTCATCACATACACACAAAAAAAGGTCAGGAATTTAGGAGATACCGAAAAAAATTTAGTAAAAGTATCAAAAAGAATATAAGTTGTGCAAGAAAAATGATATGGTATACCAACTGTATAATAAAACAATCTAAACAAATTAGGTTACGGAAGCGCCAAAGGGATTCTCGGCTTTAATTTTTCGTTTTATAGAACGGATGATGTTTATGAAGCACCACAAATACAAATTTTGAACCATATGTCAAAATAGAAAGTATACAAGTCTATAGATTAAAATTGAACAGATTAATTTTTGTGCCATTTTGACGAAGGTAAACTAATATTATAAATTTTTTTTCATCGTCAAGCCACTAAAACCGTCACTTTAATTTTTGTTTCACATTATATATTTTTTGTAATCATAGTATATAAATAAAATAATTTTTTTTTTGATTAGATTAAATATATAATCGTCAAATACCAATTAAATGTCATGCTGAAAATCAACAAAACGTTTATTGAATAATAATCCTTTTAAACGATAATCGTTGTGCATTTACGTCAATGGTAGATTTTAATATAGCGTCTAAGCAATTATTTATTTCAAATACTTTCAAAGTACTACCCGTTTAACATATAAAAGCATCCATATTCGAATCACTTACCAAAAATCTATCATGTGCTTTATAGAGCACATACATTTTCTAGACAAAACCTATTAAATGCGTGTATTCACTTTATGAAGTTGTACTACACAAAATAATCATATACATAGAATACAACAGAATTTTAAATATATAATCATGATTCTCGAACCGTACACGCTTAGTTTTTATTTCATTGTGTTGTGTTTAAGAAGATGAAAATGATTTTTCTTTTTTAGCTTTTGATTATTATTGTCTTGAAATCATTCATGACACGTACACAATGAAAACTAAAAATAAAAATATATCGAATGCATATGATGGATATATTATATGTAATTTTAAATAATAAAACTTGTAGTGCATTGCAATAGTACAAAAATAAAAGCATCAACAGCAAAATGCTTTGAAATTATTTCATAATCTAGTCTAGTTTTTTGTTTGTTAAGCACACATAATATAAAGAATTAGTGAAAAGTATTTGTCTTTATGTTTTTTGCAATTTATCTCTGTTGTGTCTATATGTAACATATTCGCAATATATGATAGAGTAATTTCATATGTGTTTTCATATCATATATGTACTAGATAGAACTATAGAGACGACACAGTTGTTTTATTTATTAATATAAATTGTGTCGCTTTGTGTTTTGTGTGCTAAATTGTTCATGATATTATTCATCCTTAATTAAAACTGTATATAGATATAATATCTACACATAAGAGTATATACATAGTGAATGTAATTTCACATGGAAAATGTTGAAATAAATTATCATTAAGAGTAAAAAAAAAAAAGATTTCTGCATTAATTTGTAGAATTAGTAATTCCTACTGTACAATATGGTTGTGTAACAAACCCATTTTTTGGCTTAAATTTGAAGATATACACAACAACACGAAAATATGCTAATAGGATTAAAGCTGAATAAATTATTTTCGTTTTGTGAAGTTGGATACTCCTAAATGCAATTTTAAAACATTTTTCCTTTTTAAATGTTTTTACTATAAGTCTATAAGTACGTATAAGTTTCCCACTTTTTATTAAAATAAATTAAAAATCGGTTTATATTAAATAATTTTCTGTTATAAATTTTGAATTAATATCACATATTTACTTAGTTTCTAAAAATTACAAATTTCAATCAAATAACGAATTTTATCAATAATACTCAACATCTATTATTGATAAAATTGGTACAGCGTTCTGGCACAATAATCATTAGTTATATGACTAGAGGTAACTAAAATTGAACCGATTTATGTTACTCGACATTTGAAAAAAAAACCTTTTTTTGCCATTATTTAGTATTTAACAGCATCTGCGGCACTATTTGCAAATCACTGAAATTTGTATCAATTGAGTGGCCTGTCATTTTTGAACACATGTCATTATTAAGATCATCTGAAAATTGGAAAGTGCGACTGCATTAGTCGTATAACCACTTCTTTGCACTATGCAGAAAAAGTGCTTTTGCTATGTACAAATTTCGGTTTCCTTTGGTTTCAACAACCATATATGGTCCAAAGAAGGGGATATGTTACAGTTTATCGATTTATTGCATATTTGCATTAAGATTAAACTCATAACCGATTTATCGGTAAATTTGCTTTTATTTAATTTATTTTCCCAGTAAATTATAAATTAATTAAAATTATAAAAATATTTGTATAATTCATTTGTCAACTGTGTTTTATTCATTAATTGGAACACAAGTTTTGAGTTTTAACTTTCATAAGTGACTTTTTGCATTATGAAACTCACCAATCAAGAGGTTTGTGTTATTTCAACGCTGAGTAGCATGATAATTTGAGAAGAATATTGTTATCCAACCAAGAGTGATGTTGTTCTGAAATATGCTTAAAATCAATATACTGATATAAAAATACAAATTCTAAAGTATCATCTTGTATGGTGTCAGAATAGAATTTATTATTATGGAATTTTCGACATCGTAAATTTTAAACGTTTTTGACCAGTTCGACAACGTCAAAAATAACCTCTATCTAGCTGTTAAAATACATTTTTATCAATTGATTTATTTCACTAATTCTTTTTTTAATTTATTTAATTTACGATTTAATAAATAAAATTTATATTTACACCACCACAATAGCAGTAGTATAATTGTCGCTTTATGTAAAACAATGCGCTCGCATATTTAATTTCTCAAATTTAATTTTAATAAATAAATATTCGATTTCATAACTGAGGCATTTCCGATATGATCGAAAAAAAAAGAACGCATCGAAAAATTTCATTACAGAGCCCCAGATTTTATTTTTTTATTCGATAATCATGTTATGTAATAACTTACAACGTAGAAAATGTTACTTCAATTTTCACAAAAATCTTTTGATCTTAATCATTTAAAGGTAAAATATATTCCTTAAAGTTGTAATTTGTGTTAAATTAAATACAAATTGTCACTAAAAGGAATAAATTTTACAATATAATAACATATATAAAAATGGAAAGTATTAGAAAAAAATTGTGTATGAAAGTGACAAAAGCACAATCACGAACCAAATAATGAGTTTATATATAAACAATTATTTTATTTATTAATTTATTTTAAAATTTTATTTATGTAAATTTTTAACCATACGTATATTTTGTTAGTTTAGCCCTTTAGAAACTAAGAGTTAACAATGTCACATTTTTCTATACACAAAGCTCTAAATTACTTTGAAATTGAAAAATAAACATATTAAATTACGGGATTCTGAATCAACAATGTTGATTTTATATAACTAACCGGGCACTTTTTTCTCAGCTTTCTTAATAGAATGTGATTGATATTAATTTTTAAATTTTCGTATTCAAACGTCTTTGTCTAATACATCGTTTATGGTGTTTCTTTAAATATTTGAGGTTATCATAATATTTTATATTGGGTCATCCATCAATTTAAATTAGAATTTTATCTTATAGGTAATTAAAAGAAAATTTAAAATTTGCTCTATGGCATGACCTAAATAATGTTGATACATCAACTTTGATTTAAGTTTTTGGTGAACTAAAAAGTACCCAAAATAAATAATTTATTATAGATTTTCCAATATTTTACGACTATTATTTAACGATCTATTAAATAATGGTTTAGCTCGAAAAATGATAAATTATTTAAAAATATTGTACATAAAAATATGTAAACTTGAATATCATCAATAATATTAAAACTGACAGCTATTTACATAAACTAGAAATACAATGGCCAAAATAAAATTAAAAAAATGAATAAATCATCTTAATCAGCGTAATGCATAACAGTATAACACTTTACTATAAAATGTAATGTCGTTCATGGCATAAAATATAAAATTTATTTGTAAATGTCATGGTCTTAGCTAAATAAAATAATATCCATAGATTCGTAAGACAGCATGAGACTGCTACATTTAAATATTTTTGACACTAGTATTCAGTTCTACGGAGGCCATATAATGGTGAAATTTATAACACCAAATTATGGAATATTATATTTACGAAATAAAGGTTTAAAAACATTTATTGAGACCAAATCTCATTTGAAAGATATCAAGAATTTAAATACCAGCTTTGAATTATTTAATTGTAATTTTTAACGTTAAATACATGGTAAAATATTTGTGGGTCAAATGTAATATCGGCTGGCTCTTTGAAGTAGTACACTATATACTAAAATAATTAAAATAGTTCTAAAAGTTTTAGAAATCTAAAACATCATACAAATCTGGCAAATGAAGAAGCAAAATATAAATTGGTACAGTGAAATACTTATAAGACAGCATGATTTTAGTACAAATTTACTTAAAATATTGAATGTACCGTATTAATGGAAAATTCTAAGCCATTGCAGTAATGCTAAATGTTTTTGCTAAAGAAAAACGACTGTTAAATATTTATTAATTTTATAAGTCGAATTATAATAAAATAATTTATAAAATAACTTATAAAGAAATTCGTAAATTTCGACGTGCGCATTCATATTACTAAACTGAAAAAAATCGGATCCGCCACGGATATTACTATTATGAAATAAAAATCCGTCACGCGATTTTTAAGACAGCAAGTTAGGTGACGGTATATCGAAAATACCCACGGAAAATAATTTGCAATTTTTTTTATAAATTAAAAATTTAATCAATTTTAAAATATAAGTATGTACATGTCTTTTTAAAATTATTTTTAGCAAATTATTCATCCGAATAATGTTGTGCTTTGCAGCCAATTTTATAATAGAATTCCAGCTTTCGAAAGACTGAACAGTATTTTGAGATATTATTAAAATGTATGTTAGTTTAACAACCGGTTAGACTGAATCTACTTTATCTACTTTGTAAACACTTTATTTTATGAATTATTTTGTATTTTTTAAACTACAATAGTAATTTTTAATGGATCGTTTAATCGTTTGAAGTATCATGTAACGATAATTTCTATTGTTTTTCTATTGTTTTTAAAAGTGAAGATAGACTACTTCAGAGTCAGAGATGGCTACATTATACTCGTATGTTTTACACAATAACAATTTAAATTCGAACATACTTACATACTGATAGTGAAAATAGGATACATTGTTTTGTTTTACTCCTAAATGCAATTTTAAAACATTTTTCCTTTTTAAATGTTTTTACTATAAGTCTATAAGTACGTATAAGTTTCCCACTTTTTATTAAAATAAATTAAAAATCGGTTTATATTAAATAATTTTCTGTTATAAATTTTGAATTAATATCACATATTTACTTAGTTTCTAAAAATTACAAATTTCAATCAAATAACGAATTTTATCAATAATACTCAACATCTATTATTGATAAAATTGGTACAGCGTTCTGGCACAATAATCATTAGTTATATGACTAGAGGTAACTAAAATTGAACCGATTTATGTTACTCGACATTTGAAAAAAAAACCTTTTTTTGCCATTATTTAGTATTTAACAGCATCTGCGGCACTATTTGCAAATCACTGAAATTTGTATCAATTGAGTGGCCTGTCATTTTTGAACACATGTCATTATTAAGATCATCTGAAAATTGGAAAGTGCGACTGCATTAGTCGTATAACCACTTCTTTGCACTATGCAGAAAAAGTGCTTTTGCTATGTACAAATTTCGGTTTCCTTTGGTTTCAACAACCATATATGGTCCAAAGAAGGGGATATGTTACAGTTTATCGATTTATTGCATATTTGCATTAAGATTAAACTCATAACCGATTTATCGGTAAATTTGCTTTTATTTAATTTATTTTCCCAGTAAATTATAAATTAATTAAAATTATAAAAATATTTGTATAATTCATTTGTCAACTGTGTTTTATTCATTAATTGGAACACAAGTTTTGAGTTTTAACTTTCATAAGTGACTTTTTGCATTATGAAACTCACCAATCAAGAGGTTTGTGTTATTTCAACGCTGAGTAGCATGATAATTTGAGAAGAATATTGTTATCCAACCAAGAGTGATGTTGTTCTGAAATATGCTTAAAATCAATATACTGATATAAAAATACAAATTCTAAAGTATCATCTTGTATGGTGTCAGAATAGAATTTATTATTATGGAATTTTCGACATCGTAAATTTTAAACGTTTTTGACCAGTTCGACAACGTCAAAAATAACCTCTATCTAGCTGTTAAAATACATTTTTATCAATTGATTTATTTCACTAATTCTTTTTTTAATTTATTTAATTTACGATTTAATAAATAAAATTTATATTTACACCACCACAATAGCAGTAGTATAATTGTCGCTTTATGTAAAACAATGCGCTCGCATATTTAATTTCTCAAATTTAATTTTAATAAATAAATATTCGATTTCATAACTGAGGCATTTCCGATATGATCGAAAAAAAAAGAACGCATCGAAAAATTTCATTACAGAGCCCCAGATTTTATTTTTTTATTCGATAATCATGTTATGTAATAACTTACAACGTAGAAAATGTTACTTCAATTTTCACAAAAATCTTTTGATCTTAATCATTTAAAGGTAAAATATATTCCTTAAAGTTGTAATTTGTGTTAAATTAAATACAAATTGTCACTAAAAGGAATAAATTTTACAATATAATAACATATATAAAAATGGAAAGTATTAGAAAAAAATTGTGTATGAAAGTGACAAAAGCACAATCACGAACCAAATAATGAGTTTATATATAAACAATTATTTTATTTATTAATTTATTTTAAAATTTTATTTATGTAAATTTTTAACCATACGTATATTTTGTTAGTTTAGCCCTTTAGAAACTAAGAGTTAACAATGTCACATTTTTCTATACACAAAGCTCTAAATTACTTTGAAATTGAAAAATAAACATATTAAATTACGGGATTCTGAATCAACAATGTTGATTTTATATAACTAACCGGGCACTTTTTTCTCAGCTTTCTTAATAGAATGTGATTGATATTAATTTTTAAATTTTCGTATTCAAACGTCTTTGTCTAATACATCGTTTATGGTGTTTCTTTAAATATTTGAGGTTATCATAATATTTTATATTGGGTCATCCATCAATTTAAATTAGAATTTTATCTTATAGGTAATTAAAAGAAAATTTAAAATTTGCTCTATGGCATGACCTAAATAATGTTGATACATCAACTTTGATTTAAGTTTTTGGTGAACTAAAAAGTACCCAAAATAAATAATTTATTATAGATTTTCCAATATTTTACGACTATTATTTAACGATCTATTAAATAATGGTTTAGCTCGAAAAATGATAAATTATTTAAAAATATTGTACATAAAAATATGTAAACTTGAATATCATCAATAATATTAAAACTGACAGCTATTTACATAAACTAGAAATACAATGGCCAAAATAAAATTAAAAAAATGAATAAATCATCTTAATCAGCGTAATGCATAACAGTATAACACTTTACTATAAAATGTAATGTCGTTCATGGCATAAAATATAAAATTTATTTGTAAATGTCATGGTCTTAGCTAAATAAAATAATATCCATAGATTCGTAAGACAGCATGAGACTGCTACATTTAAATATTTTTGACACTAGTATTCAGTTCTACGGAGGCCATATAATGGTGAAATTTATAACACCAAATTATGGAATATTATATTTACGAAATAAAGGTTTAAAAACATTTATTGAGACCAAATCTCATTTGAAAGATATCAAGAATTTAAATACCAGCTTTGAATTATTTAATTGTAATTTTTAACGTTAAATACATGGTAAAATATTTGTGGGTCAAATGTAATATCGGCTGGCTCTTTGAAGTAGTACACTATATACTAAAATAATTAAAATAGTTCTAAAAGTTTTAGAAATCTAAAACATCATACAAATCTGGCAAATGAAGAAGCAAAATATAAATTGGTACAGTGAAATACTTATAAGACAGCATGATTTTAGTACAAATTTACTTAAAATATTGAATGTACCGTATTAATGGAAAATTCTAAGCCATTGCAGTAATGCTAAATGTTTTTGCTAAAGAAAAACGACTGTTAAATATTTATTAATTTTATAAGTCGAATTATAATAAAATAATTTATAAAATAACTTATAAAGAAATTCGTAAATTTCGACGTGCGCATTCATATTACTAAACTGAAAAAAATCGGATCCGCCACGGATATTACTATTATGAAATAAAAATCCGTCACGCGATTTTTAAGACAGCAAGTTAGGTGACGGTATATCGAAAATACCCACGGAAAATAATTTGCAATTTTTTTTATAAATTAAAAATTTAATCAATTTTAAAATATAAGTATGTACATGTCTTTTTAAAATTATTTTTAGCAAATTATTCATCCGAATAATGTTGTGCTTTGCAGCCAATTTTATAATAGAATTCCAGCTTTCGAAAGACTGAACAGTATTTTGAGATATTATTAAAATGTATGTTAGTTTAACAACCGGTTAGACTGAATCTACTTTATCTACTTTGTAAACACTTTATTTTATGAATTATTTTGTATTTTTTAAACTACAATAGTAATTTTTAATGGATCGTTTAATCGTTTGAAGTATCATGTAACGATAATTTCTATTGTTTTTCTATTGTTTTTAAAAGTGAAGATAGACTACTTCAGAGTCAGAGATGGCTACATTATACTCGTATGTTTTACACAATAACAATTTAAATTCGAACATACTTACATACTGATAGTGAAAATAGGATACATTGTTTTGTTTGTTTAAAACCGCAGGTTATAAAGATATAATAAACTATATGTCTATAAAGTCTATATATGAAACTATATTTAGCATATCACATATTACCATTAAAATATTATATTCAGTATTGTTCACGTGTGGTGCTTATTATTAATAACTGCTATCGAAAGGTATTTTTCAAGATAAACCAAAAATTGGTGTTGGTAAACTGTTTTTTAAAAAAGGTTATCGTCTAAATACAAATAACTATCGAAAAATAACGCTAATAAGCTTATTTTTAATTATATTTGAAAAATTAATTAAAATCAGAATTTTGAGTTATTGAGATGAAATTTAATTTCTTGATGAGCGGCAGTGCAGATTTATAAAAAAATCATCTACGTTATTGCCTGTACATCAAAACTACAGCATTTTTCATTGATCTTTCGAAAGCTTTCGATACTGTTATTACAATATTATGTTATCCAAACTATTTAATATTAGAGTTAGAGGCGTTGCTCTGAATTTGATTAATTCATATCTGTAAAATACAAACAAAGCGCCTGTATTAATAAAACTGTTTAACACTCTTGTGTTAAAACTTTTAACAGAAGGATCAGTTTTAGTGTCTTTGCTTTTTTTAATATACTGCAATTTAATTTTTAGGTTTGAATTGCAAGGCAGCATTGTTGCATTTGCAGATGATATGGCACTATTGTATTCAAGTTCTGATGAGAATTCTTGTTTCGAACAAGATATTTTTGTATTGAAGGGATGATTTTACGTGCATGATATGATCTTAAGTGACAAGTCGAAAATAATGAATTTTAGTATGAGCTCCGTAGTTCTATGATTTTTCTTCTAGTTTCATTTATCATTCATTATTCTGTCACAATAATAATTGTGATTCCCCCTGCATCTCTATTGGAGTAGATTTTTTTAAATATCTTGGATTGCGCTTAGACTCTAAACTTAACTTTAAATATCACATTAGTAATTTAAAGAAGAACCTGCGACAAACTTTTAGATTTTTTTTCTATTTGGGAAATATTTGAATAGTTCAAAATTTTTAAAATGTCTATATTATGCTTTAGTTGACTCGCACTTCCAATGCGGTATAACATGTTTGGGTGACATTTATTTATTAAATTTAAAGCCCCTAATGTCTCTTCAAAAAGCATTTTTATGGATTACTCATTTCTTACCAAAAAGTTCACCGTTGTTTCTGCTTTTTGTCAACTTAAGCATACTACCACTGCGGTATTTGTATGTTTTTAAAGTCTTTAACATTTTATATAATAAGTGGTATTCGAATGATAAATAATTTAAGAAGTGAGCCATACTTGCTCCGCAAAATTTATAGTGTTAAATTTCCTCTTCGTAATAAGGAATAAATAAAAAAGAAATTTCTTCTTTACCAAACTAAAATAACCAATATGATAACCAATAATTTAAATTTTACAAATTATTAAAGTAGTGGTTATTCACATTCAGCGATGTTGAAGTTTTGCTTAAAAATACTATTTAAATTTTACTTGTTTGTTTAAACATGGGTAAGAAGTATAGTTTTGTTTAAAAATTTAATGACTCTTGATGTTTTGTACCTTTTACCTTGAACTTTATAAGTTTTTTTATTACTTTAATATTTATATTAAAATATATAAAATAGTCAATTGACCGATCTTATAATAATGTGTATACATATACCAAGAAAAAATACTCAGCTCACAGATTAAGTTGCAGTTCACAACAATTCAGACCTTTTGAAAATCTAAGTGCTACGTATGTTTGGTGATTTGAAGCTAGTCATCAGACTTAATGATCTAAAACATAGGTCCTGATTTTCAACAAGGTCTTTCGATCTATAATCGTAAACAAATTACCATTGTCCCTGCAAAGGTACATAGTGGGTTTAATATACTCCAGGGATCAATGCAAATTGGTAATATTTTTTTGATGTATCCATGTCACTTAGTGATGAAAAAAAACATTAATAAAGACTGTTAAGTCGTTTTTAGTGATTTGTTCTGGGAATATTCTAACTTTTTGTATGTGTACGTTTTGTATGTGATATCGAAAAATATATTGAGTAGCCGGGTACTTAAGATATCAATATTGACATCGTATTTTATTGTAAAAAAATAGAAGTAAACAACTCAACTTCAACATCACTAGCACTATTTTTAAACAATTGTAAAAATATTGTTTTAATTTCAATTGTCATTTGTGTAAAGACAGTACTCGAACAATTGATCTTTGATAATAAATTGCTTGCTTTATTTATTGATTTTTTTAGAACATTTTCAAAAGTAATACTAAGGTTTTTTTCCTAGAATACGGGCTAGCGTACTAGGTTAACTATTCGATGTGCATATTATCTAGAGTAGTATACTTATCACCAAAATTTTATTACTATATTTATTTTTTTCTTTGATAAATTCTATCAAACTCTTTTTTAACTAAGTAAGCACGAAAAGCTTTTTCATTTCACTTAACTAACATATACATAAATATATGAGATGTGACCACTCATGACCCGATTACCTAAAACAACACATCAAAATATAGATAAAAAAACTAAGAATTGCTATTATACATGTGCCACTAAGCAACATCCACTTTACGAAGTTGTTTTTTTAGTTTTGTGATATCCTCTTAACGACATGTATTCATTCTTCAAGATATGTTACTGTACACATAAAATAAATATTTTTTTTATGTAATTTCCCTTTTTTTCATACAATTGTACCTTTTTGTTGTTGTTGTAAGTATCTATTTTAAATATCAAGTTTGACAAAGGATATTAATGTGGCAGGGAAAATATTTAGTATTCATTGTTAAATCATTATTTTGTTAGCACTTTTGAATTAATGTCTATATATAGTTTTAAGTTATCGATAGTATAAGCGTATATTTTATTCTTACATAATATACGGAATATAAATTGCAGTCATTTTTTCCACATGTTACAACTCAAAGTTCATTAGCGAAACCCAACACATATGAGTGGATCTATATTATAATATATGTACATACTAAATTAACTTTTATATAGAAATCTTAGTACGCGAGAGGAAAAAGAAAAACCTAAATGGTTACTTTTCCATTTAGATAAGCACAACATATTTTTTTTGCATTTTCGGAAAACAAACTTCAACCAGTATATAATTTTGATTTTTGAACTTGGCATGTGAAGCATAAAAAAGGTTGCTAGAATCTAAAAATAATTGGCCGAAAAATGAAGTACAATCGAGTGGAAAAAGTGATTATAAAATCGATTTATATTTATTTAAAAATTGAAAAATAATGAAAATATCATGTATGTATGCATAGCAATTTGTGTTTTGTATTGACCTTAATTTTTGCAAGTTATAGGTAATTGCCCTGATAGTACGATAATTATTATACTACTTATTTCATATAAGGTTTGCACGATACATATCGATGAAAAAATTGAAATCGAATATGCGCAACACGTTATTGGTGTTGTAATAGAAAATAAATCGGAATTAAAAAGAAATTTGTAGACGGCTTCAATGTGACAATAAGGAAATTGAAAAAAAAAATTAAGGTAGACAAATAATGATACTGTGTGGAAAATATAATCAAACGAGTATGTTATAGGTTACTAACCGACTCAAAGTAGGAGACACATGATCAGCATATAACATATCCAGTAATTATGAAAATTGATTCTTTTAGCGGTTATGAAATAGTGTAATTTAGAGTTTGGTGCATTTAATGATAAACCATGATAAATTAATGATAAACCAGTTGTAAGCCCAAAAATTTCGACTAGAGTAATAGGTCAGAAATTTATGAATATTTAAAAAATTTTGTTATTTTCATAAATTTATTTGTTGACCTTCTGGTGTTAGACCAGAAGGTCTAACACCAGAAGGTCAACAAATGAAGATTGAAGATTTCTGACCTTTAAACCGCGAAGAAAATGGGTTGTTAAATTTTAAAGCAGTCGATAATCCAATGTGCTTGGTTATGAACTTACGCGATCAGTAAAGCGTGAGCTTATATTTGGTTAAAAATTTTACTATGGTATAGATGCAGTAATCTCCCCATACAGCGTCCCTAAAGAGACTTTGAACCAGTTTTTAGGAATTCCAGAAAATTGTAGGGGGTCCGCCCTACGAACGAGTGTTTACACACAATTCGGTCATCTGTAAGATGTAATTATTTATTTTCTATTTATACATTTTGGTCAATAGCGAGAATCAAATTTGAGACCACGGCCTGGTAAGCATTTATTTTAACCATCGGTATACGGTCGACCGTTTATTGATTAAACTAAGCTGTATTTCAATTTATTAGTATTTAAGGTGAAATTATGTCTGACAAGTGGGAAAAAACGATGTACGCCACAATTATTTGTACATCATGAAAATTTCTTTAATGTTGCTGGATAATCCACAAAAATACTGATTAAAGAACTAGCCAAACAGCACAACAGCACAACCAAAAAAGTTCGGTATCTTTTGACGAAATCAAAAAAAGTTTGAAAAATTTTAAAGGTACAGGTAGAAAACGAGACACTACTACCAAAAAGGATAATATAACTGTGCATCTATTAAAGCGTAATTCTCAGGAGAGAATAAAGTCAATTCGAAACGGCATAAACAACATGCACCAAACCAATATCAGCGTAACTAGAATTCGTTGCCGGTTTCGTGAAGCTAATTTTGAAGCATATGTATTAAAACAAAAGCCCTTTATTTAACGAAATAAACAAAAGCTCTCAAGTTGGTGCGTATATACTTTAAAAAAGCTATTAAGAGTTTTGGCACAGTGTGTTATGGACCGATGAGTCTAGCTTTTGTTTATTATAGCATATACGACCAAAAATGTATTATTCGACTGCCAAAGAAAAGACTGCACGCAGCGTTATAATGCCAACTCGCCAAATTGGTGGATGTACCGGGGCTGTTTTTCCATCGATTGGCAGCCTCAATTTTGGATAAGATACCAAAAGAAATTTTGGTTCAATTCCCGACCAGCTGCAAGAAGTTATTGATAATAAGAGTGGAAACATTTCATAATAATTTAACAAAAACAAAAAATAAAAATTAGATACGATCCAATAATTGCAAGTCCAATAATTTTGGAACCAAAATGAGTGATACAAATAATTTTGCTGTTTCATTTTGCTTTTATTTTAATGAAATAAATATTTGTTTTTTAATATTAATTTTTTATATAAAATAGCAATTAACATAACAAATAAATTATTTTTATTAAACTTAATTTTAAATCCAATATTTTAGTTTCTATGTAAATCAATATGAAATTTTCATGAAGTACGAATAATTGTGGCGTGGACTGTATATTAACGTAATTAATGACTGACTCTATGTATCCAGCTTATGTATTGTCACATAGAACTAGATTCAAAACTTCAAACAATTTTTTTGTTTGTTTTTAAAATGTCAGAAATGCAATTTCGAAATCATGTTAAATTTGAACGGGTCATCCATTTTTTTTTTGTATTACTTCTAAAGGTCTCCTCTTCTAGATCTTATATTTACCAATTAGACACTATATTTTCGATTTTAATGATACCTTATATATTCTATGCGCTTATAAAAAATTATTCTATACAAGGAACCCGAGGTATCAGAAACTGGTTCCTTCTTCAAATGTGTGGTGACCAGTGACCACTACTAAATCCATTGCCACTTGTTCTCTAAAACCAGTGATCATGTATTTTGATTTAGACTCATTGATTTTAAGATCAACTTAAGCTGAGAATAGTACAAGTGCATCCAGCAGTTCTTTGACACTTTTGCCACCTCGATTGTAAATTTAGAATGGTGAAACTAATTTAATGTTTAGGTTCGAGCTTAAAATCGTTTTAATATTATTGACCATAACTATTTTAATTTGTAGTGAACTATGTTAGTTATAGCCAGGTGATTTAATAATATTAATTTAATTAAAATAGAATTTTCATTTATTAGAAATAATTTAACTTTTAGACCTATAGAACGAGAAAAATATTTTAAATGTTTTTATTCGTGTGCTAAATAAAGTATAAACCACTCCTCATCCTACTTTATCACACCTTTTCTTAAGTTAAATTTTAAAATACCAGAAACAATGAACAAGTTAATTTAACTACTTAAAAGGTTTTTCGTTTAACCAAGAATAATTTATAAGAAGAAGGTTTAACAATTTATTTGGATGTGCTATCGACACAAAATACTATGAACGATGTTATTTTATTGGTTTTGATACTTCCCTGTGGGTGAACACTTATCTATTTTTTAATTCAAAGTTACGCTGTTTCCAATTAAAACTTGTTTTTTTTTATTTCGTCTTAATTTATTGTCGGCACTGGTATTTGGTTAAAAATATGTTATGAACCAAGTTTTTACGTATTTAACTTACATCAAATGACATATTTAATATTTAACTGAAATTGAACCTAATTAGAATAGTTTATATACCTAATAACAAGTTAAAGGACATCTGAAATAAAAAAAATAAACCCATTAGAGATTCTTAATTAATATCTCTGGGCTAATAGAAAACAAAGAACTAATTATTTGGAGTATTTTACGCTGAACACTTCTTAGAATTTTTTTAAGACAAGGTGTTTTGTGTTTTATGGTTTAAGCATCTCCTGTGTCAATTCGTGATAGATTTCTTACCATTGTTGATGGATTCAAATCCGATTAATTTTATTCGGGAACCAGGCTTGGCTGGAGAATTGGCGATTTCATTATTTTCATTATCACACTGAGAAGGCATCCACATGACCGTAATTTTATTGCTAGAACTAAAAAGATAAGAGAGATTAGAAATATTTTGAATATTACGTACCAAACAAACTTTTGATTATATGTATTTCAAGTATTGAGTGGCAAATTCCACATAATAGTGCGGGGTAACTTTAAAAGAGAATTTGTATTTATCTTTATAATAATCACATTAATATTATCTATTGATTCGTTGAAGACGTTTAATGGTTTTGCGCTTTCAACAAGAGATTCTTCCTTAGAAAGGAAGAATGTTGGTAGAATTTAAATATAGTGTTTTAAACTGGAAACAAATCTTAAAATCTCAGCTTTGTATTTTTTTGAACAATTACGAAATTACGAATTACAACAATCTTCACGTCTTAAACGCATGAGATTAATTTTGCGATCAATATAAAGTTTTTTAAATTTGGCATGATATAATAGAAAAAATACGATTAGGTAAAGGCACAGAATGTATGTAGACTAGTCTTAGATTAATGGTCTGAGAAGATAAATGCGTCAGAACCAACTTTTTATATAAATCATAGTTCACACTAATCGATTAATCTATATAATATATTTTCAAATAAGAACAGACCATTCAAATAAGAATTAAATGGCTTATTTACGACAAATTATAATAAATAACCAATTTAAATTTTTTTCAAATTAAAAATATATTTTGAGGTGAAAGTCTTAAATTCGTGCAATAGAAAATAAAATTGTGATGCTGCTACGTATTTAAGCTTCTTATGTTTTTATCTCGCGGTATTACGAAATGTTTTTTTTTATCAACGTCAATGCAAAGTATAAAATAAACAAAGAAATTAACACACAATAAAAATAAAAGTGTTCTCTGTAGAATTTAAAAATAAATATTTTGTTGATATTAATAAAAAGATTGGGAATTTTGTGGTTCGCGATACTTAAATAAACAAAATTATTTAAATATACCTGTTATTATACTTATAAAAATACATGAAAGATTGTTTATTTTTATATATAAATGTAGTGTACGAACTAGTTTCTATAAAAACTATCAGAGTCGAATTTTAAACCTAATAAATAATAGTTTAAGTCGATTTAGATATTCGTTGTAAATAAAAAATAGTAAATAATAATTAGTAATTTAAATAACAATTTTATAAACTGGTAATTAAAATTTCATTAACATCATGGTTTAAAGATATTGTTAAAATGACATCCAACTCTTTCCAAACTTTATTACATTTTTGTACTCTCCAAAAATATTTTTTTCTGACCCTTAAAATATTTTCATATTATACTCATATTATATCTAGCAATATAGAATTTCACTTATGCGAGTCCATATTAGATAAATCCAGAACAAACATAGCAAATTTGGTACACAAAATCGAATTTAAAAAATAAACCAATATGTAAAATAAAGAAAACAAATTCAACCCAAATTCATAGTAATATTATCCTCAAATAATTAAGGCATGCGGGATCGAAATAGATATCCACTTTTATTAAGGATTATCCAAATTTATCTGTTCTACTTTATTTTTGTCTTCAATTCAAAAATCGATTGGGTATACCAAATATAAAATCGAACTAATACCATTTTCTCACAATTAGGACATCTGAATTTGACAAAAACGATATATTTTCTATTTGTGCTAAATACAAATAAGGATAAGTATGCTTTATTAAATTCAATCCAACGTTTAAACTAAACATTAGTATGCTTCAAGAGTATATTTATTTAGCCAAGCACGGATTTTTATAAGGAGCCAGAAAAATATTTAAAATAAAATATTATGTTGACATTGTCTCGGATGTATGGTGACAATATATGCTATATCGGTACTATAATTTATCTATAACATCAACTCAGCAATAACAATTGGTGGTCTATTCACGATTTCATTAAAATAACACATTTTCCATTCTGTAAACGAATCTTACTACTGCTCTGTCGATATATTAAATATAACAAAATTGATGGCATGATTTTATTGATTGGACGCATATATACATACAATATATATATATATATATATATATATATATATATATATATATATATATATATATATATATATATATATATATATATATATAATATTATTATATATATATATATATATATATATATATATATATATATATATATATATATATCTATATATATATATATATATATATATATATATATATATATATATATATATATATATATATATATATATATATATATAATAAGGAAATTATATTTTGATTGAGCTGGACAAGTGGTATGGGAGACAATTAATAAAAATTTAATTTTTATTTTGGAAAATGTTAATAAAAAAATATTTTTTATCGACATTTTAATGACAAAATAATTATTATTAATATTTTTGATGATGTAACGATACGATTATCTATATTTTTTTTACTATTATTCTATTGTTATTAAAGTAGATCTATTTAAACATTGGTGAAGAACTAATTAATAATTAAAAAATTAAGTTTTATTAGTATGTTGACATAATTCACTTTAATGTACGACTTTTATTAATGATATCATATAGTAAGAAAGAATAATAATAATAAACGGCAAGACTCTCTTTACTAACTCCTCTAAGCCGCCACTCTTAACCTTACACCTTGTAAGTACATACACAAAAAATGTAATTACGTGTTTTGGAGCACATGTTGATTGCTCTTCTATTATACTGCGTTTAACACGATGGGAAGAATAGAAGTTATCCGCAGTATGTATTTTAGGAAGTTTATCTATGTTCTGTAAAATTTGTTGAACATGTATGAAAGTAGGGAAATGGGTCTTCCACATATCAAGTACCGCACCGATGCTAACATAAAAATTTCTGTTCTAATTTCGAGAATTTGTAACACTATAATAAAATACACGAATTTTTAGATATTGGTTTAGTTTAAGCAACAAAGTCTTCCATCAAATTTTTTTTTTACAATAATGTCATTCGATAAAAAAATAAATAGTAAAATCCAATTTTATTATGTTTTAATGTCCTTATAAATTTAAGTATGATCTATTCTTAATAGAACTGAATAATAGTTTTTAATTAGTATGTGTGCCAAAATTTCAATTAAATATTTGTGAATTTTGGAAAGCTTTAATAAAAATCGATATAAATAAACCGCCGAAAATAGGTTTGAATTTAATTTGAAATGATCGTATTTTCGGCATAAAACCGATAATAGAAGCGATTCCGTTAAAAAACTTTTTTTTAAATGAATATTGGTGAATAGATTAAAAATTTACTAATATTATTTAATTATTATAATATCAATTAAACTTTTCGCTAATTTCCGGTGTTATAAAAAATCCAAAAAATCGTTTTTTGAAATGTCAGACTTAGTTACAGAAAAGTGGTATGCAGCATAGAGATAATTGTGTTTTCTGTAACTATAAAGTTTAATATAAAGGAACTAAAGTTGGCAAATTTAATGAAAAATGGAATACCTGGCAGACATTGGTATGAATGATTTCTTAAAAAGCATCCAATCATTACACAGCCGAGTATTGTAGAATTTTACGGGGAGTAGATCACCGATCAATCGACTAAAAATAGGGGATCGCTCCTACCAAATCATGTTATTTGTTGAAAAAGAAATCTTTCGTGTTCCCCAATCCAACTCGGATTTTAAACGCAGAGGAAACGGTAATTTTCTAATGATTTCAAGAAAATCTGTCTTGGTGCGTAAAAATTCGAAACAGGTTTACAAGATGGCTAACCATGAAAAAGAGTGTCTCATTGTTTTGGTTTCAATTCGTTAAAACAAGTTAGCAGAATTACCGCCACCTTTGATACTTGACGCTTTATTTAGCCGAATTCTACAGAGATCACGAAACTATATTGTTAGCACAGCTCCCAAAGACTATATATGTTTAAAACCGCAGGATATGAACAGCAGGATTTATTAGAAGCAGGATTAATTAGAATAGAAATAATATATTACGGTCCTCAAAAAGTTAAAGAAAAAAACTTGTTCCAATATCTTAAGACAGAAATTATTAAAAATTTATTCAGAACGTCGGGTTTGTACCCCTCTTCTTATATCATCGACTAATTCAAACTTTTTGAAGTAACAAAGTCAACATCATCTTATGACAAAGTACAAATCCTCCTTCAGGACGATGGAAATAATGAACAAAATAAGTAGCTATATTTAGGCAATATTTTCTATAGGGTTGTAAATATGCCGATATTACGCCAAAAATTAGAACAAAAATAAATGAAATGTACCGGTAATAATGACACATACTTCTTGATACAAACCTTTAATTTGCCAATAAAATATGATAATGCCGTTAAATCTAAAGTTGGTAAAGCTATTGAGAACAAACTGTTGATAGATGTTAAGTGACAAATCTCCGTGGTAAAAATGAAACGATTAACACGGATTATTTAGTACTTACAAACTTATTTTCAAAGTAACTGTTTCTCAATTTAATTTTTTTGGCAAAACTGCAGTATTTTATGCACAGAAAACTAACAGGAATTCGAAGAGAACTATTTGAAATTGCATTATTCAGTGCGTGGCTGATTAGGTAGGGTTCTTGGACATTATTGACCCATTTATTTTCAAAGGCAGTTCTGTTACGGACAACAAAGAGCGATACTGAGGTTGCACCTTTTGCATCAATCATATTTTTATTGATAAAATAGGTCTTTAGACCTTAGAAAATGTTCTTAAAAATATTATATATAGAAAAATGTACTTAACAATATAGGTTGAAATAAACACTTTTCAGGATATTTCGACCCGTACAGCACAACCTCGTCACTATTAGCGCAAAGATATGATTCAAAGATACGATTTCAAATACGTTTTGAAATAACTTTCAGACTAAGGAGTCGCGGAACTTATACATTTCTTTCCTAAACAAAAAAAACTGGCCTTTAACTTTTTGTCATTTTTATTTTTATTCAATTACTGTAGTGTTAGTAAATTTAAATGTATTGTTTAAGAATCATTTTTCTAACTGTAATTTAGAAGGGGACATTCCGAATTTAAGTTCGTCCAAATTTATTACTTTTGTATTTAGAAGAACTAAATTTACATATTTTCTCCAATAATTTTTATAGAAGCAAATTTTTATCGTATGATAATCTTTTAAGATTTCATAAAACAAAAAATTTTATTTTTCGCAAAATTCTTTGTAGTTTTGAACCACAAAACGAAAAGCCAATTGTACGAAATAAAGAAATGAACTGCGATAAAGGGGAATACCCTAAATAACAATATTAATTTGTATAATACACCTGTTTTACATTTGCTAAACACAGCAATGATTCATATTCAAATCATTTCGCTCTTTATTGTTAAATGATTTTAAAGGCAAATTATTAAATGAATGTATGGGCCAACGCACAAATTAATAGACAATTAGCTTAATGTCTGGCTCAACTAAGCAAAAATCCAACTGTGAATTGCAATATTTCGATTCAGTGTCAATTAACAATAATGCCGCTGATACAAGTTGATCTAACTCAAAATTTAATTATTGAAAATATTACAAATACGAAAACTTTATGCAACGCGATATAAGTTTGATAAAAATCAAGACATATGGAACAATTAAATTAATTTTCCAAAAACTAATGAAAATCAGAATCAATTTGATTTCGTTGTTATAGTAATGAAATGTGTAGACTGTTAGACCAATTACTCAATCACGTAAGAAATTTTTCATTGGAAAAACAAAATCTCAAAAAGACCATAGTACATAAGTTTCCTATATTAATTTTCTAGTTTTTCCAAAATTTTTAATCAATAATTGTTATTGTTTTTTGTTTCGCTTTCCAATTATTTTGATTAAATTAAATATTTTAGATTATGTATTTTATATACAACAATAATAATCAAATTAATTATTTATTTCAACATCAATTCATCATAAATTTAGAAGAAATTGTATTTGTTTTTCACTTTTCGTGTATTTTTCCTATGTACACATAAAAGTATAACACAAAAGAGAAACAAAAAAAAAAAAAGGAAATTTCTTATGTATTTAATTTTTTTTCCAGGGGATTTAGTAGAAGGTATATTTTTAGTATTTTCCATCGAAAATAAAACAACAACAAAATGAAACTTATGAGAAAAACATTTTTTTTTGTATTTTGACTTACCTTCAATCTAAACAGAAGAATATTTTCTTCTCTCTAATAATCCATACACAGGATACAATAACACTACTGTATTTTGATAAACTTATTTATATTTTTTGAAATAAATAAACTGTGTTACGTTATAATATATAAATTAATATATTTAACGCCGCACCCACAAAAAGAAATCAAGACAAGAAAAACAATTCACAAAAAAAAAATTTTTGGTTAAAATAAAAATACAATTTTTTTATTGTATGTACCAAAAATTTATTAAATTTTCCAATTTAATAATTCACTAAAATTTTAGATATTTTTTAATTAATAACAGTTTAATTGAATTTTAATTATTTATTAATGAATGTGTAGAACGATTGTAATGTAAGTATTTTCACTATTTTAATGTTTTAAAATTGACAGATCACAACTTGTATTCACTACACGCCATTTTTATTATGTATTTGTCTACTTAACTTTTGTTTTTCTTTTTGTTTGTTATGTTAATGGTTTTGATAAGAGAGAGAAGTTGAAAGTACAAGAGCGTGAATAGCGTAGTTTTATGTGTTTCAATATAGATGGTAAGGTAAACGCGTTTGTTGAAAAAGACGAATTAACAGTGTTATTGTATGTAACATATTTAAACAAAACTATTTTTTTGTTGTTTGTTGTGATGTCGCTAGCATCTTCTTTTGTGGTGTTGAAATGCTTGCACCAATGCTTGATAGATGGCATGGTTAGCAGTAGTTATTATAACCGTGAATCTAGGTTATCTTGCTGTATAATACGCCGTAGATTGAATTTAAAAATACTCAATCAATATTGCAGTAAAAAGTTAACAGTTTCAAAATTTTTTATTTGCATTCAAAACTCAAAAAGACCAAAACTGGTGTCGCGAGCTTTTGATTAAGGTATCATTCATCGAAATCGGACCACTATTACGTGTGCTATTGAGTATTACTTGATTTTCGCAAATTTAAAAGGGGTACCACTGTCCGGATTTTTATGCTTACAAATAAATTGTGTAAATGTTTGAATATTTTTTATCTGTATTTATACTGATGTCGCAAGCTTTTGATTAAGGTGTCATTCATCGAAATCGGACCACTATTACGTGTGCTATTGACTATTACTTGATTTTCGCAAATTTGCAAAGGGGTACCACTGTCCGGATTTTTATGCAAATGAATTAAGTAAATGTTTGAATATTTTTTATCTGTATTTATACTGATGTCGCGAGCTTTTGATTAAGGTATCATACATCGAAATCGGACCACTATTACGTGTGCTATTGACTATTGTTTTCCGCAAATTTGCAAAGGGGTACCACTGTCCGGATTTTTATGCTTACAAATGAATTGTGTAAATGTTTGAATATTTTTTATCTGTATTTATACTGATGTCACGAGCTTTTGATTAAAGTATCATTCATCGAAATTGGACCACTATTACGTGTGCTATCAACTATTTATTGATTTTCGCAAATTTGCAAAGGGGTACCACTGTCCGGATTTTTATGCTTACAAATGAATTGTTTAAATGTTTGAATATTTTTTATCTGTATTTATACTGATGTCACGAGCTTTTGATTAAGGTATCATTCATCGAAATCGGACCACTATTACGAGTGCTATTGACTATTACTTGATTTTCGCAAATTTGCAAAGGGTTACCACTGTCCGGATTTTTATGCTTACAATGAACTGTGTAAATGTTTGAATATTTTTTATCTGTATTTATACTGATGTCACGAGCTTTTGATTAAGGTATCATTCATCGAAATCGGACCACTATTACGTGTGCTATTGACTATTTATTGAGTTTCGCAAATTTGCAAAGGGGTACCACTGTCCGGATTTTTATGCTTACAAATGAATTGTGTAAATGTTTGAATATTTTTTATCTGTATTTATACTGATGTCACGAGCTTTTGATTAAGGTATCATTCATCGAAATCGGACCGAAATCGGACTGTATTTATACTGATGTCGCGAGCTTTTTATTAAGGTATCATTCATCGAAATCGAACCACTATTACGTTTGCTATTGACTATTTATTGAGTTTCGCAAATTTGCAAAGGGGTACCACTGTCCGGATTTTTATGCTTACAAATGAATTAAGTACATGTTTGAATAGGTTTAATCTGTATTTATATTGATCTCGCGAGCTTTTGATTAAGGTATCATTCATCGAAATCGGACCACTATTACTTGTGCTATCGACTATTACTTGATTTTCGCAAATTTGCAAAGGGGTACCACTGTCCGGATTTTTATGCTTACAAATGAATTGTGTAAATGTTTGAATATTTTTTGTCTGTATTTTTACTGATGTCGCGAGCTTTTGATTAAGGTATCATTCATCAAAATCGGACCACTATTACGTTTGCTATCGACTATTACTTGATTTTCGCAAATTTGCAAAGGGGTACCACTGTCCGGATTTTTATGCTTACAAATGAATTGTGTAAATGTTTGAATATTTTTTATCTGTATTTATACTGATGTCGCGAGCTTTTGATTAAGGTATCATTCATCGAAATCGGACCACTATTACGCGTGCTATTGACTATTACTTGATTTTCGCAAATTTGCAAAGGGGTACCACTGTCCGGATTTTTATCCTTACAAATGAATTGTGTAAATGTTTGAATATCTTTTGTCAGTATTTATACTGATGTCGCGACCTTTTGATTAAGGTATCATTCATCGAAATCGGACCACTATTACGTGTGCTATTGACTATTACTTGATTTTCGCAAATTTGCAAAGGGGTACCACTGTCCGGATTTTTATGCTTACAAATGAATTGTGTAAATGTTTGAATATTTTTTATCTGTATTTATACTGATGTCGCGAGCTTTTGATTAAGGTATCATTCATCGAAATCGAACCACTATTACGTTTGCTATCGACTATTATTTGAGTTTCGCAAATTTGCAAAGGGGTACCACTGTCCGGATTTTTATGCTTACAAATGAATTGTGTACATGTTTGAATATTTTTTATCTGTATTTATATTAATGTCGCGAGCTTTTGATTAAGGTATCATTCATCGAAATCGGACCACTATTACGCGTGCTATTGACTATTACTTGATTTTCGCAAATTTGCAAAGGGGTACCACTGTCCGGATTTTTATGCTTACAAATGAATTGTGTAAATGTTTGAATATTTTTTATCTGTATTTATATTGATGTCGCGAGCTTTTGATTAAGGTATCATTCATCGAAATCGGACCACTATTACGTGTGCTATTGACTATTACTTGATTTTCGCAAATTTGCAAAGGGGTACCACTGTCCGGATTTTTATGATTAAATGAATTTTTGTCTGTATTTATACTGATGTCGCGAGCTTTTGATTAAGGTATCATTCATCAAAATCGGACCACTATTACGTGTGCTATCGACTATTTATTGATTTTCGCAAATTTGCAAAGGGGTACCACTGTTCGGATTTTTATGCTTACAAATGAATTGTGTAAATGTTTGAATATTTTTTATCTGTATTTATACTGATGTCGCGAGCTTTTGATTAAGGTATCATTCATCGAAATCGAACCACTATTACGTGTGCTATCGACTATTATTTGAGTTTCGCAAATTTGCAAAGGGGTACCACTGTCCGGATTTTTATGCTTACAAATGAATTGTGTACATGTTTGAATATTTTTTATCTGTATTTATACTGATGTCGCGAGCTTTTGATTAAGGTATCATTCATCGAAATCGGACCACTATTACGCGTGCTATTGACTATTACTTGATTTTCGCAAATTTGCAAAGGGGTACCACTGTCCGGATTTTTATGCTTACAAATGAATTGTGTAAATGTTTGAATATTTTTTATCTGTATTTATATTGATGTCGCGAGCTTTTGATTAAGGTATCATTCATCGAAATCGGACCACTATTACGTGTGCTATTGACTATTTATTGATTTTCGCAAATTTGCAAAGGGGTACCACTGTCCGGATTTTTATGATTACAATGAATTTTTGTCTGTATTTATACTGATGTCGCGAGCTTTTGATTAAGGTATCATTCATCGAAATCGGACCACTATTACGTGTGCTATTGACTATTTATTGATTTTCGCAAATTTGCAAAGGGGTACCACTGTCCGGATTTTTATGCTTACAAATGAATTGTGTAAATGTTTGAATATTTTTTATCTGTATTTATACTGATGTCACGAGCTTTTGATTAAGGTATCATTCATCGAAATCGGACCACTATTACGTGTGCTATTGACTATTTATTGATTTTCGCAAATTTGCAAAGGGGTACCACTGTCCGGATTTTTATGCTTACAAATGAATTGTGTAAATGTTTGAATATTTTTTATCTGTATTTATACTGATGTCACGAGCTTTTGATTAAGGTATCATTCATCGAAATCGGACCACTATTACGTGTGCTATTGACTATTTATTGATTTTCGCAAATTTGCAAAGGGGTACCACTGTCCGGATTTTTATGCTTACAAATGAATTGTGTAAATGTTTGAATATTTTTTATCTGTATTTATACTGATGTCACGAGCTTTTGATTAAGGTATCATTCATCGAAATCGGACCACTATTACGTGTGCTATTGACTATTTATTGATTTTCGCAAATTTGCAAAGGGGTACCACTGTCCGGATTTTTATGCTTACAAATGAATTGTGTAAATGTTTGAATATTTTTTATCTGTATTTATACTGATGTCGCGAGCTTTTGATTAAGGTATCATTCATCGAAATCGGACCACTATTACGTGTGCTATTGACTATTTATTGATTTTCGCAAATTTGCAAAGGGGTACCACTGTCCGGATTTTTATCCTTACAAATGAATTGTGTAAATGTTTGAATATTTTTGATCTGTATTTATACTGATGTCACGAGCTTTTGATTAAGGTATCATTCATCGAAATCGGACCACTATTACGTGTGCTATTGACTATTTATTGATTTTCGCAAATTTGCAAAGGGGTACCACTGTCCGGATTTTTATCCTTACAAATGAATTGTGTAAATGTTTGAATATTTTTTATCTGTATTTATACTGATGTCGCGAGCTTTTGATTAAGGTATCATTCATCGAAATCGGACCACTATTACGTGTGCTATTGACTATTTATTGATTTTCGCAAATTTGCAAAGGGGTACCACTGTCCGGATTTTTATGCTTACAAATGAATTGTGTAAATGTTTGAATATTTTTTATCTGTATTTATACTGATGTCACGAGCTTTTGATTAAGGTATCATTCATCGAAATCGGACCACTATTACGTGTGCTATTGACTATTTATTGATTTTCGCAAATTTGCAAAGGGGTACCACTGTCCGGATTTTTATGCTTACAAATGAATTGTGTAAATGTTTGAATATTTTTTATCTGTATTTATTCTGATGTCACGAGCTTTTGATTAAGGTATCATTTATCGCAATCGGACCACTATTACGTGTGCTATTGACTATTTATTGATTTTCGCAAATTTGCAAAGGGGTACCACTGTCCGGATTTTTATCCTTACAAATGAATTGTGTAAATGTTTGAATATTTTTTATCTGTATTTATACTGATGTCGCGAGCTTTTGATTAAGGTATCATTCATCGAAATCGGACCACTATTACGTGTGCTATTGACTATTTATTGATTTTCGCAAATTTGCAAAGGGGTACCACTGTCCGGATTTTTATCCTTACAAATGAATTGTGTAAATGTTTGAATATTTTTTATCTGTATTTATACTGATGTCGCGAGCTTTTGATTAAGGTATCATTCATCGAAATCGGACCACTATTACGTGTGCTATTGACTATTTATTGATTTTCGCAAATTTGCAAAGGGGTACCACTGTCCGGATTTTTATGCTTACAAATGAATTGTGTAAATGTTTGAATATTTTTTATCTGTATTTATACTGATGTCGCGAGCTTTTGATTAAGGTATCATTCATCGAAATCGGACCACTATTACGTGTGCTATTGACTATTTATTGATTTTCGCAAATTTGCAAAGGGGTACCACTGTCCGGATTTTTATGCTTACAAATGAATTGTGTAAATGTTTGAATATTTTTTATCTGTATTTATACTGATGTCACGAGCTTTTGATTAAGGTATCATTCATCGAAATCGGACCACTATTACGTGTGCTATTGACTATTTATTGATTTTCGCAAATTTGCAAAGGGGTACCACTGTCCGGATTTTTATGCTTACAAATGAATTGTGTAAATGTTTGAATATTTTTTATCTGTATTTATACTGATGTCGCGAGCTTTTGATTAAGGCATCATTCATCGAAATCGGACCACTATTACGTGTGCTATTAACTATTTATTGATTTTCGCAAATTTGCAAAGGGGTACCACTGTCCGGATTTTTATGCTTACAAATGAATTGTGTAAATGTTTGAATATTTTTTATCTGTATTTATACTGATGTCACGAGCTTTTGATTAAGGTATCATTCATCGAAATCGGACCACTATTACGTATGCTATTGACTATTTATTGATTTTCGCAAATTTGCAAAGGGGTACCACTGTCCGGATTTTTATCCTTACAAATGAATTGTGTAAATGTTTGAATATTTTTTATCTGTATTTATACTGATGTCGCGAGCTTTTGATTAAGGTATCATTCATCGAAATCGGACTACTATTACGTGTGCTATTGACTATTTATTGATTTTCGCAAATTTGCAAAGGGGTACCACTGTCCGGATTTTTATGCTTACAAATGAATTGTGTAAATGTTTGAATATTTTTTATCTGTATTTATACTGATGTCACGAGCTTTTGATTAAGGTATCATTAATCGAAATCGGACTACTATTACGTATGCTATTGACTATTTATTGATTTTCGCAAATTTGCAAAGGGGTACCACTGTCCGGATTTTTATCCTTACAAATGAATTGTGTAAATGTTTGAATATTTTTTATCTGTATTTATACTGATGTCGCGAGCTTTTGATTAAGGTATCATTCATCGAAATCGGACCACTATTACGTGTGCTATTGACTATTTATTGATTTTCGCAAATTTGCAAAGGGGTACCACTGTCCGGATTTTTATCCTTACAAATGAATTGTGTAAATGTTTGAATATTTTTTATCTGTATTTATACTGATGTCGCGAGCTTTTGATTAAGGTATCATTCATCGAAATCGGACCACTATTACGTGTGCTATTGACTATTTATTGATTTTCGCAAATTTGCAAAGGGGTACCACTGTCCGGATTTTTATCCTTACAAATGAATTGTGTAAATGTTTGAATATTTTTGATCTGTATTTATACTGATGTCACGAGCTTTTGATTAAGGTATCATTAATCGAAATCGGACTACTATTACGTGTGCTATTGACTATTTATTGATTTTCGCAAATTTGCAAAGGGGTACCACTGTCCGGATTTTTATCCTTACAAATGAATTGTGTAAATGTTTGAATATTTTTTATCTGTATTTATACTGATGTCACGAGCTTTTGATTAAGGTATCATTCATCGAAATCGGACCACTATTACGTGTGCTATTGACTATTTATTGATTTTCGCAAATTTGCAAAGGGGTACCACTGTCCGGATTTTTATGCTTACAAATGAATTGTGTAAATGTTTGAATATTTTTTATCTGTATTTATACTGATGTCACGAGCTTTTGATTAAGGTATCATTCATCGAAATCGGACCACTATTACGTGTGCTATTGACTATTTATTGATTTTCGCAAATTTGCAAAGGGGTACCACTGTCCGGATTTTTATCCTTACAAATGAATTGTGTAAATGTTTGAATATTTTTTATCTGTATTTATACTGATGTCGCGAGCTTTTGATTAAGGTATCATTCATCGAAATCGGACCACTATTACGTGTGCTATTGACTATTTATTGATTTTCGCAAATTTGCAAAGGGGTACCACTGTCCGGATTTTTATCCTTACAAATGAATTGTGTAAATGTTTGAATATTTTTGATCTGTATTTATACTGATGTCACGAGCTTTTGATTAAGGTATCATTAATCGAAATCGGACTACTATTACGTGTGCTATTGACTATTTATTGATTTTCGCAAATTTGCAAAGGGGTACCACTGTCCGGATTTTTATCCTTACAAATGAATTGTGTAAATGTTTGAATATTTTTTATCTGTATTTATACTGATGTCGCGAGCTTTTGATTAAGGTATCATTCATCGAAATCGGACAACTATTACGTGTGCTATTGACTATTTATTGATTTTCGCAAATTTGCAAAGGGGTACCACTGTCCGGATTTTTATCCTTACAAATGAATTGTGTAAATGTTTGAATATTTTTTATCTGTATTTATACTGATGTCGCGAGCTTTTGATTAAGGTATCATTCATCGAAATCGGACCACTATTACGTGTGCTATTGACTATTTATTGATTTTCGCAAATTTGCAAAGGGGTACCACTGTCCGGATTTTTATCCTTACAAATGAATTATGTAAATGTTTGAATATTTTTGATCTGTATTTATACTGATGTCACGAGCTTTTGATTAAGGTATCATTAATCGAAATCGGACTACTATTACGTGTGCTATTGACTATTTATTGATTTTCGCAAATTTGCAAAGGGGTACCACTGTCCGGATTTTTATCCTTACAAATGAATTGTGTAAATGTTTGAATATTTTTTATCTGTATTTATACTGATGTCGCGAGCTTTTGATTAAGGTATCATTCATCGAAATCGGACCACTATTACGTGTGCTATTGACTATTTATTGATTTTCGCAAATTTGCAAAGGGGTACCACTGTCCGGATTTTTATCCTTACAAATGAATTGTGTAAATGTTTGAATATTTTTTATCTGTATTTATACTGATGTCGCGAGCTTTTGATTAAGGTATCATTCATCGAAATCGGACCACTATTACGTGTGCTATTGACTATTTATTGATTTTCGCAAATTTGCAAAGGGGTACCACTGTCCGGATTTTTATGCTTACAAATGAATTGTGTAAATGTTTGAATATTTTTTATCTGTATTTATACTGATGTCACGAGCTTTTGATTAAGGTATCATTCATCGAAATCGGACCACTATTACGTGTGCTATTGACTATTTATTGATTTTCGCAAATTTGCAAAGGGGTACCACTGTCCGGATTTTTATCCTTACAAATGAATTGTGTAAATGTTTGAATATTTTTTATCTGTATTTATACTGATGTCGCGAGCTTTTGATTAAGGTATCATTCATCGAAATCGGACCACTATTACGTGTGCTATTGACTATTTATTGATTTTCGCAAATTTGCAAAGGGGTACCACTGTCCGGATTTTTATGCTTACAAATGAATTGTGTAAATGTTTGAATATTTTTTATCTGTATTTATACTGATGTCACGAGCTTTTGATTAAGGTATCATTCATCGAAATCGGACCACTATTACGTGTGCTATTGACTATTTATTGATTTTCGCAAATTTGCAAAGGGGTACCACTGTCCGGATTTTTATGCTTACAAATGAATTGTGTAAATGTTTGAATATTTTTTATCTGTATTTATACTGATGTCGCGAGCTTTTGATTAAGGCATCATTCATCGAAATCGGACCACTATTACGTGTGCTATTAACTATTTATTGATTTTCGCAAATTTGCAAAGGGGTACCACTGTCCGGATTTTTATGCTTACAAATGAATTGTGTAAATGTTTGAATATTTTTTATCTGTATTTATACTGATGTCACGAGCTTTTGATTAAGGTATCATTCATCGAAATCGGACCACTATTACGTGTGCTATTGACTATTTATTGATTTTCGCAAATTTGCAAAGGGGTACCACTGTCCGGATTTTTATCCTTACAAATGAATTGTGTAAATGTTTGAATATTTTTTATCTGTATTTATACTGATGTCGCGAGCTTTTGATTAAGGTATCATTCATCGAAATCGGACCACTATTACGTGTGCTATTGACTATTTATTGATTTTCGCAAATTTGCAAAGGGGTACCACTGTCCGGATTTTTATGCTTACAAATGAATTGTGTAAATGTTTGAATATTTTTGATCTGTATTTATACTGATGTCACGAGCTTTTGATTAAGGTATCATTAATCGAAATCGGACTACTATTACGTGTGCTATTGACTATTTATTGATTTTCGCAAATTTGCAAAGGGGTACCACTGTCCGGATTTTTATCCTTACAAATGAATTGTGTAAATGTTTGAATATTTTTTATCTGTATTTATACTGATGTCACGAGCTTTTGATTAAGGTATCATTAATCGAAATCGGACTACTATTACGTGTGCTATTGACTATTTATTGATTTTCGCAAATTTGCAAAGGGGTACCACTGTCCGGATTTTTATCCTTACAAATGAATTGTGTAAATGTTTGAATATTTTTTATCTGTATTTATACTGATGTCACGAGCTTTTGATTAAGGTATCATTCATCGAAATCGGACCACTATTACGTGTGCTATTGACTATTTATTGATTTTCGCAAATTTGCAAAGGGGTACCACTGTCCGGATTTTTATGCTTACAAATGAATTGTGTAAATGTTTGAATATTTTTTATCTGTATTTATACTGATGTCACGAGCTTTTGATTAAGGTATCATTCATCGAAATCGGACCACTATTACGTGTGCTATTGACTATTTATTGATTTTCGCAAATTTGCAAAGGGGTACCACTGTCCGGATTTTTATGCTTACAAATGAATTGTGTAAATGTTTGAATATTTTTTATCTGTATTTATACTGATGTCACGAGCTTTTGATTAAGGTATCATTCATCGAAATCGGACCACTATTACGTGTGCTATTGACTATTTATTGATTTTCGCAAATTTGCAAAGGGGTACCACTGTCCGGATTTTTATGCTTACAAATGAATTGTGTAAATGTTTGAATATTTTTTATCTGTATTTATACTGATGTCGCGAGCTTTTGATTAAGGTATCATTCATCGAAATCGGACCACTATTACGTGTGCTATTGACTATTTATTGATTTTCGCAAATTTGCAAAGGGGTACCACTGTCCGGATTTTTATCCTTACAAATGAATTGTGTAAATGTTTGAATATTTTTGGTCTGTATTTATACTGATGTCACGAGCTTTTGATTAAGGTATCATTAATCGAAATCGGACTACTATTACGTGTGCTATTGACTATTTATTGATTTTCGCAAATTTGCAAAGGGGTACCACTGTCCGGATTTTTATCCTTACAAATGAATTGTGTAAATGTTTGAATATTTTTTATCTGTATTTATACTGATGTCGCGAGCTTTTGATTAAGGTATCATTCATCGAAATCGGACCACTATTACGTGTGCTATTGACTATTTATTGATTTTCGCAAATTTGCAAAGGGGTACCACTGTCCGGATTTTTATCCTTACAAATGAATTGTGTAAATGTTTGAATATTTTTTATCTGTATTTATACTGATGTCGCGAGCTTTTGATTAAGGTATCATTCATCGAAATCGGACCACTATTACGTGTGCTATTGACTATTTATTGATTTTCGCAAATTTGCAAAGGGGTACCACTGTCCGGATTTTTATCCTTACAAATGAATTGTGTAAATGTTTGAATATTTTTGATCTGTATTTATACTGATGTCACGAGCTTTTGATTAAGGTATCATTAATCGAAATCGGACTACTATTACGTGTGCTATTGACTATTTATTGATTTTCGCAAATTTGCAAAGGGGTACCACTGTCCGGATTTTTATCCTTACAAATGAATTGTGTAAATGTTTGAATATTTTTTATCTGTATTTATACTGATGTCACGAGCTTTTGATTAAGGTATCATTCATCGAAATCGGACCACTATTACGTGTGCTATTGACTATTTATTGATTTTCGCAAATTTGCAAAGGGGTACCACTGTCCGGATTTTTATGCTTACAAATGAATTGTGTAAATGTTTGAATATTTTTTATCTGTATTTATACTGATGTCACGAGCTTTTGATTAAGGTATCATTCATCGAAATCGGACCACTATTACGTGTGCTATTGACTATTTATTGATTTTCGCAAATTTGCAAAGGGGTACCACTGTCCGGATTTTTATGCTTACAAATGAATTGTGTAAATGTTTGAATATTTTTTATCTGTATTTATACTGATGTCACGAGCTTTTGATTAAGGTATCATTCATCGAAATCGGACCACTATTACGTGTGCTATTGACTATTTATTGATTTTCGCAAATTTGCAAAGGGGTACCACTGTCCGGATTTTTATGCTTACAAATGAATTGTGTAAATGTTTGAATATTTTTTATCTGTATTTATACTGATGTCGCGAGCTTTTGATTAAGGTATCATTCATCGAAATCGGACCACTATTACGTGTGCTATTGACTATTTATTGATTTTCGCAAATTTGCAAAGGGGTACCACTGTCCGGATTTTTATCCTTACAAATGAATTGTGTAAATGTTTGAATATTTTTTATCTGTATTTATACTGATGTCGCGAGCTTTTGATTAAGGTATCATTCATCGAAATCGGACCACTATTACGTGTGCTATTGACTATTTATTGATTTTCGCAAATTTGCAAAGGGGTACCACTGTCCGGATTTTTATGCTTACAAATGAATTGTGTAAATGTTTGAATATTTTTTATCTGTATTTATACTGATGTCACGAGCTTTTGATTAAGGTATCATTCATCGAAATCGGACCACTATTACGTGTGCTATTGACTATTTATTGATTTTCGCAAATTTGCAAAGGGGTACCACTGTCCGGATTTTTATGCTTACAAATGAATTGTGTAAATGTTTGAATATTTTTTATCTGTATTTATACTGATGTCGCGAGCTTTTGATTAAGGTATCATTCATCGAAATCGGACCACTATTACGTGTGCTATTGACTATTTATTGATTTTCGCAAATTTGCAAAGGGGTACCACTGTCCGGATTTTTATCCTTACAAATGAATTGTGTAAATGTTTGAATATTTTTTATCTGTATTTATACTGATGTCGCGAGCTTTTGATTAAGGTATCATTCATCGAAATCGGACCACTATTACGTGTGCTATTGACTATTTATTGATTTTCGCAAATTTGCAAAGGGGTACCACTGTCCGGATTTTTATCCTTACAAATGAATTGTGTAAATGTTTGAATATTTTTGATCTGTATTTATACTGATGTCACGAGCTTTTGATTAAGGTATCATTAATCGAAATCGGACCACTATTACGTGTGCTATTGACTATTTATTGATTTTCGCAAATTTGCAAAGGGGTACCACTGTCCGGATTTTTATGCTTACAAATGAATTGTGTAAATGTTTGAATATTTTTTATCTGTATTTATACTGATGTCACGAGCTTTTGATTAAGGTATCATTCATCGAAATCGGACCACTATTACGTGTGCTATTGACTATTTATTGATTTTCGCAAATTTGCAAAGGGGTACCACTGTCCGGATTTTTATCCTTATAAATGAATTGTGTAAATGTTTGAATATTTTTTATCTGTATTTATACTGATGTCGCGAGCTTTTGATTAAGGTATCATTCATCGAAATCGGACCACTATTACGTGTGCTATTGACTATTTATTGATTTTCGCAAATTTGCAAAGGGGTACCACTGTCCGGATTTTTATGCTTACAAATGAGTTGTGTAAATGTTTGAATATTTTTTATCTGTATTTATACTGATGTCACGAGCTTTTGATTAAGGTATCATTCATCGAAATCGGACCACTATTACGTGTGCTATTGACTATTTATTGATTTTCGCAAATTTGCAAAGGGGTACCACTGTCCGGATTTTTATCCTTACAAATGAATTGTGTAAATGTTTGAATATTTTTTATCTGTATTTATACTGATGTCGCGAGCTTTTGATTAAGGTATCATTCATCGAAATCGGACCACTATTACGTGTGCTATTGACTATTTATTGATTTTCGCAAATTTGCAAAGGGGTACCACTGTCCGGATTTTTATCCTTATAAATGAATTGTGTAAATGTTTGAATATTTTTTATCTGTATTTATACTGATGTCGCGAGCTTTTGATTAAGGTATCATTCATCGAAATCGGACCACTATTACGTGTGCTATTGACTATTTATTGATTTTCGCAAATTTGCAAAGGGGTACCACTGTCCGGATTTTTATCCTTACAAATGAATTGTGTAAATGTTTGAATATTTTTTATCTGTATTTATACTGATGTCGCGAGCTTTTGATTAAGGTATCATTAATCGAAATCGGACCACTATTACGTGTGCTATTGACTATTTATTGATTTTCGCAAATTTGCAAAGGGGTACCACTGTCCGGATTTTTATGCTTACAAATGAATTGTGTAAATGTTTGAATATTTTTTATCTGTATTTATACTGATGTCACGAGCTTTTGATTAAGGTATCATTCATCGAAATCGGACCACTATTACGTGTGCTATTGACTATTTATTGATTTTCGCAAATTTGCAAAGGGGTACCACTGTCCGGATTTTTATCCTTATAAATGAATTGTGTAAATGTTTGAATATTTTTTATCTGTATTTATACTGATGTCGCGAGCTTTTGATTAAGGTATCATTCATCGAAATCGGACCACTATTACGTGTGCTATTGACTATTTATTGATTTTCGCAAATTTGCAAAGGGGTACCACTGTCCGGATTTTTATGCTTACAAATGAGTTGTGTAAATGTTTGAATATTTTTTATCTGTATTTATACTGATGTCACGAGCTTTTGATTAAGGTATCATTCATCGAAATCGGACCACTATTACGTGTGCTATTGACTATTTATTGATTTTCGCAAATTTGCAAAGGGGTACCACTGTCCGGATTTTTATCCTTACAAATGAATTGTGTAAATGTTTGAATATTTTTTATCTGTATTTATACTGATGTCGCGAGCTTTTGATTAAGGTATCATTCATCGAAATCGGACCACTATTACGTGTGCTATTGACTATTTATTGATTTTCGCAAATTTGCAAAGGGGTACCACTGTCCGGATTTTTATCCTTACAAATGAATTGTGTAAATGTTTGAATATTTTTGATCTGTATTTATACTGATGTCACGAGCTTTTGATTAAGGTATCATTAATCGAAATCGGACCACTATTACGTGTGCTATTGACTATTTATTGATTTTCGCAAATTTGCAAAGGGGTACCACTGTCCGGATTTTTATGCTTACAAATGAATTGTGTAAATGTTTGAATATTTTTTATCTGTATTTATACTGATGTCACGAGCTTTTGATTAAGGTATCATTCATCGAAATCGGACCACTATTACGTGTGCTATTGACTATTTATTGATTTTCGCAAATTTGCAAAGGGGTACCACTGTCCGGATTTTTATCCTTATAAATGAATTGTGTAAATGTTTGAATATTTTTTATCTGTATTTATACTGATGTCGCGAGCTTTTGATTAAGGTATCATTCATCGAAATCGGACCACTATTACGTGTGCTATTGACTATTTATTGATTTTCGCAAATTTGCAAAGGGGTACCACTGTCCGGATTTTTATGCTTACAAATGAGTTGTGTAAATGTTTGAATATTTTTTATCTGTATTTATACTGATGTCACGAGCTTTTGATTAAGGTATCATTCATCGAAATCGGACCACTATTACGTGTGCTATTGACTATTTATTGATTTTCGCAAATTTGCAAAGGGGTACCACTGTCCGGATTTTTATCCTTACAAATGAATTGTGTAAATGTTTGAATATTTTTTATCTGTATTTATACTGATGTCGCGAGCTTTTGATTAAGGTATCATTCATCGAAATCGGACCACTATTACGTGTGCTATTGACTATTTATTGATTTTCGCAAATTTGCAAAGGGGTACCACTGTCCGGATTTTTATGCTTACAAATGAATTGTGTAAATGTTTGAATATTTTTTATCTGTATTTATACTGATGTCACGAGCTTTTGATTAAGGTATCATTCATCGAAATCGGACCACTATTACGTGTGCTATTGACTATTTATTGATTTTCGCAAATTTGCAAAGGGGTACCACTGTCCGGATTTTTATGCTTACAAATGAATTGTGTAAATGTTTGAATATTTTTTATCTGTATTTATACTGATGTCACGAGCTTTTGATTAAGGTATCATTCATCGAAATCGGACCACTATTACGTGTGCTATTGACTATTTATTGATTTTCGCAAATTTGCAAAGGGGTACCACTGTCCGGATTTTTATCCTTACAAATGAATTGTGTAAATGTTTGAATATTTTTTATCTGTATTTTTACTGATGTCGCGAGCTTTTGATTAAGGTATCATTCATCGAAATCGGACCACTATTACGTGTGCTATTGACTATTTATTGATTTTCGCAAATTTGCAAAGGGGTACCACTGTCCGGATTTTTATGCTTACAAATGAATTGTGTAAATGTTTGAATATTTTTAATCTGTATTTATACTGATGTCACGAGCTTTTGATTAAGCTATCATTCATCGAAATCGGACCACTATTACGTGTGCTATTGACTATTTATTGATTTTCGCAAATTTGCAAAGGGGTACCACTGTCCGGATTTTTATCCTTACAAATGAATTGTGTAAATGTTTGAATATTTTTTATCTGTATTTATACTGATGTCGCGAGCTTTTGATTAAGGTATCATTCATCGAAATCGGACCACTATTACGTGTGCTATTGACTATTTATTGATTTTCGCAAATTTGCAAAGGGGTACCACTGTCCGGATTTTTATGCTTACAAACGAATTGTGTAAATGTTTGAATATTTTTTATCTGTATTTATACTGATGTCACGAGCTTTTGATTAAGGTATCATTCATCGAAATCGGACCACTATTACGTGTGCTATTGACTATTTATTGATTTTCGCAAATTTGCAAAGGGGTACCACTGTCCGGATTTTTATGCTTACAAATGAATTGTGTAAATGTTTGAATATTTTTTATCTGTATTTATACTGATGTCACGAGCTTTTGATTAAGGTATCATTCATCGAAATCGGACCACTATTACGTGTGCTATTGACTATTTATTGATTTTCGCAAATTTGCAAAGGGGTACCACTGTCCGGATTTTTATCCTTACAAATGAATTGTGTAAATGTTTGAATATTTTTTATCTGTATTTATACTGATGTCGCGAGCTTTTGATTAAGGCATCATTCATCGAAATCGGACCACTATTACGTGTGCTATTGACTATTTATTGATTTTCGCAAATTTGCAAAGGGGTACCACTGTCCGGATTTTTATGCTTACAAATGAATTGTGTAAATGTTTGAATATTTTTTATCTGTATTTATACTGATGTCACGAGCTTTTGATTAAGGTATCATTCATCGAAATCGGACCACTATTACGTGTGCTATTGACTATTTATTGATTTTCGCAAATTTGCAAAGGGGTACCACTGTCCGGATTTTTATGCTTACAAATGAATTGTGTAAATGTTTGAATATTTTTTATCTGTATTTATACTGATGTCACGAGCTTTTGATTAAGGTATCATTCATCGAAATCGGACCACTATTACGTGTGCTATTGACTATTTATTGATTTTCGCAAATTTGCAAAGGGGTACCACTGTCCGGATTTTTATCCTTACAAATGAATTGTGTAAATGTTTGAATATTTTTTATCTGTATTTATACTGATGTCGCGAGCTTTTGATTAAGGCATCATTCATCGAAATCGGACCACTATTACGTGTGCTATTGACTATTTATTGATTTTCGCAAATTTGCAAAGGGGTACCACTGTCCGGATTTTTATGCTTACAAATGAATTGTGTAAATGTTTGAATATTTTTTATCTGTATTTATACTGATGTCACGAGCTTTTGATTAAGCTATCATTCATCGAAATCGGACCACTATTACGTGTGCTATTGACTATTTATTGATTTTCGCAAATTTGCAAAGGGGTACCACTGTCCGGATTTTTATCCTTACAAATGAATTGTGTAAATGTTTGAATATTTTTTATCTGTATTTATACTGATGTCGCGAGCTTTTGATTAAGGTATCATTCATCGAAATCGGACCACTATTACGTGTGCTATTGACTATTTATTGATTTTCGCAAATTTGCAAAGGGGTACCACTGTCCGGATTTTTATGCTTACAAATGAATTGTGTAAATGTTTGAATATTTTTTATCTGTATTTATACTGATGTCACGAGCTTTTGATTAAGGTATCATTCATCGAAATCGGACCACTATTACGTGTGCTATTGACTATTTATTGATTTTCGCAAATTTGCAAAGGGGTACCACTGTCCGGATTTTTATGCTTACAAATGAATTGTGTAAATGTTTGAATATTTTTTATCTGTATTTATACTGATGTCACGAGCTTTTGATTAAGGTATCATTCATCGAAATCGGACCACTATTACGTGTGCTATTGACTATTTATTGATTTTCGCAAATTTGCAAAGGGGTACCACTGTCCGGATTTTTATGCTTACAAATGAATTGTGTAAATGTTTGAATATTTTTTATCTGTATTTATACTGATGTCACGAGCTTTTGATTAAGGTATCATTCATCGAAATCGGACCACTATTACGTGTGCTATTGACTATTTATTGATTTTCGCAAATTTGCAAAGGGGTACCACTGTCCGGATTTTTATCCTTACAAATGAATTGTGTAAATGTTTGAATATTTTTTATCTGTATTTATACTGATGTCGCGAGCTTTTGATTAAGGTATCATTCATCGAAATCGGACCACTATTACGTGTGCTATTGACTATTTATTGATTTTCGCAAATTTGCAAAGGGGTACCACTGTCCGGATTTTTATGCTTACAAATGAATTGTGTAAATGTTTGAATATTTTTTATCTGTATTTATACTGATGTCACGAGCTTTTGATTAAGGTATCATTCATCGAAATCGGACCACTATTACGTGTGCTATTGACTATTTATTGATTTTCGCAAATTTGCAAAGGGGTACCACTGTCCGGATTTTTATCCTTACAAATGAATTGTGTAAATGTTTGAATATTTTTTATCTGTATTTATACTGATGTCGCGAGCTTTTGATTAAGGTATCATTCATCGAAATCGGACCACTATTACGTGTGCTATTGACTATTTATTGATTTTCGCAAATTTGCAAAGGGGTACCACTGTCCGGATTTTTATGCTTACAAATGAATTGTGTAAATGTTTGAATATTTTTTATCTGTATTTATACTGATGTCGCGAGCTTTTGATTAAGGTATCATTCATCGAAATCGGACCACTATTACGTGTGCTATTGACTATTTATTGATTTTCGCAAATTTGCAAAGGGGTACCACTGTCCGGATTTTTATCCTTACAAATGAATTGTGTAAATGTTTGAATATTTTTTATCTGTATTTATACTGATGTCGCGAGCTTTTGATTAAGGTATCATTCATCGAAATCGGACCACTATTACGTGTGCTATTGACTATTTATTGATTTTCGCAAATTTGCAAAGGGGTACCACTGTCCGGATTTTTATCCTTACAAATGAATTGTGTAAATGTTTGAATATTTTTTATCTGTATTTATACTGATGTCGCGAGCTTTTGATTAAGGTATCATTCATCGAAATCGGACCACTATTACGTGTGCTATTGACTATTTATTGATTTTCGCAAATTTGCAAAGGGGTACCACTGTCCGGATTTTTATGCTTACAAATGAATTGTGTAAATGTTTGAATATTTTTTATCTGTATTTATACTGATGTCGCGAGCTTTTGATTAAGGTATCATTCATCGAAATCGGACCACTATTACGTGTGCTATTGACTATTTATTGATTTTCGCAAATTTGCAAAGGGGTACCACTGTCCGGATTTTTATGCTTACAAATGAATTGTGTAAATGTTTGAATATTTTTTATCTGTATTTATACTGATGTCACGAGCTTTTGATTAAGGTATCATTCATCGAAATCGGACCACTATTACGTGTGCTATTGACTATTTATTGATTTTCGCAAATTTGCAAAGGGGTACCACTGTCCGGATTTTTATCCTTACAAATGAATTGTGTAAATGTTTGAACATTTTTTATCTGTTTTTATACTGATGTCGCGAGCTTTTGATTAAGGTATCATTCATCGAAATCGGACCACTATTACGTGTGCTATTGACTATTTATTGATTTTCGCAAATTTGCAAAGGGGTACCACTGTCCGGATTTTTATCCTTACAAATGAATTGTGTAAATGTTTGAATATTTTTTATCTGTATTTATACTGATGTCGCGAGCTTTTGATTAAGGTATCATTCATCGAAATCGGACCACTATTACGTGTGCTATTGACTATTTATTGATTTTCGCAAATTTGCAAAGGGGTACCACTGTCCGGATTTTTATCCTTACAAATGAATTGTGTAAATGTTTGAATATTTTTTATCTGTATTTATACTGATGTCACGAGCTTTTGATTAAGGTATCATTCATCGAAATCGGACCACTATTACGTGTGCTATTGACTATTTATTGATTTTCGCAAATTTGCAAAGGGGTACCACTGTCCGGATTTTTATGCTTACAAATGAATTGTGTAAATGTTTGAATATTTTTTATCTGTATTTATACTGATGTCACGAGCTTTTGATTAAGGTATCATTCATCGAAATCGGACCACTATTACGTGTGCTATTGACTATTTATTGATTTTCGCAAATTTGCAAAGGGGTACCACTGTCCGGATTTTTATCCTTACAAATGAATTGTGTAAATGTTTGAACATTTTTTATCTGTTTTTATACTGATGTCGCGAGCTTTTGATTAAGGTATCATTCATCGAAATCGGACCACTATTACGTGTGCTATTGACTATTTATTGATTTTCGCAAATTTGCAAAGGGGTACCACTGTCCGGATTTTTATCCTTACAAATGAATTGTGTAAATGTTTGAATATTTTTTATCTGTATTTATACTGATGTCGCGAGCTTTTGATTAAGGTATCATTCATCGAAATCGGACCACTATTACGTGTGCTATTGACTATTTATTGATTTTCGCAAATTTGCAAAGGGGTACCACTGTCCGGATTTTTATCCTTACAAATGAATTGTGTAAATGTTTGAACATTTTTTATCTGTTTTTATACTGATGTCGCGAGCTTTTGATTAAGGTATCATTCATCGAAATCGGACCACTATTACGTGTGCTATTGACTATTTATTGATTTTCGCAAATTTGCAAAGGGGTACCACTGTCCGGATTTTTATCCTTACAAATGAATTGTGTAAATGTTTGAATATTTTTTATCTGTATTTATACTGATGTCGCGAGCTTTTGATTAAGGTATCATTCATCGAAATCGGACCACTATTACGTGTGCTATTGACTATTTATTGATTTTCGCAAATTTGCAAAGGGGTACCACTGTCCGGATTTTTATCCTTACAAATGAATTGTGTAAATGTTTGAATATTTTTTATCTGTATTTATACTGATGTCACGAGCTTTTGATTAAGGTATCATTCATCGAAATCGGACCACTATTACGTGTGCTATTGACTATTTATTGATTTTCGCAAATTTGCAAAGGGGTACCACTGTCCGGATTTTTATCCTTACAAATGAATTGTGTAAATGTTTGAATATTTTTTATCTGTATTTATACTGATGTCACGAGCTTTTGATTAAGGTATCATTCATCGAAATCGGACCACTATTACGTGTGCTATTGACTATTTATTGATTTTCGCAAATTTGCAAAGGGGTACCACTGTCCGGATTTTTATGCTTACAAATGAATTGTGTAAATGTTTGAATATTTTTTATCTGTATTTATACTGATGTCACGAGCTTTTGATTAAGGTATCATTCATCGAAATCGGACCACTATTACGTGTGCTATTGACTATTTATTGATTTTCGCAAATTTGCAAAGGGGTACCACTGTCCGGATTTTTATCCTTACAAATGAATTGTGTAAATGTTTGAACATTTTTTATCTGTTTTTATACTGATGTCGCGAGCTTTTGATTAAGGTATCATTCATCGAAATCGGACCACTATTACGTGTGCTATTGACTATTTATTGATTTTCGCAAATTTGCAAAGGGGTACCACTGTCCGGATTTTTATGCTTACAAATGAATTGTGTAAATGTTTGAATATTTTTTATCTGTATTTATACTGATGTCACGAGCTTTTGATTAAGGTATCATTCATCGAAATCGGACCACTATTACGTGTGCTATTGACTATTTATTGATTTTCGCAAATTTGCAAAGGGGTACCACTGTCCGGATTTTTATGCTTACAAATGAATTGTGTAAATGTTTGAATATTTTTTATCTGTATTTATACTGATGTCGCGAGCTTTTGATTAAGGTATCATTCATCGAAGTCAGATCACTATTACGTGTGCTATTGACTATTACTTGATTTTCGCAAATTTGCAAAGGGGTACCCCTGTCCGGATTTTTATGCTTGCAAATGAATTAAGTAAATGTTTGAATATTTTTTATCTGTATTTATACTGATGTCGCGAGCTTTTGATTAAGGTATCATTCATCGAAATCGGACCACTATTACGTGTGCTATTGACTATTTATTGAGTTTCGCAAATTTGCAAAGGGGTACCACTGTCCGGATTTTTATGCTTACAAATGAATTGTGTAAATGTTTGAATATTTTTTATCTGTATTTATACTAATGTCACGAGCTTTTGATTAAGGTATCATTCATCGAACTCGGACCACTATTACGTGTGCTATTGACTTTTACTTGATTTTCGCAAATTTGCAAAGGGGTACCACTGTCCGGATTTTTATGCTTACAAATGAATTGTGTAAATGTTTGAATATTTTTTATCTGTATTTATACTGATGTCACGAGCTTTTGATTAAGGTATCATTCATCGAAATCGGACCACTATTACGTGTGCTATTGACTATTTATTGAGTTTCGCAAATTTGCAAAGGGGTACCACTGTCCGGATTTTTATGCTTACAAATGAATTGTGTAAATGTTTGAATATTTTTTATCTGTATTTATACTAATGTCACGAGCTTTTGATTAAGGTATCATTCATCGAACTCGGACCACTATTACGTGTGCTATTGACTTTTACTTGATTTTCGCAAATTTGCAAAGGGGTACCACTGTCCGGATTTTTATGCTTACAAATGAATTGTGTAAATGTTTGAATATTTTTTATCTGTATTTATACTGATCTCACGAGCTTTTGATTAAGGTATCATTCATCGAAATCGGACCACTATTACGTGTGCTATTGACTATGATTTTCGCAAATTTGCAAAGGGGTACCACTGTCCGGATTTTTATGCTTACAAATGAATTGTGTAAATGTTTGAATATTTTTAATCTGTATTTATACTGATGTCACGAGCTTTCGATTAAGGTATCATTCATCGAAATCGGACCACTATTACGTGTGCTATTGACTATTTATTGAGTTTCGCAAATTTGCAAAGGGGTACCACTGTCCGGATTTTTATGCTTACAAATGAATTAAGTAAATGTTTGAATATTTTTTATCTGTATTTATACTGATGTCGCGAGCTTTTGATTAAGGTATCATTCATCGAAATCGGACCACTATTACGTGTGCTATTGACTATTTATTGAGTTTCGCAAATTTGCAAAGGGGTACCACTGTCCGGATTTTTATGCTTACAAATGAATTGTGTAAATGTTTGAATATTTTTTATCTGTATTTATACTAATGTCACGAGCTTTTGATTAAGGTATCATTCATCGAAATCGGACCACTATTACGTGTGCTATTGACTATTACTTGATTTTCGCAAATTTGCAAAGGGGTACCACTGTACGGATTTTTATGCTTACAAATGAATTGTGTAAATGTTTGAATATTTTTTATCTGTATTTATACTGATGTCACGAGCTTTTGATTAAGGTATCATTCATCGAAATCGGACCACTATTACGTGTGCTATTGACTATTTATTGAGTTTCGCAAATTTGCAAAGGGGTACCACTGTCCGGATTTTTATGCTTACAAATGAATTGTGTAAATGTTTGAATATTTTTTATCTGTATTTATACTAATGTCACGAGCTTTTGATTAAGGTATCATTCATCGAACTCGGACCACTATTACGTGTGCTATTGACTTTTACTTGAGTTTCGCAAATTTGCAAAGGGGTACCACTGTCCGGATTTTTATGCTTACAAATGAATTGTGTAAATGTTTGAATATTTTTTATCTGTATTTATACTAATGTCACGAGCTTTTGATTAAGGTATCATTCATCGAACTCGGACCACTATTACGTGTGCTATTGACTTTTACTTGATTTTCGCAAATTTGCAAAGGGGTACCACTGTCCGGATTTTTATGCTTACAAATGAATTGTGTAAATGTTTGAATATTTTTTATCTGTATTTATACTAATGTCACGAGCTTTTGATTAAGGTATCATTCATCGAACTCGGACCACTATTACGTGTGCTATTGACTTTTACTTGATTTTCGCAAATTTGCAAAGGGGTACCACTGTCCGGATTTTTATGCTTACAAATGAATTGTGTAAATGTTTGAATATTTTTTATCTGTATTTATACTGATGTCACGAGCTTTTGATTAAGGTATCATTCATCGAAATCGGACCACTATTACGTGTGCTATTGACTATTTATTGAGTTTCGCAAATTTGCAAAGGGGTACCACTGTCCGGATTTTTATGCTTACAAATGAATTGTGTAAATGTTTGAATATTTTTTATCTGTATTTATACTAATGTCACGAGCTTTTGATTAAGGTATCATTCATCGAACTCGGACCACTATTACGTGTGCTATTGACTTTTACTTGATTTTCGCAAATTTGCAAAGGGGTACCACTGTCCGGATTTTTATGCTTACAAATGAATTGTGTAAATGTTTGAATATTTTTTATCTGTATTTATACTGATCTCACGAGCTTTTGATTAAGGTATCATTCATCGAAATCGGACCACTATTACGTGTGCTATTGACTATGATTTTCGCAAATTTGCAAAGGGGTACCACTGTCCGGATTTTTATGCTTACAAATGAATTGTGTAAATGTTTGAATATTTTTTATCTGTATTTATACTGATGTCACGAGCTTTCGATTAAGGTATCATTCATCGAAATCGGACCACTATTACGTGTGCTATTGACTATTTATTGAGTTTCGCAAATTTGCAAAGGGGTACCACTGTCCGGATTTTTATGCTTACAAATGAATTAAGTAAATGTTTGAATATTTTTTATCTGTATTTATACTGATGTCGCGAGCTTTTGATTAAGGTATCATTCATCGAAATCGGACCACTATTACGTGTGCTATTGACTATTACTTGATTTTCGCAAATTTGCAAAGGGGTACCACTGTACGGATTTTTATGCTTACAAATGAATTGTGTAAATGTTTGAATATTTTTGATCTGTATTTATACTGATGTCACGAGCTTTTGATTAAGGTATCATTCATCGAAATCGGACCACTATTACGTGTGCTATTGACTATTTATTGATTTTCGCAAATTTGCAAAGGGGAACCACTGTCCGGATTTTTATCCTTACAAATGAATTGTGTAAATGTTTGAATATTTTTTATCTGTATTTATACTGATGTCGCGAGCTTTTGATTAAGGTATCATTCATCGAAATCGGACCACTATTACGTGTGCTATTGACTATTTATTGATTTTCGCAAATTTGCAAAGGGGTACCACTGTCCGGATTTTTATGCTTACAAATGAATTGTGTAAATGTTTGAATATTTTTTATCTGTATTTATACTGATGTCGCGAGCTTTTGATTAAGGTATCATTCATCGAAATCGGACCACTATTACGTGTGCTATTAACTATTTATTGATTTTCGCAAATTTGCAAAGGGGTACCACTGTCCGGATTTTTATGCTTACAAATGAATTGTGTAAATGTTTGAATATTTTTTATCTGTATTTATACTGATGTCACGAGCTTTTGATTAAGGTATCATTCATCGAAATCGGACCACTATTACGTGTGCTATTGACTATTTATTTATTTTCGCAAATTTGCAAAGGGGTACCACTGTCCGAATTTTTATCCTTACAAATGAATTGTGTAAATGTTTGAATATTTTTTATCTGTATTTATACTGATGTCGCGAGCTTTTGATTAAGGTATCATTCATCGAAATCGGACCACTATTACGTGTGCTATTGACTATTTATTGATTTTCGCAAATTTGCAAAGGGGTACCACTGTCCGGATTTTTATCCTTACAAATGAATTGTGTAAATGTTTGAATATTTTTTATCTGTATTTATACTGATGTCGCGAGCTTTTGATTAAGGCATCATTCATCGAAATCGGACCACTATTACGTGTGCTATTGACTATTTATTGATTTTCGCAAATTTGCAAAGGGGTACCACTGTCCGGATTTTTATCCTTACAAATGAATTGTGTAAATGTTTGAATATTTTTTATCTGTATTTATACTGATGTCGCGAGCTTTTGATTAAGGTATCATTCATCGAAATCGGACCACTATTACGTGTGCTATTGACTATTTATTGATTTTCGCAAATTTGCAAAGGGGTACCACTGTCCGGATTTTTATGCTTACAAATGAATTGTGTAAATGTTTGAATATTTTTTATCTGTATTTATACTGATGTCGCGAGCTTTTGATTAAGGTATCATTCATCGAAATCGGACCACTATTACGTGTGCTATTGACTATTTATTGATTTTCGCAAATTTGCAAAGGGGTACCACTGTCCGGATTTTTATCCTTACAAATGAATTGTGTAAATGTTTGAATATTTTTAATCTGTATTTATACTGATGTCGCGAGCTTTTGATTAAGGTATCATTCATCGAAATCGGACCACTATTACGTGTGCTATTGACTATTTATTGATTTTCGCAAATTTGCAAAGGGGTACCACTGTCCGGATTTTTATGCTTACAAATGAATTGTGTAAATGTTTGAATATTTTTGATCTGTATTTATACTGATGTCGCGAGCTTTTGATTAAGGTATCATTCATCGAAATCGGACCACTATTACGTGTGCTATTGACTATTTATTGATTTTCGCAAATTTGCAAAGGGGTACCACTGTCCGGATTTTTATGCTTACAAATGAATTGTGTAAATGTTTGAATATTTTTTATCTGTATTTATACTGATGGCACGAGCTTTTGATTAAGGTATCATTCATCGAAATCGGACCACTATTACGTGTGCTATTGACTATTTATTGATTTTCGCAAATTTGCAAAGGGGTACCACTGTCCGGATTTTTATCCTTACAAATGAATTGTGTAAATGTTTGAATATTTTTTATCTGTATTTATACTGATGTCGCGAGCTTTTGATTAAGGTATCATTCATCGAAATCGGACCACTATTACGTGTGCTATTGACTATTTATTGATTTTCGCAAATTTGCAAAGGGGTACCACTGTCCGGATTTTTATGCTTACAAATGAATTGTGTAAATGTTTGAATATTTTTTATCTGTATTTATACTGATGTCACGAGCTTTTGATTAAGGTATCATTCATCGAAATCGGACCACTATTACGTGTGCTATTGACTATTTATTGATTTTCGCAAATTTGCAAAGGGGTACCACTGTCCGGATTTTTATCCTTACAAATGAATTGTGTAAATGTTTGAATATTTTTTATCTGTATTTATACTGATGTCACGAGCTTTTGATTAAGGTATCATTCATCGAAATCGGACCACTATTACGTGTGCTATTGACTATTTATTGATTTTCGCAAATTTGCAAAGGGGTACCACTGTCCGGATTTTTATCCTTACAAATGAATTGTGTAAATGTTTGAATATTTTTTATCTGTATTTATACTGATGTCGCGAGCTTTTGATTAAGGTATCATTCATCGAAATCGGACCACTATTACGTGTGCTATTGACTATTTATTGATTTTCGCAAATTTGCAAAGGGGTACCACTGTCCGGATTTTTATGCTTACAAATGAATTGTGTAAATGTTTGAATATTTTTTATCTGTATTTATACTGATGTCACGAGCTTTTGATTAAGGTATCATTCATCGAAATCGGACCACTATTACGTGTGCTATTGACTATTTATTGATTTTCGCAAATTTGCAAAGGGGTACCACTGTCCGGATTTTTATCCTTACAAATGAATTGTGTAAATGTTTGAATATTTTTTATCTGTATTTATACTGATGTCGCGAGCTTTTGATTAAGGTATCATTCATCGAAATCGGACCACTATTACGTGTGCTATTGACTATTTATTGATTTTCGCAAATTTGCAAAGGGGTACCACTGTCCGGATTTTTATGCTTACAAATGAATTGTGTAAATGTTTGAATATTTTTTATCTGTATTTATACTGATGTCACGAGCTTTTGATTAAGGTATCATTCATCGAAATCGGACCACTATTACGTGTGCTATTGACTATTTATTGATTTTCGCAAATTTGCAAAGGGGTACCACTGTCCGGATTTTTATCCTTACAAATGAATTGTGTAAATGTTTGAATATTTTTTATCTGTATTTATACTGATGTCGCGAGCTTTTGATTAAGGTATCATTCATCGAAATCGGACCACTATTACGTGTGCTATTGACTATTTATTGATTTTCGCAAATTTGCAAAGAGGTACCACTGTCTAGATTTTTATGCTTACAAATGAATTGTGTAAATGTTTGAATATTTTTTATCTGTATTTATACTGATGTCACGAGCTTTTGATTAAGGTATCATTCATCGAAATCGGACCACTATTACGTGTTCTATTGACTATTTATTGATTTTCGCAAATTTGCAAAGGGGTACCACTGTCCGGATTTTTATGCTTACAAATGAATTGTGTAAATGTTTGAATATTTTTTATCTGTATTTATACTGATGTCACGAGCTTTTGATTAAGGTATCATTCATCGAAATCGGACCACTATTACGTGTGCTATTGACTATTTATTGATTTTCGCAAATTTGCAAAGGGGTACCACTGTCCGGATTTTTATCCTTACAAATGAATTGTGTAAATGTTTGAATATTTTTTATCTGTATTTATACTGATGTCGCGAGCTTTTGATTAAGGTATCATTCATCGAAATCGGACCACTATTACGTGTGCTATTGACTATTTATTGATTTTCGCAAATTTGCAAAGGGGTACCACTGTCCGGATTTTTATGCTTACAAATGAATTGTGTAAATGTTTGAATATTTTTTATCTGTATTTATACTGATGTCACGAGCTTTTGATTAAGGTATCATTCATCGAAATCGGACCACTATTACGTGTGCTATTGACTATTTATTGATTTTCGCAAATTTGCAAAGGGGTACCACTGTCCGGATTTTTATCCTTACAAATGAATTGTGTAAATGTTTGAATATTTTTTATCTGTATTTATACTGATGTCGCGAGCTTTTGATTAAGGTATCATTCATCGAAATCGGACCACTATTACGTGTGCTATTGACTATTTATTGATTTTCGCAAATTTGCAAAGGGGTACCACTGTTCGGATTTTTATCCTTACAAATGAATTGTGTAAATGTTTGAATATTTTTTATCTGTATTTATACTGATCTCACGAGCTTTTGATTAAGGTATCATTCATCGAACTCGGACCACTATTACGTGTGCTATTGACTTTTACTTGATTTTTGCAAATTTGCAAAGGGGTACCACTGTCCGGATTTTTATGCTTACAAATGAATTGTGTAAATGTTTGAATATTTTTTATCTGTATTTATACTAATGTCACGAGCTTTTGATTAAGGTATCATTCATCGAACTCGGACCACTATTACGTGTGCTATTGACTTTTACTTGATTTTTGCAAATTTGCAAAGGGGTACCACTGTCCGGATTTTTATGCTTACAAATGAATTGTGTAAATGTTTGAATATTTTTTATCTGTATTTATACTGATCTCACGAGCTTTTGATTAAGGTATCATTCATCGAAATCGGACCACTATTACGTGTGCTATTGACTATTACTTGATTTTCGCAAATTTGCAAAGGGGTACCACTGTACAGATTTTTATGCTTACAAATGAATTGTGTAAATGTTTGAATATTTTTTATCTGTATTTATACTGATGTCACGAGCTTTTGATTAAGGTATCATTCATCGAAATCGGACCACTATTACGTGTGCTATTGACTATTTATTGATTTTCGCAAATTTGCAAAGGGGAACCACTGTCCGGATTTTTATCCTTACAAATGAATTGTGTAAATGTTTGAATATTTTTTATCTGTATTTATACTGATGTCACGAGCTTTTGATTAAGGTATCATTCATCGAAATCGGACCACTATTACGTGTGCTATTGACTATTTATTGATTTTCGCAAATTTGCAAAGGGGTACCACTGTCCGGATTTTTATGCTTACAAATGAATTGTGTAAATGTTTGAATATTTTTTATCTGTATTTATACTGATGTCACGAGCTTTTGATTAAGGTATCATTCATCGAAATCGGACCACTATTACGTGTGCTATTGACTATTTATTGATTTTCGCAAATTTGCAAAGGAGTACCACTGTCCGGATTTTTATCCTTACAAATGAATTGTGTAAATGTTTGAATATTTTTTATCTGTATTTATACTGATGTCGCGAGCTTTTGATTAAGGCATCATTCATCGAAATCGGACCACTATTACGTGTGCTATTGACTATTTATTGATTTTCGCAAATTTGCAAAGGGGTACCACTGTCCGGATTTTTATCCTTACAAATGAATTGTGTAAATGTTTGAATATTTTTTATCTGTATTTATACTGATGTCGCGAGCTTTTGATTAAGGTATCATTCATCGAAATCGGACCACTATTACGTGTGCTATTGACTATTTATTGATTTTCGCAAATTTGCAAAGGGGTACCACTGTCCGGATTTTTATGCTTACAAATGAATTGTGTAAATGTTTGAATATTTTTTATCTGTATTTATACTGATGTCGCGAGCTTTTGATTAAGGTATCATTCATCGAAATCGGACCACTATTACGTGTGCTATTAACTATTTATTGATTTTCGCAAATTTGCAAAGGGGTACCACTGTCCGGATTTTTATGCTTACAAATGAATTGTGTAAATGTTTGAATATTTTTTATCTGTATTTATACTGATGTCACGAGCTTTTGATTAAGGTATCATTCATCGAAATCGGACCACTATTACGTGTGCTATTGACTATTTATTTATTTTCGCAAATTTGCAAAGGGGTACCACTGTCCGAATTTTTATCCTTACAAATGAATTGTGTAAATGTTTGAATATTTTTTATCTGTATTTATACTGATGTCGCGAGCTTTTGATTAAGGTATCATTCATCGAAATCGGACCACTATTACGTGTGCTATTGACTATTTATTGATTTTCGCAAATTTGCAAAGGGGTACCACTGTCCGGATTTTTATGCTTACAAACGAATTGTGTAAATGTTTGAATATTTTTTATCTGTATTTATACTGATGTCACGAGCTTTTGATTAAGGTATCATTCATCGAAATCGGACCACTATTACGTGTGCTATTGACTATTTATTGATTTTCGCAAATTTGCAAAGGGGTACCACTGTCCGGATTTTTATGCTTACAAATGAATTGTGTAAATGTTTGAATATTTTTTATCTGTATTTATACTGATGTCACGAGCTTTTGATTAAGGTATCATTCATCGATATCGGACCACTATTACGTGTGCTATTGACTATTTATTGATTTTCGCAAATTTGCAAAGGGGTACCACTGTCCGGATTTTTATCCTTACAAATGAATTGTGTAAATGTTTGAATATTTTTTATCTGTATTTATACTGATGTCGCGAGCTTTTGATTAAGGCATCATTCATCGAAATCGGACCACTATTACGTGTGCTATTGACTATTTATTGATTTTCGCAAATTTGCAAAGGGGTACCACTGTCCGGATTTTTATCCTTACAAATGAATTGTGTAAATGTTTGAATATTTTTTATCTGTATTTATACTGATGTCGCGAGCTTTTGATTAAGGTATCATTCATCGAAATCGGACCACTATTACGTGTGCTATTGACTATTTATTGATTTTCGCAAATTTGCAAAGGGGTACCACTGTCCGGATTTTTATGCTTACAAATGAATTGTGTAAATGTTTGAATATTTTTTATCTGTATTTATACTGATGTCGCGAGCTTTTGATTAAGGTATCATTCATCGAAATCGGACCACTATTACGTGTGCTATTGACTATTTATTGATTTTCGCAAATTTGCAAAGGGGTACCACTGTCCGGATTTTTATCCTTACAAATGAATTGTGTAAATGTTTGAATATTTTTAATCTGTATTTATACTGATGTCGCGAGCTTTTGATTAAGGTATCATTCATCGAAATCGGACCACTATTACGTGTGCTATTGACTATTTATTGATTTTCGCAAATTTGCAAAGGGGTACCACTGTCCGGATTTTTATGCTTACAAATGAATTGTGTAAATGTTTGAATATTTTTGATCTGTATTTATACTGATGTCGCGAGCTTTTGATTAAGGTATCATTCATCGAAATCGGACCACTATTACGTGTGCTATTGACTATTTATTGATTTTCGCAAATTTGCAAAGGGGTACCACTGTCCGGATTTTTATGCTTACAAATGAATTGTGTAAATGTTTGAATATTTTTTATCTGTATTTATACTGATGGCACGAGCTTTTGATTAAGGTATCATTCATCGAAATCGGACCACTATTACGTGTGCTATTGACTATTTATTGATTTTCGCAAATTTGCAAAGGGGTACCACTGTCCGGATTTTTATCCTTACAAATGAATTGTGTAAATGTTTGAATATTTTTTATCTGTATTTATACTGATGTCGCGAGCTTTTGATTAAGGTATCATTCATCGAAATCGGACCACTATTACGTGTGCTATTGACTATTTATTGATTTTCGCAAATTTGCAAAGGGGTACCACTGTCCGGATTTTTATGCTTACAAATGAATTGTGTAAATGTTTGAATATTTTTTATCTGTATTTATACTGATGTCACGAGCTTTTGATTAAGGTATCATTCATCGAAATCGGACCACTATTACGTGTGCTATTGACTATTTATTGATTTTCGCAAATTTGCAAAGGGGTACCACTGTCCGGATTTTTATCCTTACAAATGAATTGTGTAAATGTTTGAATATTTTTTATCTGTATTTATACTGATGTCACGAGCTTTTGATTAAGGTATCATTCATCGAAATCGGACCACTATTACGTGTGCTATTGACTATTTATTGATTTTCGCAAATTTGCAAAGGGGTACCACTGTCCGGATTTTTATCCTTACAAATGAATTGTGTAAATGTTTGAATATTTTTTATCTGTATTTATACTGATGTCGCGAGCTTTTGATTAAGGTATCATTCATCGAAATCGGACCACTATTACGTGTGCTATTGACTATTTATTGATTTTCGCAAATTTGCAAAGGGGTACCACTGTCCGGATTTTTATGCTTACAAATGAATTGTGTAAATGTTTGAATATTTTTTATCTGTATTTATACTGATGTCACGAGCTTTTGATTAAGGTATCATTCATCGAAATCGGACCACTATTACGTGTGCTATTGACTATTTATTGATTTTCGCAAATTTGCAAAGGGGTACCACTGTCCGGATTTTTATCCTTACAAATGAATTGTGTAAATGTTTGAATATTTTTTATCTGTATTTATACTGATGTCGCGAGCTTTTGATTAAGGTATCATTCATCGAAATCGGACCACTATTACGTGTGCTATTGACTATTTATTGATTTTCGCAAATTTGCAAAGGGGTACCACTGTCCGGATTTTTATGCTTACAAATGAATTGTGTAAATGTTTGAATATTTTTTATCTGTATTTATACTGATGTCACGAGCTTTTGATTAAGGTATCATTCATCGAAATCGGACCACTATTACGTGTGCTATTGACTATTTATTGATTTTCGCAAATTTGCAAAGGGGTACCACTGTCCGGATTTTTATCCTTACAAATGAATTGTGTAAATGTTTGAATATTTTTTATCTGTATTTATACTGATGTCGCGAGCTTTTGATTAAGGTATCATTCATCGAAATCGGACCACTATTACGTGTGCTATTGACTATTTATTGATTTTCGCAAATTTGCAAAGAGGTACCACTGTCTAGATTTTTATGCTTACAAATGAATTGTGTAAATGTTTGAATATTTTTTATCTGTATTTATACTGATGTCACGAGCTTTTGATTAAGGTATCATTCATCGAAATCGGACCACTATTACGTGTTCTATTGACTATTTATTGATTTTCGCAAATTTGCAAAGGGGTACCACTGTCCGGATTTTTATGCTTACAAATGAATTGTGTAAATGTTTGAATATTTTTTATCTGTATTTATACTGATGTCACGAGCTTTTGATTAAGGTATCATTCATCGAAATCGGACCACTATTACGTGTGCTATTGACTATTTATTGATTTTCGCAAATTTGCAAAGGGGTACCACTGTCCGGATTTTTATCCTTACAAATGAATTGTGTAAATGTTTGAATATTTTTTATCTGTATTTATACTGATGTCGCGAGCTTTTGATTAAGGTATCATTCATCGAAATCGGACCACTATTACGTGTGCTATTGACTATTTATTGATTTTCGCAAATTTGCAAAGGGGTACCACTGTCCGGATTTTTATGCTTACAAATGAATTGTGTAAATGTTTGAATATTTTTTATCTGTATTTATACTGATGTCACGAGCTTTTGATTAAGGTATCATTCATCGAAATCGGACCACTATTACGTGTGCTATTGACTATTTATTGATTTTCGCAAATTTGCAAAGGGGTACCACTGTCCGGATTTTTATCCTTACAAATGAATTGTGTAAATGTTTGAATATTTTTTATCTGTATTTATACTGATGTCGCGAGCTTTTGATTAAGGTATCATTCATCGAAATCGGACCACTATTACGTGTGCTATTGACTATTTATTGATTTTCGCAAATTTGCAAAGGGGTACCACTGTTCGGATTTTTATCCTTACAAATGAATTGTGTAAATGTTTGAATATTTTTTATCTGTATTTATACTGATGTCGCGAGCTTTTGATTAAGGTATCATTCATCGAAATCGGACCACTATTACGTGTGCTATTGACTATTTATTGATTTTCGCAAATTTGCAAAGGGGTACCACTGTCCGGATTTTTATGCTTACAAATGAATTGTGTAAATGTTTGAATATTTTTTATCTGTATTTATACTGATGTCGCGAGCTTTTGATTAAGGTATCATTCATCGAAATCGGACCACTATTACGTGTGCTATTGATTATTTATAGACTTTCGCAAATTTGCAAAGGGGTACCACTATCCGGATTTTTATGCTTACAAATGAATTATGTAAATGTTTGAATATTTTTTACCTGTATTTATACTGATGTCACGAGCTTTTGATTAAGGTATCATTCATCGAAATCGGACCACTATTACGTGTGCTATTGACTATTTATTGATTTTCGCAAATTTGCAAAGGGGTACCACTGTCCGGATTTTTATCCTTACAAATGAATTGTGTAAATGTTTGAATATTTTTTATCTGTATTTATACTGATGTCGCGAGCTTTTGATTAAGGTATCATTCATCGAAATCGGACCACTATTACGTGTGCTATTGACTATTTATTGATTTTCGCAAATTTGCAAAGGGGTACCACTGTCCGGATTTTTATGCTTACAAATGAATTGTGTAAATGTTTGAATATTTTTTATCTGTATTTATACTGATGTCACGAGCTTTTGATTAAGGTATCATTCATCGAAATCGGACCACTATTACGTGTGCTATTGACTATTTATTGATTTTCGCAAATTTGCAAAGGGGTACCACTGTCCGGATTTTTATGCTTACAAATGAATTGTGTAAATGTTGTTTGAATATTTTTTATCTGTATTTATACTACTGTTGCGAGCTTCTCAATAACATATCAATTAGATGAATACTTTCCGTTTCAACAACAAGAATTTAAACTATTTGGTCTACATTTTATCAATTTTTCTTCTTTATTTTTAAAAATAATAATTCAATAATTAAAAAATAAAACTAATACATATCAATAATATAAAATGAAGAAATAAAAATTATAATTTACAATAATTGTTGTAACAAAAACTAATTATAAGCAAATAATATTTTTTTTTTATTATATATATTAATCTATATAAAAAAAATTATATATGTATAATAACTTTAATTATTTATTTATGTTCATTCATTTTGTTCTTTTGTTAATAATAAAAAATATTCTTATTTTTTATTTCATTATTATAGTCGTTCCTATTTAATTTTAATTATTAATAATATTATTATTATATTTTTAAATACATAATTAAATAATCGCTTAGAATTTTCTTTAGGATTTGTTTTGTTTTTTATACAATTCTCTTAACTCCACGTAAATTAATTATTATTTTAATTTTTGAATTTATAATATATAATAATCAATTTTTATTCTAAAAAAAAATATGTTTTTTAATTTTAACTGTCTAAAATTAAATTGGAACTTTCTTGGTTTATCATTTTTTTTTTTTTTGAATTTTTAATTATTTTTATTTGAAAAAAATATATAATTATTAGTATTTTTATTACATTTAATTGATGTTTTTTTTTATCGAGAAGCTACATTATTTATTATTATTTATAGTATTTTTCCGTTGTTAAAAATGTTTTTTTTTAATAGCTACATATTAACAAATATTAATTAATATATAATATAATATTATATTATAATTTTATTTCATGAAGGATTTCGATTAAAAAGAGAAAATATAGATTTTAATTTATTATGTTATTTTTTATTATTATTTTTTTTTTCTTTTGAGCGGTGCAATTTTAATTCAATTATTTTAATTAAATATTATATATTTCGGAGAGAGATAATTAGAGAGCTTTTAATAATAATTTAATGTATACAATTTAGCTATTTCTTGTTTTCATTGTTGTCATAACGAATTTTGGATTATTTATATTTTTATAAAAATATTTTGGGGCACGCACCAAAAAGTAATCTAATCGTAAAACGTGTTAAAATATATTTATAATTCAACATAAATTTAATTAAACAACCCATTTATAATTAATAATAATAATATGTTTTTTTTTTTCAAATCTAAAATGATTGTATTTTTGCATTATATTTTGTTTATTTGTTTTTTATAGTAAAAGTTTTTAAATTTTTCAAAATTATACAAAATAGTAATAAAATTAGTTTAGTGGGTGGGTAGGTGTGTTACGTTAGTAGATAAGATGAAGATTTTTTTTTTAATCTAAAATATAATTAAGACGTATAAAATTAAAGGTAAATCATAATTAAGTAATAAAAGTTAAGTATACAGTAAAACAAAAGTTTTATGTTTTTTCACATACCAAATATAAAAAAAAATTATAATGGAATTTTTAATTTGATTTAATATTTATTTATAATTTTCTTGTTTTATTCACAAACCAAATAAATATTTTATTTATTAAATTATAAAACAAAACCAATAAAAAATGTTAACCAAAAAAATTTTTTTTTTTTTAATAAAGAAACCATAATATTTCGTTTTTGTTTTTATCACAGGTCCTACTATATAAGAATTTTAATTATTTATTTATATAAAAATATTAAATTTGTTTTTTTTTTGGGTTAAGTTAAAAATTAAATCAAATTAAAAATGTATTTCAAGTTCATTTTGGAAATAATTTAAAAAAAAAAAAAACAATATTTTAATAAATTTATTTAGTATTGAAAGGTTTTTAGATCAATTTTTATTGGAATGTTGCTATATTACGAGCCTGATTCTACAACTTAGGGTAAGTAAGCGATTTAAACACACAAAAAGGATATGTGGCATTACGATCTGCCAAAACTGGTATGTTATTGTACGTTTCCACCTAAAAGTTGGTTGTTATTTTTACAACGCGCCTCACACGGATAGTATACATTCACAAAAAAATTGTGTCTCGACACAAAATGTGTAACCTACATATGCAAAAAAAAAAATACAACGGGTTTGTAGAAAATACAACTGATTTGTACTAATGCTAGATGTTTTTTGATTGTTATTATTACATTGGTATAAAATATAAAATTTACTCTTGGAAATTTTATGGACAACCCTTTGTTTATTTCATAAATGTCATTATCATGTATTTTTGTTGTGATTAAAATTTAAATAAAAGCGGTTTATTTTTTTTTTAAATACTAAAAGCCATTTATTTTTTATTAAACTTTAAACATTTTATGTTTTGCCACCAAAAATTAACGACAAAATTTGAGTATGTTCAAATATTTACATTTGTGATTCTAATACATAAAATTACAATACACAAACACAAAACAAATTCCCATTGTAAAAATAACAACGAACTTTTCAGTCGAAACCTAGACCAATGCTTCGGTCAAGAAATATTAATCGTGTAGCCGCATTTGTGAATACTATGGTTGTCATTTATTTGAAAAATATTTCCCTTCATTTCCAATTTTTTATTGCGATGTCCGAGAAGTATAATAATTGATTGAAGCATTTCCCTGTCTTATTTGTTTTTAAACTAATTTTTTATGAGATATAAAGCTCAAAACAGAACAAGAGCGACAGCGGCGGGCGTCGACGCCTTACAAATTAAAATATACAAAAAGCATAGTATGCTAACAGAAACATCGACGATGGCGACGACGATTTTTTCGTTGAAATAAATTTAGAGTCTATTTCTAATTTTATCGCCGGCGAAACAATGTTGCCAACTGTTTTTTTATTTTTTTGAGTTGGCTTTTTAATAAAATGGGTACTAAGTAGTCATGTTTTAAAAATTTTCATCGTTATTTTTATGTCGCGATACAATGACGCTTTGGTTTAACAGCGATATCGTTGTCGAAATTTATATTTATTCGTTGACGCTCTTGTTCTGTTTTGACCTTAAAAACGAAGAAGGAAAATTACATTTTAATTGTGTGCATTTTTTATTGAAATTGTCATAGCAACGAAAAAGTTCAAATTTTTCTTATGTGGTTTTGAATGGTACTATTACAAAACCAAGTAGTAAATTTAATATTTTTTTTTATATCCGAATTTGCTACGCGATCAGTTTGGCGTTTATTATAGAAAGTTAAGGTATTTGTCAAAAATTATCATAGCAACTGACTGTGATAATTTGGGTGCATTCGATTTTATCAAATAAATGTCAAAAATTTGATTCACAAATATTTATCATGGGTTTCGAACACGGAAATAGAATAACGGCCTTTACAGAAACTGAGAGTGGTAACCACTTTGAAAAAAGGTATGTTTCTATTGAAATCAATTTTGAGAGGTGTTGCAACTCGCTATAATTATCTGTGAGCTTTCTACTAATACTTATTCCGATCCATACTAAAAAACTTCTCTAACTCATTTGAAAATATAATTTATGGTAAAATCTGTCTATATTACACCCTAATATTTACGGTAGAACCCAGAAACTGTGATATTTAATTTAATTTTTTTTTCATTACAAATTACTAACATATTAATAACATTACTGATAAATTCGCTTGTGGTTGAATTAAATCAAATTCGTAAAATAATGGTTCACACCGAATTGCCAAATTTACTAAATTATCCAATTTGACGTTAGGAAAGACGAATTTCAGAAAATGTTCATCAAATTATTATATATTAAGTATATTGTTCAAACGAAAGTTTAACCCAATGCAAATCGTTATTAACCTTAGAACCTTAAATACAACATTATATTCAATTTAAATAAAAAAACCGGAAAAAATAAATAAATTAAAAAAAAAAAAAAACAATAAAGGCGATGGAAAATGGATGCGGTATCTTTTTTATCTGAAATTGGATTTTCAAATTTGTTAATCACTATTAATTTATTAATAATAATTTTGTAATACTATTTAAACTGTTCCTTAAAAATATTATAAATCTACGAAGCTTATAATTCCTTAAAAAATAAGCCTAAGTATTTTTTTTTTGTTTTTATTACATATCTAAAAATTATTTTTATAATCATATTAATTTTTTTCTATCAGCTCTGATTTAATTATTTAATACATAATAGTAAAAAAATTTTTTTGTTTTTAAATTTTTAATTTTATTTACAAAAATAATTCTTTTTTTTCATTTATTTATTTATATTCATTAATTTATTTATTTCGTTTTTTTATTTTTTGTTAAATTTATAAAAAAAAAAAAAATATTTAAATAAAAAAAATATTAAATCATATAAAAAAAATTAATTCTATTAATAATTAATAATAATATGTATATATATAATTATATATTTTATATTTTTTAAAAAACAAAGCTCGTGTTATTTTTTAAAATATATATAGATATTTATTCATTTATTTTTAATTAATTTTTTTGTTGACAAAAATTAATAAATTTTCCATAATTTTTTTTAAATTTAATTTTTTGTTTTAATTAATAATTAATGTTGAAACTCACAACCTAATTTGAGTGAATTCATATATGTTTTTTATTTTTTATTATGTTTTATTGTAATTTTTTTTTGTAAGAGTTTATTTATTTAACGAAATTATTTTTAACACAAATAATTATATATATATATATATATATATATATATATATATATATATATATATATATATATATATATATATATATATATATATATATATATATATATATATTTATATATATATATATATATAAAAAATTAATAAACAAGCAAGTTTCAACTTGAATTTAAATTAAAATTAAAATGTATAGAAATTAAAACAAAAAAAAAAAAACATAAATGTTTTTTTATAAATTTAATTTATTGCTTATTGGTTTTTTTTTTAATAATAATTTATATATTTAATAAAGTTTTTATATATTTAAAATAAAATCTAAAAAAAAATTGATTAATAAAAAAGATTTTTTTTTTCTCAGTTAATCATTTTAGTAGTTGTTTGTATTTTTATGTTTCAGTTGTAAAATAAAAAATTGAAACAAAACTATTTGCAAAAAACGCATTTATATAAAATAAAATAAAAAAATTGTTAGTTCATAATAATTAATAGTTTTTTGTTTTCTGTTTTAAATTATTTATTAAAATTATTACATTACATATTATTAATTAAGTTATACTATCAGTTCTGATGTCAGAAAAGGGTTGCTGCTGCCTGTAAATAAATAGTTAATTAGTTTAGATTAGGTCCTATCTATGGTACCTTGGTACTAATGTCTTATACTAATTTTATGTTTAGCAAAATATGTAATTCGTAATAGGATACCGCGATAACTGTAAAATAAGCTTTTCGATATACGCTCGTAGATTTACCCTCAGGAACGATCTTAAAAAGAATGCTGTCACTTCAAGCAAAGATGCAATAGAAAAGAAAAGCGTGAAATAAAGTTGACAAATTAAATTGAATCTATTATTCGGGACGATATGAAATAATTTTTATATGATCAGAATGGCAAAATTACACACAATTCTTTTTTCTTAATGTAAAAGATATTCTTTTACATTAAATTAAGTAGCATTACTTCTCTCTATTTCCATTAAAAAACTTTTTATTGTATTAGATCATTTTATCTTCGTTATTTATTCAGGTTTTTAAACGATATCACAGCATACTATTACTATTAAACGGTAAACGTTGAGAACAAGTTTTTGACAATTTTTATCTTTAACGTAATGATACTGGGCGTATGCGGCGATGATAGACCAAATTCTGTGTATATAAGCTTTTGAATTTATCTTTCGGAAAATTGGAACACTTTAATACTTGTTTGCACCATAGTAAAATAACTACTCATTTGTATTAAATAATTTGTTAATTTTTTAGATTTCAAAAAAGGAGATTTGATGTATAAACATAGATTTTAGTAGTTGTGATCAAACATTAGAGAAAGCAAAGCAACTACCCTTAATAAAACACCTAAAAGGCCCGCCGTCTTTGAAAATGCATTTAAAAAGTGAATATAGTGAAGACGAACCCGATTTTCGGATTCAGAAAACCCATACCAACAAAAGAAAGCACAAATGTACAATAATATGATAGATGGTGCGGATAAAGAAATGAACATCAAATAAAAACAATAAATGCATAAGAGATTGTCCCAAAAAAAAAACAAATACAATCGCACTAAATAGTGCAAATTGCTTATCACTAACACAAGCACAAGGTACTATCATTTAAGAACAAAAACTAAGTGTCGCAGCTGGAAGGATTACTCAAACAATTCATTGATTTAACAGGCCAGCCAATAGAAAACAATAAAGATTTATTAGCAAAACTGAGAAATGTATGCTACAAATCGGAAATGTTCAAAAACCGGAAAATCCATGATGCCTATCAAAGCTGAACAATTTATGCAACAATTCGAAAATGTTATGCAACAATTCGAAAATGTTCAAAATCCGGAAAATGCTTGTTCGAAAATGTCCAAATCCGGAATATGCATGATATTTCGCTGATTAAAACTGAAAAATGTATGCCACTCATCGAAAATGTAAAAAAAGTCCGGAAAATGCATGATGGTTACGCTTTCAAAACAGAAAATTTATGCCACTCATCGAAAATGTCCAAAATTCGGAAAATGCATGATGTTTCGCTGATTAAAACTGAAAAATTTATGCCACTCATCGAAAATGTCCAAAGTCCGGAAAATGCATGATGGTTAGCCTTTCAAAACTGAAAATTTTATGCCACTCATCGAAAATGTCCAAAGTCCGGAAAATGCATGATGGTTAGCTTGTCAAAACTGAAAAATTTATGCCACTCATCGAAATGTCCAAAATTCGGAAAATGCATGATGGTTAGCCTATCAAAACTGAGAAATTTATGCCACTCATCGAAATGTCCAAAATTCGGAAAATGCATGATGGTTAGCCTATCAAAACTGAGACATTTATGCCACACATCGAAAATGTCCAAATCCGGAAAATGCATGATGTTTCGCTGATTAAAACTGAAAAATTTATGCCACTCATCGAAAATGTCCAAAGTCCGGAAAATGCATGATGGTTAGCCTTTCAAAACTGAAAATTTTATGCCACTCATCGAAAATGTCCAAAGTCCGGAAAATGCATGATGGTTGTTAGCCTGTCAAAACTGAAAAATTTATGCCACTCATCGAAATGTCCAAAATTCGGAAAATGCATGATGGTTAGCCTATCAAAACTGAGAAATTTATGCACAAAACGAAAATGTTCAAATCCGAAAAATGCATGATGTTTAGCCTATCAAAACTGAGAAATTTATACCACAAATCAAAAATGTCCAAATCCGGAAAATGCATGATGGTTAGCCTATCAAAACTGAGAAATTTATGCCACAAATCGGAAATGTCTAAATCCGGAAAATGCCTATCAAAACTGTGAAATGTATGCCACAAATCGAAAATGTCAAAAATTCGGAAAATGTATGATGGTTAGCCTATCAAAACTGAGAAATTTATGCAACAAATTGGAAATGTCCATAATCGGGAAAATGCATGATGGTTAGCCTATCAAAGCTTAGACATTTATGCAACAAATCGAAAATGTCCAAAATCTAGAAAATGCATGATGGTTAACCTATCAAAACTGAGAAATATATGCCACGAAATTCTTAAATGCTTACGACATGAAAATTTTTGAAATTCAATGGCTCATCTTGAATTTAGTTCTATTATACAAATATATAATTACTAAATATTTTGGAAATACTTAATTCTACAATTTCATTAAATATTATCATACCTCAATATCAGACGTTAGTATTTCTATGAAAAACATCATTCGGATGTTGATTACTATAATTTTGTCGTGATGAACATTGCTAAAATAATAATAAAAAATAAATTAATTGCAATTAAAATAATTTGTTTTTACAACTACAAAATGTAACAACTCACTGCTTGTTTTTTCTCCCACGATTTCATCGCCGATTTATATTTTTCAAATTCGTGACACCAATCCGAATATATTTTTTGATAATCGTTACTTTTATTTGGCGGTGTACATCTAAAGCACGTCGAAAGAAAAACGTTAATAAAATATTAACTGTTGTATAATATTTAGTAGAATTTTACCTATGAGCATCCACTGTTATATTATAACTACATAGTAATGAACCACCTAAATGACAATCGTAACGTCCACTATCAGCTTCATTTACCGATATCACAACCAATCCTCGTTCCGTTGTTTCAATATATTTTGTCGGGCTGTACTTTATCTCGTACCTAGAGAGCGAGAGTGAGTAGAATTATGATAAGTTTTATTTCGATTATGATTATAAATAATTTAAGTTTATTAAAATTTTGCGGTACTTACCGTCCTTTTTCTTTCGAATGATGGTACCATGTTACTTGTTGATCTTTTAAAACTTCTGGTATTTTAACAAAACATCCCAAATGTACACTTTGGCCGTACGTAACAACAATTTTCTTTTTTAATACACTCGTATCGCATATATCATAGGTTTCATTGCCGACATCCTGTAATAAATAAAAACGATAGGTTAGTATAGTAAGGTAGATTAAGGTAGAAAGAGTATATTTATACTGTAAAGGTGTTTTCATTAATGCTCCTATTGTAAAACCCTGTATTTAATGAAAAATTAAAATTTTCTTATCCCTTTCGTAAAGTAAACATAGCAACAAAAATGGAACTGTGTGCGTGTGTGTATGCGCTATTAAAAAAGTTACAATTTTATTTTTATATTCTTGTTTAACTTTTACTATTCTTTAACAGCTGAACACAAATAAAGATGAAAAATTAGGGCATTACTTTGGTTTCCAACGAAAAAAAAGGAGGCAATTGTAAATTTTCCCATATAATTTTGTGTTTAGATACAGTGGTTGCGAGATCATGAAACGAATGGAATACATTTTTCCGTGGGATGATAAAATATTGGATTTTCATTTGTTTTTTATAATTTTATTATTCAGGTTTTCATCATAATTTTTGGTGGTGATTTTTATTGCTATACACACGGCACCGCAAACACCAAGTATAAGGCGTATTCGAGTACAACAAAAGATACAGTGAAAAATTGATACTAGTAACGTTTAATAATTTTATGTTGGTTTTATACGGAAAGCATATGATGACATATTAGTATAGGCAATCGACCAGTAGAAATCAAGCTGCCAGAAATAAAAATACTCTATTTTAGTAAAGAGCACATGAAATGTGCACCAACAGAATATCAATTACTTGAATACCAACATTGAAGAGCAAGTCGCTAATTTTATAAATTACCTACAATCCGTAGGACCAAACTACGAAACCGTAAGGATCAAAGAACTATACGATAATACGAAATACATTCACAAATTGATGAAATTGAACCAACCTTAGCCATACGAACTTTATACTACTAGAGAGTGTCTTCACGCAATCAATCATCTAGGAACCAACACCGATTCGTGGAATTAAATAGTTATCTACGTAATGGCTATAAAACTGGATCACGAATCTTTAAAGTCATACGAAATGTCGTTAGAATATTCAAGAGAAATTAAATAACTAGGAAATCACTAGGAATATGGAAAGAAACTACAATAATATGAACTAATTCCGGTTCAGCAAACAACAGTAGTACACCACTACAAATTAGAACAAATGATACGTACTCCTTACAACCGCACTAATAAAAAATACAACTAAAACTGGGCCAGAATATTATCTACGCGCTATTATAGATTCTTGCTCACAAGCCACGTTTATCACTTTCAAGGCAGTAAATAAACTACAAATGAAATCATGCAGTGCAGAATTGCAGGTTACAGGCATTTGCGCAAATAACTAAAACGGTTAGTCTATCGATAATATATCGATTTAAATCAAGATATAATTTAGAGATAGAAGCCTAAGAAGTGAACACTTGGGACAATCTAGGTCAGTTGGCTGATCTTCACTTCCATATAATAGCACCAATAGAATGGCTTTTTTGTGCAGATTACTACTTCGTTATAGTGTTACCGGATATAATAAAAGTAAACAATCAACAACCAATTGCTCAACATACCAAATTAGATTGGATACTTTTATGAGATCTTACAAGTCACACTCAACAAATAATCCGTTGACAAAACAGTCGCAATCACAATCAAGGAAAATTAAATAAACAAAATTGAAAAATTTCTAATGAAATTCTGGGGAATAGAGGAACTATTCCCAAAGAAAATATACCTTTCACGAAGAAGAGTGTGAACAACATTTTCAGAACTCCCACAAAAGAGAATCGGACGGTACAACCTAGGAGATTGAAATCTAGATTTCAAAAAATGGAAAAAGCAAGATTTCTTCAACTACAAAAACAACATACGAAGAACTTCGAGCTGGCAACACAATATAAAGAATTCATGCAACAGTACGAAAGTCTCGGACACATAAAAAAGGTACATCCAAAAAAGTTAAACGGTGGAAAATTCTACATGAATCATCAAGCTGTGCTCAAGCCATCAAGTACTACAATAAATAATAAGAATAGTCTTCGACGCATTAGCCAAAACAACCGTACAAATGATCTGTTAAATGACATTATCCAAAAATATAACAAAATCTCCGGCATATCGTAATGCGATGGCGGAAGGACAAGTACATCATGACAGCCAACATATACACAAATTAAGTTTCAGGGCTGTAGTGATAAGTAAAAAGTAACAAACATGGATTGTGAGGTTAACAATAACCTTATAGCACCCAAAATAAAAAAAAACCCGATAAAATCACAAATATAGCACTCCCGAGGCTGGAACTTAACGACTGATTCAACTATCGTTTTGTCATAGATTTACAAATTACGTTGCCAACTAGACATAAAAGCAATTAGACATTTTACTGAACCAAAACAATACCGTCGCCATTAAAAAAAAAATATTATCAACCTAATCAACAGTACAATTGCAATCTATCTGAGTTAACTGATCCATTGCATAGTTTATTACGCAAAGAAACAGAGTGGACTTGGAATTATGAACAAGAAAAGCATTTGATAAAATAAAGCGAACACTTACTTCACAGAGACTGTGAAACCACTGAAATCGAAAATGAGGAAGAATATGCAGTAAACTTAATTCTATCGGTTGGCGCTCAACTGAAGGAACGCTTTGTAGCAGCTACTTTAGATAACAATGAGCTAAATATTCAAAAAACAGTAATTTTGCGTGGATGGCCTGAAGACGAAACATCATTACCCAAAACTGTAAGAAAATATGTTGCCTTCAAACAGGAAATCATTTTTGAAGATTATTATTCAAAGGGAACATAATAAGAGTGCCTGAACGGAAATACAAAATATGATAGAAGAGACACACAAGGGACATGCTGGAATAACAAAATCTATTCAACGAGCTCGTCAAACACTTTATTGGTATGGTCAAACTAGCGATATTAAAAATTTTGTGGAACGATGTGCAGTGTGTCAAGAGAATCAAAAATCGAATCAACGTGAACCAATGATAATGAGACAAGTACCAGATTATCCTTTTCAAATCGTTTCTTCGAATATTTTTACATTTCGTGGGGAAGACTTCCTGCTTATAGTAGACCATTACGCGGGGTTCATGGATTTCAGAAAACTCCAATCATCTACATCAACTGAAGTCATTTTGTTATTGCGTCAGTGGTTTGCGGTTGATGGAATACCACAAATTTTTGAATCAGACGGTGGACCACAATATACGGCAGCCACATTCGATAGATTTGCAAAAAAACGGGGCTTTTACACATAGTATATCATCGCCGTATTATCCAAGTTCAAATAGTTTCTCTGAACGCAACGTCCAAACGACTATTTAGTCGATGTACGAGAACGCCATTACCAATAGAAATAGCGGAACTGAAATCAAAGATAGTAACAGGTATGGTTGTAGAACTCTGGGAACTGAGATTAAATCAAAAACGCCATGTGAATCGGGTAGCGATACCAACACTACCATTAAAGGTAGGTGACAAAGTCAGGCTTAACGTAGCACATCGAGAAAGGACATAGAGAAAGGAGCCGAAGTTGTCGAAGAAACGAAATATCCAAGATCGTTTATTCTGAAAACAGCTGAAGGGAGACGATACTTTCCATGATTACAAAACGAAGGCAAATATTCGGTCAAAGTTAAACCCATTGGTAACAAGAACCGAACTGACATTGAGAGACGTAACAACCAGAAACGAGCCAGTCGAAATACCAGTGGAAGCACCAAATCAACAGTCATTAAACGAGTTGGATAAGCAACAACAGCATACTAGATCAAGAAGTTTGGTTAAACCAATCGTGCGTTACGATGATGAATTTTAAACACAAGTAAAAGGGAGATATCACATGAACGTACTTATGGAATTGTATTGTAATGTCAAGTAAACGAGGTAAACGAATAAAGAAGTAGTTTTGGACAGATACTCAACAAGGCAAAACGTGTATTATTAATGTCTGTATGGTACAAGGAGCGGACGATGACAGGATAACTGGCATAATAAATAAAATCTTCAGTTTTACTAAACTAAAGAGGATAAACTAAACTGTAAAAAAATCATAGTTAATCAATACGTCTTAAAGGAAGTTGAGAAAATGGAAGCTGAACACACAACGTCATAGTTGTTACAAAATTATAAAATCGAAATAACTCAGCTAAAGAAAAATAATGCTGTAGATAGAAAAAGCAACCTTTAAGCATTGAATCCATTTCTCGATCCAGTGGGAACACTACGGGTAGGAGGCAAAAATCATTCTTAAGCTATGAAGAGAAACATTCAACTACACTTCATGCCAGTTATCAATTGAGAAGTATCTTAATAACCTATGTACATTTGAAAATGATGCATAGAGGATTCGAACTAATCCTTTCATTCGTACGGAAAAAACATTGGATTATAAGAAGCAAAACTATAACTAAACCAATAATCTTAAAATGTGTTACATGTCACAGGTTCAAAATTAATCCAGAAAATCATCAACTATAAGGCACACATAGCAATTTTTGTTTGCCTGTCAATCAAAGAAATACACGTAGAAATAGCGACCGAGTAAATAATCAGATGAAAAGGTTCCAAAAAGGTCAAACAGCCAAGTTCAATCATATTGTTGCTCAACAGTTTGTCAGCAGGGGGAATTCCATGGCATTTTCCTTCGCCTCATCTCATTTTGGTGGGTTTTGGGTAGCTGGTGTAAAACCAGTTAAAATCAACTTAAAACAGATCATAGGAAACGAGCCGCAAGGTACAGATCTTTTGGGTCTGATCACAGACGATTCTAATCAGAAGGAAATGCATCAAACAGAAACCAGTAACCAGAGCGAACACTAAATCAAAATTTTTGCTCTACGCGTTATCAATATTCTGTATATTGGGAATGGTGTTATCAGAAACAACAGCGAAGCACAACATGGCAAGCTTCATATATAATCCAGGTATCTTCTTCGGCAAAATTGGCCAAAGCAAGATAACATATTGATCACGTTAGAAAAAAATTAAAAATTCCTTCTTAAAAGACTACCGTTTGACTACGTTGTAATAGGATATTGAGGATATTGAGAGAAACCATAATCTCTAAGATACAAATTATTTGGTAGAGAGATATGATGATGACAAGCCAATAGGAGAAACATATGCAACTCACTGCTGATGAACTCAAATCGTGAATTTATTTGAACGGAGAATACCTCTACAACATACGGCAACCACTGGTTCAATTCGATGACACATTTGAAACAACAAGAATATTTGTTTATGGCGAGGGAGTCCTGGAACTGCATTCTAAAAGGAGATATATTTACAGTTTCGAGGTACAAGACATACAGCAACGAGTATAAACTATCTTTTTTGCCACAATTCAACTTCAGTGAAAAAAATAAGTTCAATAAGATATCTTAGACCTTAAATTAACATCAAAATTCCCCGAAATCGAGGCAATTGAGACTGTCATCGAAGATCACAAGAGGTCACTGATGTCTTCAACAACCAATGTCAACGCACATGATTACCATCACTATTTGGTTATTTACGTAGCAATACCAGCAGCTCTCATCACGATCACTTGGTACATACTCAAAATAATATTTCTATCGTTCGCGGTATACCAGCAGCTATACCACTAAAGCTATCATGATTTTTAATCATTTGCAAAAACTAAAAGAGGTAAAAAAGCTCGATGTTTTAGGCCACACGATTTAATATTTAAAATTTATTGGACTATATCGATGTTATATCGATAGAAGCTATCTAAAAATATCGTGCGGAAACGATTATAATATAAAAAACTCAGTCACAAATCAAGTCGTCATTCTGTAACGACCAAATCAAATGAATAATTGATAACCATTAGAAACTCATTCCATCATGTCAGTAAAAATTAATTCAAGAATTACACAGGCAGCTAACAGTCACATAATAACTGCATATTTAACATAAATAATTATTTTTACCATAATGAAATGTACTGATTTTATAATATCCTTTTATCGGGTTTTTGATATTTCTCTAATTTTATAAGTTCAATAATTGCAATCATATATTTACTTAGTTGAAATTATTTCATATTCCTATTTAATATCATATATAGATAGACTAGAACGTCCATGTATTCTAGTTAAAATCTATAATGTATCGACATGATGTTTCAGCATACGTGCATATATGTACGAGTAGATCACCAAAAATATGAAAATTTATGTCTATTACTTTTCTCTATTTATAAATTAATTAATTAATTGATTTATTATGATTTCTACTCGTTAGATAGTTTTTTTAAATACAAGCTTTATATCGTTAAATTAGAACATACTCTAATTATTATTAAAGATAATTTTATTTAAATTTTTTTAGAAATAAATCGAACTAATTACAGATCTACACACACATATTTTCGTTTCAATATTTTAGTTTTAATTTGAGGTATTATTGATCGAAATAATAATATAAATATTTAAGATATAGTTTTAACCTAGTTTGTTATTGGTCATTTGAATATGGACAAATCCATTTTCATGATAGACAAAAAAAAAGATTAAAAGATGGGAATAACCACATCGTTCGAATAATGTTTCAAAATAATATAATTTATATTAGTGATAATAATCTAAAAATTTATTGGCTGTCAAAATTTTAAATGTTTATTTACAAATTTAATTGATTGAAGTTGGATAATATGCATTTTATGGAATTAATTAATAAATTTTTCAAATTTCCAAATACAGTCGATTATAAATTAATGAGGCAAATTGAACTAAAATAATTTATGTTGATGGATTTCTCTAGCTCTATTTATATCTACATATACATTTAAATTAGATTAATTTATTTCATTTCAATTGAATTTAATTGAATAAATATGAGTTTATGAATTTATGAGTTTATGAATAAATATGAGTTTATGCGGCTATATGAGTTTATGAATTGTTTGGAATTTAACACAATGGTTAATTATAATGGAGTGTAATTTACAAATTTAAACTGATTACTTTTATAGTTTTAAATTTTAACACATAATCCAATTTAATAATTATTAACTAGGTTATATATCCAATATATTTTTATTAAATTTAATCGCATCAATAAGCAATTTTCAGGATTTAAAAATTTGTATTAACAATTTGGGCATAAAAATGTAGCAATATTTCATGATTACTTTAGCTAAATGAAATTGACTGATAAAAAGACCGTGAATTTTAGTTTTATGAACCATAATAGAAGTTTTAAACGAAGTACGGATTGCAAAGTTGAGCTGGGCTGGGAATGGGACAACGTTAGATCGTTTTCGCCATTAATCAAAATTATTTTTCTTATTTTAAGTTTTTTTGTTTTATTTGTCCGATTCCTACTTGACAACAAGTCTTAATAGTTATCTTTTATTTTGCGACACTAGCAATTATGAAATCAGTAATAATAATAATCGATTATAACTAGCCATTGTTAACATTTAAACTGGATAGTATCTACTCCTACCTAATGGGTGATCGTCTCGAATGCACCGACCAATAGGTACATTTTTTCCCAGAGCTACACGGTTTATAAAGAAGCAGCACGAAGAACGTGACCGAGTTAGTATTCTCGGTATTATTGTAACTTATAACCGACATCAGGAATTTTATTTACTGGGATCGGAATTAAACAGCAAATCAAACCTAATGAAATCGTATTAAATTTTAATAAGTTTAATCAAATCTCATTGAATTTCATTAAATCTAATCAAATCTGACCAAAACTAATCAAAACTAATCCAAACTAACCTAAACTAATTTAATCAAATCTAATCAAATCTAACCAAATCTAATCAAATCTAATCAAATCTAACCAAATCTAATGAAATCAATTCAAATCTAATCAAATCTAATCAAATCTAATCAAACCTAATCAAATCTAATCAAATTTAATCAAATCTAATCAAATCTAATCAAATCTAATCAAATCTAATCAAATCTAATCAAATCTAATCAAATCTAATCAAATCTAATCAAATATAATCAAATCTAATCAAACCTAATCAAATCTAATCAAATCTAATCAAATCTAATCAAATCTAATCAAATCTAATCAAATCTAATCAAATCTAATCAAATCTAATCAAATCTAATCAAATCTAATCAAATCTAATCAAATCTAATCAAATCTAATCAAATCTAATCAAATCTAATCAAATCTAATCAAATCTAATCAAATCTAATCAAATCTAATCAAATCTAATCAAATCTAATCAAATCTAATCAAATCTAATCAAAACTAATAAAATCTAATCAAATCTAATTATATCTAATCAAATCTAATCAAATCTAACCAAATCTAATCAAATCTAACCAAATCAATTCAAATCTAATCAATTCAAATCTAATCAATTCTAATCAAACCTAATCAAACCTAATCAAACCTAATCAAATCTAATCAAATCTAATCAAATCTAATCAAATCTTATCAAATCTAATCAAATCTAATCAAATCTAATCAAATCTGATCAAATCTGATCAAATCTAATCAAATCTAATCAAATCTAATCAAATCTAATCAAATTTAATCAAATCTTATCAAATCTAATCAAATCTAATCAAATCTAATCAAAACTAATAAAATCTAATCAAATCTAATCAAATCTAATCAAATCTAATCAAATCTAATCAAAACTAATAAAATCTAATCAAATCTAATTATATCTAATCAAATCTAATCAAATCTAACCAAATCTAATCAAATCTAACCAAATCTAATGAAATCAATTCAAATCTAATCAATTCTAATCAAACCTAATCAAATCTAATCAAATCTAATCAAATCTAATCAAATCTTTCCAAATCTAATCAAATCTAATCAAATCTAATCAAATCTGATCAAATCTGATCAAATCTAATCAAATCTAATCAAATCTAATCAAATCTAATCAAATTTAATCAAATCTTATCAAATCTAATCAAATCTAATCAAATCTAATCAAATCTAATCAAATCTAATCAAATCTAATCAAATCTAATTAAATCTAATAAAATCTAATCATATCTGATCAAATCTAATCAAATCTAATCAAATTAAATCTAATAAAATATCGAGATTACTGTGGTTCTTAGGCTAATCAATCATAAAAATAAAGTTTTTATTAGCAAAACCAGCCAACAAATTTACAGTTTGTAAATAATAATCTGCAAACTGCTATAATATAATTCAAATTTTATATACGTATAATTTTATTGTATTGACAGAATTAATAGCTATGCTACTGCGGAAATATACATAATTTAGACAATTGTAACAATAACTCATCGCGCGTAAACATTTACTCACGCATAGGTAGGATTAGCAAAAAAAAAAATCATATGAAAAATCAGTTCAATAATAGCAACAAGGACCAAATGTGCAAAAGAAAACAAAACAAAACAATCGTGGGTTGGCGTCCCGCACAGAAAATTTTGTTTTTTTAGGTACACAGAATGTACATACTTATATAATTTAGCGAAGAAAAAAAATGATAAAATTTTCGTTATTATTAATTAGATGTTCTTATATATAAATGGTGCTGCCCTTAAAATTAACATAATTAAACCAAATTGTCTCATTCATTTTGATTTAGAAAAAAAAAAAAAAAAAAAAAATTAGAAGGAAATCCTAAACACAAATTAAAATTTTCTCACGTCTTTTATCATCATCTCTCGTTTTCTTTTTTTTTTTTTTTGAAGAACAAGCAAAACCAACAGACGTCGAAAACAAAAATCTCCTAAGATCCACGTCCGTAAAAAATCTAGTATATAGAAACACAGAAAGAAAATTTATGTAACGGGAAAACTTGTTTAAGTTTTTCATCTAATTTTTCTTTAAAAAAAAAAAAAAAAAAAAAAATGAAAAGAAAATTAATTGGGGAGAAGATTTATGATTATTTTTCTTTCATTCTACCAATTTTCATATATTTAATTTTTTTTTTTCGTATTTGAACTTTCCACAATTTTCTTGTATGTTTTCTGTTATTTTGAAAAATGAAAGACAAGAAAAAATAAAAATAAAATAAAAAAAGCATAGAAAAGCTGTTTTCTTTATATTCCGAGGCGATATTATATTTTCGCCAGTTGAGTGTTTAATGTAAGATATAAATATCTTAGCACAAGAAAATTTAATTAACTTGTGTTTTGATTTCAGTGATAATTTTCCATTTCCCTTTACTTTTTTTGTTTTTGTCCGTTCCGTCTCTTTCTTATACTAGTTTTATTTATTATTGTAACGATGAATAGAAAAATTGTTAAAAAAAGAAAAATCATTAAATTAAAACGTTTAATACTGATGATTATCAGACATTTTTCAGTTAATATATTTTTCAAACCTGTTTTATGTTCTTAGTGATTATCAGCTATACGAAGACAAATGACTTACCTGTAGTAATCCTAATTCATATGGTTTGCAAGTATCTGTGTCTTTATCCCATCCACAATACGGATCTTTAACACATCGATAACAATTGTCGTATCGTCGGTTGCACATCACTAAATCGATTTGTTTCACACGATGATCGGTGGCAACATACAGTGATTTACGCGTTTGACTGATTTCCATCACTTGAATTACCTCGTTCGGTGCAATTTCGAATATATCTAACAATTTTGATTTTGATTCCGTATTCCGATAGTATTGAACAATTTTGTAAACACGTCCATTTTGTGTGCCTACATAGTATACAGTGTATTCTTGATTTAAGATATCGATTTTAATTCTAAAAAAAAAAAAAAAATCAATAAATTAATTAATTAATTTGTCTACATAATTTATTGAATATTTACTTGTCGACCACCAATTGTGTAAATATCAAATCGCGTTTATAGAATACAGGATTATTGTGTTCATGATTAACAGCCTTATCCATCAAAGGATGTGATCGAATAAAATTTAATACCGTGTCCGGCAAGCTTGATGTATCGTTGACACAAATGCCTGGTCGTGGTTCAGGTATTTTACTATTCAAAACGGGTAGCCATGCAGAATTGGATGTGGCCTGTTCTTTAAATTTTCCTGCAAATGCTGCATGTATTTCATTTATATCGAAGCTACACACGGCTGATCCAATTAAACCATTTGTACTTGTTGTAAATACGGCGTAGAATTTCGTCCGATCATTTGGTAATTTGTAAACGGATTGAATTTCATTAAAATAAAATGGAAATTCACTGGATATACTACAGTTTAGACGTGCTTTTAAATATGTTGCCCAGTTTTGACTTAAAATATTTTTACCGCCCGTATCTTTTTTACACACGCGTGCAATACGTGAATAAACAGCTTTTCCACAGTTTATATATTCCACGGCTGTTTCCCGGAAGAAGAAATACACATATTCACCAATATCGAATGAGCCAACAAAATTTGGTTCTGTAAATAAAAAACGAAAAAAAATGTATAAGAAAATATAATTAGACTTTTAAAACTCAAATAAAATTTACATAAATTTACGGTTCATCTTTTAGAGGTATTAAAATGAGACACCTGGTTCATTAGATTTCACCCTCAACAAAAATATTTTTAGGGAAAACAAAGAAAATGAAAATATTTTTTTTATTACATTTTTAATTCGGTTCCTTTTTGTGTGTACCGTATAGACGATACACACACATGTATATATATTCGCTACGATACCGTGACACGGTAACACGGGTTGCGAGTGGGGTGCATAAATATTTAGAATTAAACTTTGTGGCGATTTTTTAATTAGTCTTAGTTTGGCCCGTTTAATGTTTTGACATGAACTGACATAATATATATCTCCGAAAGGTATTAACATTTTTGTTGTTCTATTTAATATATTATACGTAGGGCGTTTAGAACAGGGGATTTAACCATTTTTTTGTTTTGTAATAAACAACTTTTATCATAGGTTTGCTGTTGTAACAATTCAATATAAAGTACGAGTTTATCTCGCAGGATAATAGCAGCATTTGTTTTTGGCTTAATTAATTAGGTGTTTAATGAATACATTTTTAATGCATGATTTGATGCTTGATTTATGAATTAATTGAAATTAATTGTGTTTCGGGTAAAATATATTTTAATTTTGGATTTAGAGTAAAGCTCAAATGACAGTTGATAGTTTTAATATTTTAATATTAGGCTATAATTATACTGCATAATCGGAGTCGTGCTTTTAAGTTGACTCTTCTATCACAAGTAATATTTGTCCATCTCCAACTTTATTATTTAAAACCGTTTGAAATAATTTGCTCCAACCAAAGCAAAACATTTATGTTTTAATCATAATTGTTTTAATTTTAAAACTGCATCGATCGTTAAAATCTACACATTTAAATATATCTTTCAACAACATATCATCACATTTATCGGATGATTAAAAAACAAATAATTATTTTTGTATAAACTCGCTAATATATTGAAATCATCAGACCATTATCGTCTCTGACGTTGTTTTTCACTGTCATTACAAATTATGTGTACAGAAAAATAAAATGGTAAACAGAGCAACAATTTCATAATTTTTCACTGGTAAATATATAAAAAAAAATAAAGTTCATCGATTTTGTTTCGTTTAATGAATGTGAAATATTTATCTGGACAATATATCCATAAAAAAAATTATCTCGATTCCAACAAGCAACAACAGAGTAACACTCATACATGATAAATAACATCACCGATGGCGGAATTTTATTTTTTTTTCATTTAAATTAAAAAAAAAAAAAAAAATGAATGAATGTATAGATAAGGAAAGGCAAACCTATTTTTGATGGCGGGTCAATTCTGACGAAACATTAGTATTGAACGACGTACAATTAGTCACACATTAGTCACATATTTTTTTTTATGTTTTTTTTTCGACAATTTGTTTTCGGCCCGCAGCACCTCCAACGCTTTCGCGATTAACTTTTAACTTTCTATACTTTACGTCTTCGCTAGAAGGATAACTACAGATTCGCTTTCATTATCCATTTAGCATATGCACCTTGCATACGTTAAAAATTTAAATGAATGCGTAAACAATTTCATGGTCTTTAATGTAATTCTGATAATGTCCATAATTTTACCATCTCTTTTTTCATTACATTTTCTGTTCCGTAACCGCTATAACTAGCTGTAACAGCTAGTCCTACCTGTAAAATGACATTTGTGCGCTTCTTTCTGATGCACAAAAAAAAAAAATGAATTGTTAACTAAATGAAACTAAATAACAAATAAACTTATGAAATAAAGAACTATAATTTAGAAAAAATAATATTATGGACAGAATGAACGGACAAAATGATATAAAAGGGTGTACACGATTAAATTAAAGCTGATATTGGTGGAAACTCAACTAACAAATTATTTCGATTATATAAAGATGTTTACTTAAAATAGTCTTTGAAGACGAACAACACTAACCAAATAGGTATAAAGTTATCGAATCGACGTGGAATCAACGTAGTAAATGAAGAATTTTACAACGTTGTTTTCTCCTAATTTTTTACCTATTGAAAAAACAGTAATGAAAAATATTGCCAATCTTATTTTATTTTAATTTAAATGTAAAACAAATAACAAATAACATTACGAGAAAAATAATAAATTACATTGATATGAACGATATTAAAGTACTGTTTTGAACGATATTAAAGTACTGTTTTTTACATTGCTATGAACGATATTAAATATAGGCTGTTGGAATTGTTTCGATTAATACCCGCTTTGTGCCTCGAAAAATTGAAATCCTTTAAAAATAATTTAAATTCTAATTTATATATATATATATATATATATATATATATATATATATATATATATATATATATATATGTATATATATATATATATATATATATATATATATATATATATATATATATATATATATATATATATATATAATATAATATAATTTAAATTCTAATTTATATATATATATATATATATATATATATATATATATATATATATATATATATATATATATATATATATATAAAGAAATTGTACCAAACAAGTCAGAAGGTGATAAATAAATTTAGGCAAATATGATGCCGATTCATTAATATTAGATAATAATATTTCAATATTAGACTTTATGCCATAATACCAATATTACTTGCTTCCCATCTCGATGTCAACTTTAGTCAGAGTTTTTAATAGCGTTCGACTACTGCTTGGAAGGTCTGGATGGATGTCCATAATCTGTTAATATTTTAAATAAATCACTAACAGACAAATGACTACATTTGTCCAATCATTGACTTTTGTTGTAGAAATGTCCTCCTCTTCGAATTTAAACATCTTTATCAAAAATATATAGTCGTCAATTTCATTGGTAAAAAAAAGTTTTCTATGCAACTGTCACCATAAATTGCCGATTTTGAATTTAATAATTCATCCGTAGAAATTTTTAGTGAGCCGTTTGAGTTTTCACGAGTCGCTTGTTCTGTGAGTACTCCGATTAATGATGAGACAGTCAAATTGACATATGATGAATAATTTGAATGACTGAGGGAATCAAAACTATATTTTTTTTTATTTCTATCTTTATATATAACACTTCATTTTCTAAAAAAAATAGAAATATAACAATTGAAGAAGTAATAATAGTAGTTTAGTTCATATATTAAAATTGCATTCATTTCACTAAGCAGCTTATTTACACGGCTAATATAACGAACAACCCATTTCTGTATACAAATAGTAGGCGGTTATTTTTATTTAAAAAGATGATTTGTTTAAGAATATAGCTATACAAATGTTTAAATTGTCTATTTTTGTTATGCCGTATTAATATTAAAGAATAAACTGTTTGACGAAATTAATGCCATTTTAATATATCCAAGAAACTTTTATTACAGTTTGTCTTATTATATATCAGCTATACATACAAAGAAAAAACAAAATCCAAGCTAAACTCACATCAAAGTGATGTTATGTCAATTATTTATGTATAAAAAGAATTTCTCGATAAAAGCTGATGTTGATGTAATAAAATCAAAATGTCTTAGTTTGGTAGATAATTATACCAATTTTCGACTATAAAGAAAAGCGGGATGGAATCTATCCTGAAATTCAAAAAACACCGCAAGGATCAACCCTAACAAAATACCTACTAACAAAATACCTACTGTAATTCCTAAGAAAACTCTTATTAACATACCACAAAAATCTGTAAGAAATGATCTTGACAACCCATCTACCATTTGTGTGGTAAAACCAAGAATATGGTTATTTGTTAGTAGAATTAAACCATCAGTTACCGATGAACAAATTAAAAGTTTCATTAGTAAAACGTTTAATTTAGTATGGATGTCAATACTATAGGAATGATTCCCAAAGCAAGAAATGGTGATAACGATAACTACATATCTTTCCGCCTCAGTGTTAATAATTGTGTGTCAATGTAGAACTATAAATCTTGGTCAATGGGACTTTTTATCAAAGAATTCGAGTTCTAAGATCAAATTACTTGTTTACTCTGGCATTTGCAGTACGGATTTTTTTTGGAAAAGAAATGACATGAAATGTGACCGCTCCCAAGCGACAAGTTCAAAAAAATCTGAAGGTGGTGTTCTTATTGCGGTACCCTCTGCACTTTTTAGTTCGCCGATAAATTTATACCCTTCAATTAATTGAACAAGTTTGCGTAAAATTCAACATAAATAAAAGTAACCTATATATTTTTACCGCTTACAAACCACCGCATGCAACAATGATGTTTACGCAAGATGCAGGATTCGTGAATTTGTCAAATTAGTATTTTTCCGATTTTCCACTAGTGCTTGGTGACATCTTACCTGATGTCACTGATATTCACTGACAACGTGTTTGGTGCCAATTTAAACCAAATCAATACTGCTAATGAACGTAAGGTGTTTTTGGACCTGATCTTCACCAATGAAGCTGAGTTTTAAAGTAACGGAATCTCTAACGCCATTAGTCGTTAACGACGTTCATCACAAATCAATAGAAATCATATTTGATTTAACAGACCTTATACCGGAAAAAATGGCGCCTTGGTTTAATGATCGACTCATAAATCTTGAAATTCTTGGGCTTAAAGTGGATGAAAACAAGTCCAAGAAAAAATTAAAAAAAAAAACCTAAAGCAATTTTTTGAAATATTTTAGGTCTAAACTAGTAATTGAAGCTATCCGACCAATATATCTTACAATAACATCAAGAGCATTGATTCGAAAGAAATTACGGACATGTTTACCGATTTCTTTCAATTCGTCTATAAGACAGAAGACACTGACGTTCAAACGTCATCACTGATGATGTTATTTTATCTGAACTGTTAAATTTTGGAGAAGGATTTGGACGAGAAGACATACCATCCTCGATTCTGAAAAGACATGCTAGAAGCTTAGTATGTCCTTAGTGACCTACTCTCTAACAACCGGCGTGTGATGGAAATTCTCGAAAGTTACACCAATTTTTAAATCTGGAAAAAGGGATGATGTTACGTGTAGAATTCACAGTAGAATTTCGATAACATCATCAATTCCAAAAGATTTGAACTTATTGTCTGCAATAAATCGTGTGCAATATGTCACAATTGGCAATAAGAAATCAAAAGCAATCTCAGTTACTTCTGGAGTTCCGCAAAGATCATACTCATTGGACCTTCGATATTTCTTGTCTTATTTGACAGCATTACAGAGGTTATTAGTAAACGATTAGTAAATTAAACTTAATAAATGGTGTGACCAAAACTCATTGTCATGCCATTTAGGAAAATAAATCCTTGAATCAATGTTTACAATAACAATAACATTGAATTACAGAGTTTATGAGACTTTCGATTTGAGGGTCGCATTTATCGAAAACGACGTATGTTTTAACAGGCATATCGAAAACATCATTCCCAAAGTCAACTCGATGTTTGGTTTTGTCAAAAGGTGGACAAGTGAAATCAATGACTTATCAACTTTATTTACGTTGCATTTTGCATTTGTGAGATCTCAAGTGAAGTATGCTTCAACTGTTTGGAGTCTATTCAGCCCAGACCAACATAATTGAAAACATACAGAAAAAATATCTCCTGTTTCTATTAAAGAAAACAAATCGAAACTATCACTACGAGATTCCTGTTCGAAATCGAAACTATCACTACGAGATTCCACGAAAACGTGGCTTGTTTACCGCCATTTAAGACAATATTCTAAAGTTATGGAATTTGCAATCTCTAAAAAAGTCGAATTCTTTTGGATGCTACAGAAATTCATTTTGACTTCTACCTACCCAAAGACCGATATAACAAGAACCTGAAAAAGATTTTTCATACATATGATGCCCCAACATCATTTGTTTCGAACTTCTGTTCGAAACAAACCGGTTGTAGTGTTCAACATGAAACTAAAGTCGTTGTATTAAAAATGACTCGCGGTTCACAGATTTGACATCGCTGCAAACAATAAAGACCACAAAGATACGAATAAAAAAAAATATACAACAAATCAAATAGTATATCAACAATCAACAAAAGCCGTCTTTTGCGCGCAGCCTGAAAATGTGTAACGGATAATTTTATTCCAACGATGTGCTTTTATTTTGACCAATATTTTGTTCTTGTTTTTCATCCCACAAATTTATTCTCAGTTTTCATTTAATTTTCTTGTATACATACATTTATTGAAATACATAAAACATGAACCAACAAAAAAAATAAAAAATATGTAGCGCCCGAGTATTAGTAATTAGTTTGACGGTATTTCGAGATAATCCCTAGTTTTACATATTTTTTTATTTATATGAACGATGATGAATGGATATAATTTTTGGCTTTCGTTTTTTTTACTCTCAATATTTTGTTGATGCAATACAATTAGCATTTTTCACCAAACTTTATTTGTAATTTTCTTTTTGGATTAACGTTAGGTACAAGAAAAACCACTTTGAATGTGTTTTTATGTGCGCTTTCTTGCTGAAAATGTTAATTTTTATTTGATGGAATAAAATTTGCATATTTTTTTTATTTTGACTTCGTTGGTTATCAAAACACTGTTTTATATATATATGGGTAAATAGATGGAGAAAAGTTTTGGGATTATCCATTTTAATTATATAAACCAAACATAATGTTTGTGGAACGTAACGATAAAGTATTTGATCTTTTTAGTTAAAATAACACACAAAAGTGCTGTAAACAATAATTACTTTTAAATACTAATTAAATAGTATATTAAATTAAATAATGATTTTATAAGATGAATATTAGTATATGTCAGACTACTATAAAGGACTAATGAAATAATTCAATTTGTGTGATATATATATATATTTTTTAATTTAATTAATTAACGAATATGAAAAAAAAAATTAATTTAAAAGCAAAAATCGGAAAATTGTACACGAGTCCAATCGTATTTTATTTTTCAATTTAATTGAATTTTTCGATTTTCCGAATAGTCGTTGTACGAAATATTTTGATTTGATCTAATGAAAACGTGATAATACACTGAGATATTTCTATATATTTGTATCGTGCATCGAGTATAAATTAATTTTTTATACTTATACGAGAGTATGTTCGACTACATACAATTTGTTATATAATATGAAATGCAGTGAAGAGAAAATCATCAATGTATATTGATTTATTATTAGTTGCAGTTCTACATTTATCATATAATAAAAATGATAATACGTGGTTTTAAGTTTGCTGTTATCAATTGCTAGCTTCTTCTTTTAAAAATTGTTAAGGCACGAAACAAGCGGTCAAATACATTTTAAAAAATAACCACTGAACCAATATCATGTGTAACCAAGAATCCGACGTGTTGCAATTGATGTAGTTTCAACTATTAAAATTGCGTCTTGTCTAAAAGTCGTGATCATACATTTTGTGTTGACCTTACAAATGTTGAACGTTGGTTGAACAAGTAGGTCTAATATTTATTTATCATATGCAGGTCAACCATTTAAATATCATTTACATACGCCAAAAGTTCTAGTATATAACTTTTATTATACTTAGTTGATGAAGCTTACTGCTACATAATATTTGTGTTTTTTTGCTACAAAAAAATTAGCAAAGGAGTTAGCCTTTATAAATTTACTAATATGGATGGAAAGTAAAAAAAAACGAAATAGTGGTCCGATTTCGATTAAAAGCACTAGTCATCAGTAAAAAAATGGCTACAAAATATGTATACATTTCAGTTTAAAAATATAATAGAATGGGTTGAAAATTTTTGACAAATTCGATGTACAGGAAAACTCCGATTAACGTCGATTTGGAACCGAAGAAAAAAAACTTAAATCGAATATTTATTGTAGAATAATTCATGAAATAAAAAAAAAAAAAGTTCTAGATAGGTAAATAAATCTTAAGTATGTACATAAAATCAATTACATAATGCTCCTTCGGCATATCAAAAATGGTTTGATCAAACGTTTTGATTTTTGGTTGAAAGAATTGACAACCTAGAAAAGAGACCGACTTACGGTATTTGAATATTTCCTTGTCCTTATCGTCCTTGTTAAATAATTCGAGCACCTGACTTATAAGGTCAAAAGCTTTAAGCAATATTTTTAATGGCAGCAAATCTTCATCATCACTGTGATTAATATGTATACTCGAGACTTGTTTTTCAAAAAAGCACCTGGTGTGCTAGTTGTGCGATGTCTTTTGATGGGTAAGTCAGTTGAACTACAATCAACAATGTCGATCACAAATTCTGGACACAATTTTCGCCAAATTTTATTTAAATTGGTTTGAGTAACTTCATTTCAAGATTTGTTAATGTTTTCTAACGCCTTGTAGAACTTTGTATAGTTTCGCCAAAATACTTTTATTTGTCTATCTCCATTGGAACTATCAAAAGAAGCCAACAGGCGCAAAAAATGGGTTTTAAAGATGGTTATGACACCATGGCCCATGGGTTGTATAAGATCCGTGGTAGTTGAAGGTAAACAATAATTTTAACTAAGTTACTATTCAACTCTTAATTCGGAGGATGACCTGGTGCATTGCCAACTATTAGGAGCGCTTTATGGGCTAAATTATTTGATTCACAATGTTGCTTAATCTCCGGACAAAAATAGTTTTCGAACCATTATTTGAAAACAGCAACAGTCATCCAGACTTTTTTGCGTTATAAATTACCAAAGGCTTTAGTTTGATGTCTTTGGCTACGTTGCTTCCGAACAGATATGCTAGTCTGTCTTTGGCAATTTTAAAACCCGAAAAATCATGTTTCCCTTTTGTCACAAAAGTTCTGGACGGCATACGCATACATTGAAGACTTGTCTGGGAGAGTAGCCTATAATTCAGCAATAATAATCTTTAACTCATCTGGGAATTTGATTGCCACTTCGAAACCCAAAGTGGCGGCCTTATCAGTCAATTTTATGCTGTGTTAATTCATTATTTTCCGTAAATGATCAAACCATGTCCGACTCGTCAATAAAGTTAAAATTTCGTCATTATCAGTAATCGATTTTTTCAGATCGTCAAACAAACTAGAAGCTTTTTCTTTTTGAAAATTGCTTTTGCTTGATGAAAATGTACATATTTATTTTCGATTAAAATGTACAACGTAAATCGAAGAAAAATCTATGTAGATCGAATAATGAGAATAAATATTAATGCAACTTAAATCGAAATAACGGGGGTTTCCCCGATTTACCGGGGCAATTCTTTTTACTTACTCAATTTTATATTTCTAATATTTTTCTATGATTATTACGAGTAATAGTTTAAAAATTAGTTGTTTAGTTTGAATTTGGAGAATACCCTATTAGGAAAACATTTAAAAAGTTAATGACAAGTTAATGGAAAGTTAAATTAGAATTTCGGTTAAATTTTTGAAAAATCTACATGTATCTGTGTGCATTAAGTAATTAACAAAAATTATTTAAATTACGTTTTAAACTCGATTTAAAATTAATCCGGTCTTAATAAGCCACATAGTTAACGCAAAAAAACTCAAGCTTTTTTTTAAACTATTATAGTATCGATGCTGGCAACTAAACATACTGTATTGGTATCGATTTCAGCAGTCATTGTAGTTCAATTGAGTTTCTGTGAAGCATCAGTGACATTTTTTTTTACATCTTATGAACAGTGTTAAAATGTTACAATTTTGTGCTGAAAATATGTTTTTGTATATAGCAATGATTGTATAGTTATTCTGCAAAATTTTAATAGAGCAGTATACTATTAGGTAATTAAAAAAATCTAATAGCAAAAATATATTGTTTTTATTTTTATTGATTAATTTTGCGGCCCTGAAATTGTAGTGCCCGGCAAGCTGCTCATACTGTTCTATAAGAGAGCCCTGATAGTGCCTCTACTAAATTCATTTTTAAACTGGATTCAAGTTCATCACAAAGTTTTTACCACTTAATAATTACTTTGCTCGTTTTTGTGCTGTGTAATTCAACAGTTTGAATGATTAGATCTTACATTTTAGAACCGAAATTTAGATGACCTGAATAGATTTATGAATAATAACTGTGCTCGAAGAAATTGCCAAAATCATTTAATAAAACTACGGAACCCTAAGCCGCTATAATGTGGTAGAATTCTAATGATATCATGCCCGAGATATGCTAACGTCCAACATACAAGGATAAATACATTAATCTTACAAAGGTAATTATGAAACCATAAATATATAATGACTTATCTATACATTAATGCATATGTATTGAAAATATGTACTTTAGGTAGAATAACATACCATATTACCATTGTTTAACTACCAAAAAAATACACAAAAAAAAGAAGATAATTTCCAAACAAATAATAAATCAAGAATCGAAAATAAAACTTTTATTTTTACGTTATTCCTTCTTTTATGTTTATTTATTGGAAAACTATTTTGGAAACTAAACGAACAAAAAAAAAATTCCTAACCATAATACAAACATAGAATTATTTATTAGATAAATGTTTTCTCAATTTTTTTACTCTAAAGAATGCAAAATTTAAAGATTTTTTTTATTTCAGTTTACAGTTTTTAACAGAGATTTTCATGAATATTTGCACGATGAGATATAATAAATTTTCATTATTTTAAAAGACATCAAAATTCGGTTTAATATAAGATAAATCGATTTATACATAATTTCGATGTCCGAATTTCAAAACTTTGAAACGTTTTGACACCAAGTTTAGTTGAAAAGTGATTCATAAGAGGTGGTCTCTGAAAATTAAGAAATTCTAAGTAGCCGCAATTCTTTATTACCTGCTATATGTAATATACTATGTAAATTGCATGCACATAATTTTATTATATATGCACTAAAATTGATGCTTTGATATCAGTTTGAGATTGTTGATTGCAGGTCCGGTAAATACATAGCATTTTGCTCCTAAACACAGAAAGAAATCGAAACTAAGTACATTTGGATAATACATATTTTATCGTTTACTCATTATTTTAGTTGAAAATATTATCATTATTTTATTATTGTATGGAAAATCGATCCAGAAGACTCATTAGAAAGCCCTTGTTGTTGGAATTGATCTATAATCTAACGGTTCGATCAGGAATATCAAAATATTTAGAATTTAGGTGATTTTTGTAGGTCAGCTGCGAACATTTATGTTTTGATACCCTTTCCATATTTAAGATTATAACGACGGTGGATGTGTGAGTCGTTATGTAATTATTCAGATGTCGGATGTTGTGCAAAACAAAGCTCAGTTTCGATCTGATGAGGAATCATAATAATTTTGTTAAAAATTAATGGTCATCTCATCAGGCCAGGGCGACCGAGTGTTATGTGCAATTCCTACTTTACGCTCTCTATATATATTTATGTACAGTGTACATGTAAGTTTTAGGGAATTATATGGTTTGCACGAAATATCTGAATAATTTGATTGTGTAGCGATGGTCGCTACAAGGTACTTCTCAAGTGCTAAGGAAACATTATTATGTTACTTATCATTTAACTCAACTAACTTACTTATTTTCCTAGTAATTCGTGAATTGGTTCGTTATGTAAAAATACATTTTAGTCATTTTTTCATAAAAGCAATCCGGTAGGAGAGAAGTTCAATAAGTTCGGGAAATCTATATGAAATAATGGTAAATTTTATTTAAACAATTTTTTGTTTTTTTATAATAATTTCTCCTGTTCTTCAAAATAATTTAGCTAACATTGGGGCATTTAGTTATGGGAACATAGATACTGCTACCTATCGGCATCATATATTTGATTGCTAACATAAATTGACATAATTTTTTGTCATATTTAAAAAAAAAAAAAAAATTATTTCGGGCCAGATCTGACTTTAATGCGGATGTGGTATTCCATCTTATGTAGATGTGATTCCACATTTGCTTTATGATGTACTGGTCCGTAACAATATTTTTTGGTTAGATTGATCTCATCGATTTTTTTATTGAATTTTTGAATTTATATAAAAGCCTATGTTATTCTTTGAGGTAAAAAGTCCTATTTGAGGTAAAAAGTCAATCATCAAAATTCCATTAGAATCCTAAACAACTGTTCCCAATATTTAGCCCGAGATGGTTGAACCCAACATTTTTTGGTGTTGGTTTTCCTTCCGAAAATTACGTTGGAAGTTTCCACTAAATATTTTTTTTGTTATTTTCTTAACATTCGGGAAACCCATCTTGCTAAGTTTTGTCAGCTTAAGATGATTGATAATATAGGTATATTTAAATTTATGAAGAGGTGATTTGTCTGTCTTCACAAAATGTTTTAAACAATGTTTTAAACAATGCTTCATTAAATCACTCACAGAAAATAAATGAAATAATTAATCTACATACAATGTTTTCTTCGGTAGAATAAATAGTGAAATAAAAAAAAACAGCATAAAAACTATTTTATACCATTATGTTTTATAATATTCCGTATTGAGAGCTTTTGGACAAGGTATCGTTCGTCAAAATCGGGCCACTATTACGAGTTTTATTGCACTATTTGTGCATATTCATAAAACTGGCTGACCCCTTTGCGAATTTTTATGCTTAAAAATGATTTATGGAAATGTTCGGATATTTTACAGTAGTATAATTATTATTTAACAGTAATTCAATTTGAACTGAAATTATTGATAATACGAGTAACTTAGTGAACCGGTTAAGGCCATGCTATTTTTTACCAACATAACAAGCCTGAGAATATGAAACTATATTTTCTCGCAGTATATACTGTAAATTTTTTTTCAGCCAGCTTGGTAATTGAGGAGCATGTCAATTTTGATGTTGTGTTATCAAGTAATAAATTGGTCGTAATTTGTTCGATTATCGTAATTTTCCTGGTAAAGAACTTAAGCCTTTTTCCGTACAAATTAGTTTATATAAAATATATCGATTACGGAATTTTTCAGTAAGCTTATATTTATTTTTACAGTTTCTAAATTGTTTATGACATCGAAATAATTTACTACCGAAAAACCTTTACTAAACATTTTTGCCAACATTTACATTCATTAAAGAAAAATTTCGATGTAGAAGCTAGTTAAAGTGGTGACGTTCGTGTGTTTAAAATTAAACTTAAGGAACTTACCTATTTAATTTCTACAAGACCATTTTCGGTTATTTATACTATTGAATTTCAAAACCGTGGTCTACCCTCATGCGCATTTTTTATGATAGAAATAATGGGGTTATTGGCATTGATTAGTTTGTTTGTGCGGAACTTCCTCATAATCAAATACATCTTCAACTACGTGAAATTGTCAGGCGTCATATGATTAATGGACATCATATGATTAATCGTATTCGTTTATTCGTCTCGATTTTGACTTGTCAAAATATTGTTTTTTGGAAAGGTTTTAGAAACGAGGCTCTTGTAAACCGTTCCAGATAAAATTATTGACATTTTTGACTTCAATGAAAATGATATTTTAGCTTAAACTAAGAGGGCTAAGAGGAAACGTGGAGGTGAAAATGTGATATCCCGATTGTATGTTGCATCTCTCAAAGATAATGAATTGTTTCATTTAAGGTTGCTTTTGCTGCATGTTCGGACCGAAAGTCATTTAAATATTTGCAAATGTATTTCAGAATTCAGAATTTCAGAATGGTGTGATTATTTGTATGAAGTGAAAGATACTAAATGTTTTCGACAGTTACGTTAATTATTTGAGTTTATTTGTAGTTAGAATGTTGCAACGAATGCTTTACCTCTATGGGTGAGTTTACAATGTGTATAAGTAATCAAGAAATTTCATATAATCGATCTCTTTTGATTATTGATTATTTTGATTATTAGTGTATAAGTAATCAAGAAATTTCATATAATCGATCTCTTTTGATTATTGATGTTGTTCTTCAAGCACACAATCTTTTTTGCCAACAACTTGAACTTGATCTTCTAAGCCCTTAGTGAATGTGGATGAAAATATTCATTTCGTTTTAACAATGTATTTTATTTTATTTGAACTCCGTATTAAGCATTACTGCTTACAGTATGATCAGGGTCGATACATTAATTCAGCTGATAATTACTGACGAAGTATTAATGTGGCCACATACCTTGAAAATGATTGAGAGATTTGAGTTAATAAAAATCAAGTAAACTTATTTGGAGGCAAGACAATTTTTGATTTCTGTTGTGTGGAGACATTTGGCAAATTTTGCCTGCAATACTTCATGGTTCGCGTTTCACTCTATTTGGGCATTGTATTACATCTTGGCCTGAATTTTCAGGCAAAATTGACAATATTAACATTAAAAACAGGAAACTTATAGGAATTTATGTTCTTTAGAAATAATATTTTTTGAAATATAAAGAGAACCAACATTCTTTAACACTTTAAACAAACTATTCAAACTGCATTTACCTGTTTGCTTAAGGTAAAGTATAAAGTAACTATCACATTTGTTATAAATCAAGCAATATGTAAAAATTGGTAGAACAAAACTTTTAGCCAAATAAATTCATAAGTTAGCAAGATTATGGACCTCAAATTATTAACAGTCGGAACAAATGCGATGATATCATCAGCCAAGAAAATATCGGATGGATATGCCAATGTTGAATAAGCCAATTATAATCTTTAAAGTAAACAGAAAAGAGCATGAGACCCATCACAAAACCTTGTTGGCCTCCACAAACTCAGCCACCACTTCAAAAATGCTTGACAAATCGTCACTATACATTAACGAACTGAATATACAATTACTTAAATAAGAAAGTATTAATGACCTGGTTTAAAACCGGAGTGAAATTTACATAGAAAGTAAAATCGTTTGAAGTGTTTCCGAATCTACAATTATATAATTTTTCCGAAACCTTAAGAAGATCTGGCAAAAAACAACTTAAAAGCGACCTACAAATTCGGGAAAACAGATTTTGTCAAACATTGGTCTACGATAATTGTAACGTTTGACAGAAAAAGTTCTGTAAATAATTTTAATACTTTGAAATTATTCATATCATTTTCAATAAATTCCGAATTAATTGTAAAAATGGCTTCCATCACCATAAAATTATCGACTTATTCAAATATAAAGGATTTATCTACAAAGTAACTATTGAAATTTTTATTTTTTATGAAAGATTCACAAAATTTACAAACTCCTTAAAATTTAATATCTCTAGCACAGAGATTCCAATAACTTTAACATCAGTGGTGCTTAAAATGCCAAAGCTCTTCAAACTGTTCTGTTTTTTTAGGTCGTTAATATTTCAAAAATAGAAATATTGTTTATTTTGATTGCTGCATTTAATACTTTTGTTTCTCAAATACTTAAAAGAATTTAAATCAAGATCCAGCCGCAGTACTTTTTATATGTTGTATAAGCTAATTCTCTCCGTTCTATTAAATTTAGAATACCTCGATTTAACCAAGGAGCAGTGGGGTACTTATTAAAAGTTACTGTACGAAGTATGCAAACTGCATCCAAAATACGTATAATCAATTACTTTGTAATCAGAAATAGCATTATAAGATATTTTATCCCTATTACAAAATCTATAATGAGCAAAAACCAAGTCATGGTCCAGGATAGCAGTAACCGAATACCGAAGAAACGATATTATGTTTATCAGGCTGATAAATGATTATCAAATATAAGAGACCATTTGCAATCACTAGCGAATTATTTATCGTTTTTTTAAAAGTTACGGATTTTATATTACTGCTATTTTATGTCATGCTAGTAGAGTTCGTTCGTTTATTGGATTACGATTTTACACTACAGATACTTAAGATCTGCAGGACCATTTTATCTAATGATAATAGAGCATTTACCAAAAACATTGTTTTTAGTCAATTAATTCTTGAATTGGCATGATGTTAGAAAAGCTTTATAAGCTGTTATCCAGCATAAATTGAAATTTTTAAAATTTTAATAAATTTTATTTAATATTTTAATCGCAAAACGGATAGTGAATATATTTTGCTATATTTCATATTCCGTTCTTTTGTCTCATTTTGTATATTGGTATTAACTTTTAACCTTAATCACAAAAGTTAACGACCATCAACAAATCACAGATAATAATAATCAGGAAAAGCTTCATTGTTAATGCTTCATAAACGTAAGCAATAATCAAGATTCAATTTGATTGTCGTTATCAGTTCTTGTCGCGATTTTTTTTTTTTAGTTTTAATTTTTATAGCGTTTTTTTATTACTTTACAATAACACAACAAAAAGATGATAATAATAATAAAAAACTGATTGTAAGTTTATTTTTTACGAAAAGTAAATTATATTCTTATATATATATATATAGTTTCGATCATTAAAAAGTTGTTTTTTCTTCTTGGTACGGGGTACTATGGCTTAAAACAATAAAATACAACTTTTTTTTCTCTTAGTATTATTATTGTTATTTAACTTAATGATAACACTAGAATTTTTTGTTTGTTGTTGTATAGAACAAAAGGGAATCGGAAAGTTTGTCTATCTATAAGAAAAGTTGCATTCCGTTAAATTATAACAAAATGCATTTGCAAAATTATAAATAATTTTCATATTTTTAGTATTAAGTATTTTTGTTGATGCGGTTTTCAACATCAATTTTTTTTCTGTCGTCATTCAATTTTCTCGAGGAAATAAATTTTAATTTTTATTGTTTGTTATTTAAAAACTAACTTATTGGTTTAAAAGTAAAATAGTTATTGTAATTAAAAAAATAATTTTTTTTTCTAGATGACAACGGTTTTATGATATTTTAATTTGAACCAAACATGATGTATCGTTTTGTAGTTATTTCGGAAATATATATTTGCACAATATACATATATATGCACAGTAAAAAGTTTATTTTATTTGGAAAATATATTTGCCAAAGCACAATTAAAAATAAAAATGGATTATTATATTATTTATTAAATAACATAAAAACAAAAAAGAAAAAAAAAAAAATAGAGACCATAAAATAAATAATTTTCAATTGTAAAAATTTTTCATTTTATTGTTTAAATTTTTTTAATTTAATAACAAAATACGAAATAATATTTTTTAATTTAATTAAATTATTAAAATTTTTAAAATAACTGTATATTATTACATTATCATTGTATCACATAAATGTATAACTCTATAAAAATGTATATTATTATTAAGTTGTGTAACAATATAACTATATATACAATTGAAATTGTTGTTAACACAAAAAAAAAACAAAATAGTTTAATTAATAGAAAACAAATTTAATGGTAATTATTTTTTTTCATTTGTTTGAAAGCTTTAGTAATTTAGGCCGTACAGCATTTAAATGGTTTTAAAAATTTCAATATTTTCTGAGTTCTGAGGTCATATCAAATTTTGATATATTTTTACATTAGCATTACTTACTGTTTTGTGGGTTCAGTTGACCCAATTTAAATTGGTGTTTGATATAAAACGAATGAATTACAAAGAGATTTCAACACATTGAAAAGGATTAAATTGACACCGATATTCGAGTATTGACTATTTAAATCTACCATTAATTGGTAAAATATATTAGGGTATAATGTATAATATATTAATATTATATTAGTGAACATTTCCAGTTTATTTTGTCTGATCGATTTGACGCCATAAATGGCTATCATATCCTATGACATGGTAGACCACACATGCGTGGTGGTGGAGTTCGCATATACTACAAAAACACATTTATAAAATTAAGATATAGTTGAAGCAGGTACTCAGAATAAAACTGAAGTTGTTCGCTGGTTAAGTTGAAACTTTCATAGCTAACGATTCTAATCGTACTTTGTTATAACCCCCTTCCGCTGTGTGCTTTGGATGATTTTCAGAAAATAATTTCTTCGTTTGTTCTAAGATGTGGTCACTTCATAATAGGCGGTAATTTTTATTTTAACATAAATCACATAAATTCCATGTTCTTTTAACAGCTAACAATATATTTTCACTCGAGCAATGTATAGTTCCTGGCGGGACAAATTGTCGTGTTTAAAGCTAAAAAAACAATATAAAGTACCGAATATATCATGATTCTGTAAAACAAATTCTAGTCAGACTATGTTAACTATATGTATATAGTAATAAAGATGATAATGTAATTTCTAACTGATATTAGACCGGTATAATTAATTTTATGTTTAGTTTTAGCTAACAGAATGTTACGGCAAAACTATAAGCTATTGCTAAGTTTAAGAAAACTAATGATGACAATTATCTCAAAGTTGCAAATAATAAAATTGTGTCATTGATTTGATTACATAAGCTAATCAATAATGCTGCTTCTGAAATAGCAAGCTATGATAAGAATTTGGAATAATATTAACATGATCTATATTGTAAACAATAGGGACGATGTTATACTTATCCTCTATACTCAGAATCCTATTTTTGAAATATGTCGTCATCTCTTTCCCGAATTTCAATGTTTCAGGCATATCCACAATAAATTGTTGCTGAGTGATCAAATGAATGCAGATATAGAAAAGTTTAATTATTTAACACAACTTTAACACGCACCACTTTTCTTTAAGTCATTGGTGATATTTCACATCATATTGACCAATGAAATTCGTTTGTTGTTTTGATGTTGCTTGATTTCTCCAAAGATAATTTTTATAAGTTTGGCAAACCGGAGCTTAAACTTATGAATATTTAATTAACTGACAGATGTGAAAAGTTATAATAACCGGTATAGTGTTTGAAATTTGAATAACTGATTTATCCCGTATATTTAAATGGAATATTTTATAATGAAATCTCATTGATTTTAATACGTATGCCATCTTAATTTTGAAGAGAAATTTCTCAGTAGTCTCTAAAATTTATGTACTAATAATAAATCCACATGGGACTCTCAGGTTATTAATATAATATGTATGTAGTAAAACTAGCTCCACACTATATACGGATCAAAACTTTACAATAACATCTGCCCTGATAGTTTTAGAACATTTTTAGCTAAAGTCATTCATCTCACGTAATAGAGTTATTTCATAATGTCAAAAAATATTACATTGAATTGAAATTGTGCGTTGATCTCAGCAAAGTTTCCGATTACATCACCTAAGCCTATGATATCTGCGGGCTTTAAAGATACATCCGTCGTGATTAGTCAACATATAGCGAATGAAATAATGCTGATGAATTACAGGATCTCATAATTTTAGTAATTTGGCAAAGAATGAATTTTTAATTTCGAGCTTTTATATACTATTTTTTTTAAATATAAACTTTTATAACTTTAATTGCAAGAACCCCGACTCGGAGAAAAAGAGAAAAATTTAATCACTTGTACTCTAAGTGCTACGTTTTTCATAAAAATGATTTCTAATTTTATAATAGCAGAAAGAAAAACTAATCTCCGACTGGCGTTATTTTTGGTTGTAAGCTTGTTTGTTAACCCATAACTGTAGTGGTGAGGTCTTACCATTTCCATTTTTAACTATTTAAAAAAAAACATTATCAAACGACCTTCAATCAAAAATTCAATTTATATGAGCGTTTAAGTTTTATTTTCACATATCTAGATGTTGTTTCTTGAGATTTTTAAAAATTTAACTTAAATAAAGCCATCTGAGTTAGTCCTTGGAATTGGAAATAAGCTAAGGAAAGCTTTCCAAATAAGCGATAAAACTTTGTTGCCTAATTGCTTCGCTATCCATTTTATCCAATAAAAAAAGGAAACCTACAGCAAATGTTCACCTTATGAAAAAAAAAAAAAATCAATAGCATTACAGGTCAAAGTTGACTCTTTACTGAGATCTTTTACAAACTCTCTCATACCATATTTTTACAATTGGTGATCGTTATAGGTGATTAACCCAACGAATTATTCGCGGGGATCGAAGTCTCGACCGGTATGTATAAGTACCATAACCATCACTATATGATCGGTACTTTATAAAATAACCCAAATAATTAAAATAGGTTTCGAAAGAGTCACCCTTCAGATGATCTTATTGCTTTTTTAACACATTGTTGGGAAATACGTATTGAAAAGTAGGGTAACTTAAGTAACATATCTCTACATATTTTAAAAGCTTCTTTAGAGAGGATTAACACCAGCGTTTAATTATTTAGGTTCATTCACTAAACCTGGATAGTTTCTATATTGAATAGATACAAAATTATCTAATAGGATGATTGATCTCGTCACTACCTATATATGGAACGTTATCTGACAAACATAAAAATTACTTTACATTAACTCAACGCAGAGTTGAGATGCAACTAATTTTATCACCTACCTTAATCTTCCATTTATATATCAATGACATTTAAAAGTTAACTTTATATGATTTTTTGAGAATTAAATAATTTCGATAATAGCATACTGTTTACTAGAGTGGAAAAAATTTCAAACTTTTCTTTTAATTAAGAAAAATCATAATTAAGTTTTGCCTACCTACACAATGTCCCATAAGTGAAGTACACAATGTCCCACAACTAAGCATTGTGATAGGGGAGCTCATTTACAAGAAAAACAGCCAAGTAAAGTGAATAAAGATATTCCACTTTTAGTGTTTTTTATTGAATCGAATACCAACCAAAAAATTAATAAAAATGTTTTTTTTATTAATTTTTTGGTTGGTATCTTCTTTTGTTTTAACTTTCTTTTTAACAAAATCTAGATTAAAAATGTAGATTGGAAATGTACATTTCCAATAAAATTATTTTTTTAAGCTGTATTATTTTCTGTCAAATAAAAACCATAGTTTTGTGAGACCTTTTTTGTTTTTCAACATTTCTTACCGATTTTAAATGGCGAGTACGGGAAAATAATGTAAATATTAGCAAACTAACAGAAAAATATGCACTTAAAAAAATTTCGAATTCTAAAAAAGCTGCTTGTCAGAAATAAAACAAAATAAATAAAATAATTTTTTTTTATTTAATTTTATAACGTGTTTTTATAAAGTGTCCACCATTTGCCAAAACACATAATCGCTTTATAAAATATTACATACTTAAGTATTACATACTTACGTTCGTTATTTACTAACTAAACCGAATTAAACAAAATTTGTTGTATAAAAAGGAAAACATTTAATAACTGATATTAGTAATTCTATAATCATACTTTGCCGTTTATAATTAAAATGTCAATACGGCGTGTACCTTATTCCTTCCGCATATATGCAGAAATGCAGTTTATTTATAGTTTTTGTATTGGCAACGCCCGAACTGCTGTAATAGAAAACCAGAGACTGCTTTCCTATGTACAGGATTTTTCAAAATTTGCATCCGAGAAGAGCTGGAAGGCACCGGGCCTACTAACATAATATCGACGAAGATGGAATGATTGGAATAGTTACAGACGATCCATTCATTAGTATTCGTTGTTTAACAGAACACGTGAGGTACCACGGTTCAAGTTGCAAAGAATTTTAAAAATGAATCAGCTACATCAGCTATATCATGTGTAAGACATTTTATCCGCTGACCATGAAAAAAGTGTGCAATTCTGTCAAGAAATGGTGCGTCGATATTCAATATCTATAATTTGTACTGTTGGGCCCGTCTAAATCCAAAAGTAGTACGGCACAGTCATTTTCAACATCAACTAAGAGTGAGCATGAGGGCAGGAAAAGTTGACAGAAAATTAATTGGTCTATTTAAATTACCACGTTGATCAACGGGGAAGTTTATCTAAACATTCTACAAAACGATTTGAACGATTTACTTGAGGTCGTGTCTCTAAAAAGACGTAGAAATATGTGGCTATAGCATGATGGAGCTCTCTCTCATTATGCACTAGTAGTGAGACAGCACCTAAACGTAAAATATCCAAGACTCTAAATTGAAAAGAGAGAGACCATTGCATCGCCATCGCGGTCTCCTGATCTAAATTGTTTAGACTTTTTTTTTTACTGGGATTGTTATAAAGAGCTAGTTTATAAGAGTAAACCAGAAGCGACAACGTAAAACCGAAGCGATAATTATTATTAAAACAACTGTTTAACTATAGTTTACCGTTGTGTTCATCATTTTGCATATTTTGAAAAAAAAACCGACTTACTTTGCAAAAAGCCCGGTGTGTCAAACCACTTTAAAATTTGCACGGGTGATGTATATTTTAAAAAACGGGACACAACGAAAATACACCTTCACGGCGTGTATTTGAATTCCAATATATTTTTAATGGCAGCAGTGACGCACAACGCAAAAAGGTTCACTTGATCACATTATCACAAAGCAGTATCTCAAAAAACATTGTTCACAACACATAACGAAAAACATCAAATTATTGAGTCTACCAGAAAGCGTAAGAGACAAAGAAAAAATCAAGTTATCGTTGAATCTCAATACTGTTGATTGAAAACTAATTGTCACTATTTCGAGGGCAACCTTAACATTACAAAAATGTACGATCTCTACGTTGCAATTAATAATGAGTTTAATACACCACACGTAGAAAATACCTTTCATCGGTAAAAATTCAAAATAGTTTTCCATAAACCAAAATAGAACCGTTACGGATTTGAGAATTAAAGTAATCAAGATCAATTCAAAGAAGGTCAATATGCAGAACATATTTCGTTAAAATAAAAAATAAGGACACTAGAAGAGAACAACAAGAAAAACGATTTTCCGATACTGTATTTAATTTGACTGCTCATTTCTTTACTTTGAAACTTGTACATTGCGAAGTATGAAGTGAATACACGAGAGGTCGGCTGGAAAATATATTACGTCTGCTTTAGTAATAATATACGGTTTTTACAGGCCATTGCTGACCCGTTCTGCATCAACTTGCTGGTTTCATTGGTTTCGATCCCGAGATTCTTGTTCGTATTGTTCCAGATAACCCGAAGAACCCAAGGCGTTTTTTACCCCGAGAAGCCATCGTCACTGACAGATGGTTCGTTTAGTATAGGCTCGCAGAACGTGACCGGCTAGCGTACTCTCTTTTATTTCAAGATCATAAAATTCCTGATCTTGTGGTTGAATAAAACTGGGTAATTGTCGTTAACGTAGCGTTTGTTTGTTGCCATAAACTATGAAATATAAAGTTTCAAATAATTTTATGAAATGTATATTATATTTTTTCTATAACTGTTATCACTAGAGATTGTCAAAGTCAAAGATCATCAAACCCAAAATGCTGTTGATTTTTGCTGAAATTAATTTGCTTGCTTTATCATCGTAAAAAAAGATCAGTTTGAGAACGAAGACTACACTTCAAATTTACTTTCAAAACCATAATTTTTCTAAAATTTATAGTTTAAACCACTCGTTCGTATTATTTTATCCACAAATTAAAATATGTATAGTTCGACCAAATTAAGAAATATATTTTAAAATATAACGAAACAACTTTTTTTCGAAACAACACTACAAAATTAATTGCACGATTTTAGCATATTGCAACAGTATAGTATTTGTTTATAATGCGCAATAAACTTTATTGAATTGAAAATTTTGGTTTCCAACTCTAAATTCTAGGGAAATAATTTAACTTTCCGTTTTTTTATTTCTATTTGCTTCACATTAGGAAAATTTCTACTTTTCATATTCTTGTTCAACACAACAACTAAAGTTATTTAAACTACAATTACTGAAACTTTTTTTTTATAAGGGGTATCCTAAATAAAAGTAAACTATTGTGTTTCTAAAAGATATTTATCATTTCGTATTGGTGCACGCTTTGTTAAACGTTTTTTTTTATTTATCTTCTTTTCTTTTAAAAAGTTTGTAGTTCTTTTAAAAAATGTAGTATTAAGAAACTTATTTTAAACATATTAAAGATACTTACTATCGAGCCATTTCGAATCATATTTCAGTGTACGTTTGAAATTATATTCTTTTCGCCCTGATGACATATTATATAAATCGGTTCGGAATATTACTGTATCGGCTTTTGTAAATTCGGCATTTGTTCCAGAATACTATAAACATTAAAAAAAAAATAGTATTATATTATAAAATAACTCATCAATTAAGGTTAATTTTACTCACCAATGCTGGTAGACCACCCGGATTTCCTTTTTCTACGTACACAGCAGTTGAATTATCTAGTGGATCGTACGGACATTTTGCAATACCTACACCAATTCCTGGAACATATTCTGATCGTGGCAGGTGTGTAAGATTTGACTGAAAAAAGAAAAACAAAATGAAAATATATTTAAATTGCGCTAATAAGAAATTTAACCGAAACTATCTACCTACGAAGAATAAAAACAAAAACTATTATCCTAGCGAAACGGAAAATTTATTTTTTTACATTATTTCAACCAGTTTTTATCTCTCTGTACATACAAAGTACATACAGCATAAACTTTTTCATAAAAATTAACTATTCTTCACATGAAGTTAGTTAGTTTTTAAGTTAAGTTAGGAGTAAATTATGTTAAGGGTGATGTGCTTTCATGCTATACATAGGAAAATAATGAAAAATTCTTTACGAAAAACTTAAAATTTATGTAGAGAGAAAAATTGAGAATATTTGTCAAACTTTTTCAATTTTAAATTTGATGAGAAGAAAAAAAAATTTACACATACCTAGATATCCTAACATACAAAACAATTTTCCAGGTTGTTGGTTGGAAATTGGAATATATTAAATAGTTTTTTTTTTTATTTCATTTTATATTTTTAAACTATTAAGTATAAGTTATGTTAAAAGTAGGTTTTCTTTTAGTTGTCCCGGGTAATATGTGTAATTTACTTATAACGTCTTGTACGGTAAACTCGAATAGAATAAATCATCGTATGTAGTAATAAAAATCAGAAGCACAACAAAAAAAAATGTTATTTGAAATAATTAAACGAATAGGATAATGATAAGCTTCTGTTTAGTACATTTTACTTTTAAACAATTTTTTTTGGTAGCTATATCCTTATGTATCTTGTGAACTGTCTTTAAGGATCTTGATTAAATACTTAATGTAAATAATTTTTTATCTCAAAATATACTAAAGAATAAAAATCTGAGTTTTGTTTTTGTGTTTTTAAATTTTCCAAAGCAACAAAAAAATGTTAAAGTTAAACTACTTGGTACAGTATATAGAATTTATATATATATATATATATATATATATATATATATATATATATATATATATATATATATATATATATATATATATATATAACAAAAAATGAAGAAGAAAACTGCTCCAACTCTATTGTTTGTTTTCATTGTGTTGCAAATAAAATTGAAAATAAAAAAATATATTTTAATTTTCAAGAAAAAAGTTAATTTCTACAATAATATAAAGTTTTGAATTCTGTCATCTCAGTATATTTGTAATTGTATTTTTTTTTTGTGTTTTGAAGTGACCTAATGTTACTTTAAAACAAATTGTAAAATGAATAATAAAACAATGTCGGAAAACAAAGGAATGCTTAAAATGTAAAACAATTAGAGAAATTCAAAACTGAAAATGGAATATAATTTTTAAAGCAGTTTAAATATTCGGCATATTCATGAATTTAGATAAAAATAAATTTTAGAACACTAGGTAACCAGTACATATTATATATAGAGCACATTTTGACTAAGTAATTTCAAGTAACACAACGACTGGGGAAAACACCTAATCAATTTTTGATTAGGTCAAAATATTAAAAATAATAAATAAATAAGCTTAAATTTCGCGAAATATTTTCTAGCGATTTACGCACTGGAAACCGAAAACTAATTTTTAATTATTCACAATGGACTAGTTATGTAGACGAAAACCAACTGAAATGAAAATGAACGAATTTAATACATGAAAACATACTAGGCCTATTATATAGACGATACGAAATGGAAACGAACGGATGAATTTATTATTGTAATAAATTCATCCCCGTTCGTTTCCATTTCGTGAAATAAAAACGGAATGAAAGCAAAATGCATTAATTAGCTTTCATTCCGTTTTTCCGGTTATACACTATCGGTTTGATATTTTTTTGACACGCTTACTAACATTTTGTGAAATAATCAAAACGAAGCAAAATGGATTCGGTTGAAGATTACCCCGAACTGTATGATAAAAATCATGCAAAATACAAGAACAATAACTTAAAGGACGAAATTTGGACTAAAATTGCTAAGCAAATGGGTGTTAAAGGAAGTTTAATTATTTAATTTTATATAGTAATTATTTTGTAGATCCGAGAGACATACAAAAATGAACTTATCGTCGGGACAAGTTCAAGCGAGAAATTAAAAAGAAAAATATGTCACATAGCGCGGCTGGTTTTAATCCCAGTTGGACCCACTTCGAAAGCCTTTTATATTTAAAACGCTGTGTACGGAATTCTGAGTGAGTTAAATTTTTGAAAAACATAATAACGTTGAACTATTTGATGTCTTTTTATTAAACAGCACACAAAGAAATTATAGTAAGAATAACAAATATACAACAACGATGCGCCCGACAATTTTTTTTGCCATAAATGATATTATGGACTTAGATCTCGAGTAAGAAGAAGATATAAATAGATGTCAACAGAAACAAAGTTGTAGATCCAGCTCCAGTACTTCTAACAGAGCAAAGCGCCCAAATGAAGGTCCAGAAATCATCGAAATATTAGGCCTTATTAAAAAAACTAATGTGAGAGGTCTTAGTCCGTCGTAGCAGAAAACCACACCCTAGCCGTTTAACCGAAGCTAAAGGTGCGTTTATGTTACTACGCTATTGGCCTTCCAGTACTTGGCCGGCTTGTTTCTGGATTCTTAATGAAATTGTGCAAACACACAGGGACCATCACAATGCTAGTAGTATTTTCTGAACGTAAATTAATGATGATCAAAAGAACTCGCCATCTCGTAGCTAATATTCCAAACGCGTTCTTAATAGCTATTCGAGCTTTTGAAAGGCAATAGTTAAATATTAATTGTTCTTTTTTTTAAAAGTGGCCTGCAAATTCAATTCGCCATTAGCGAGAAAGCCGCATCTCCTGAAATCAAATGGATTTATTCTGGACAATTAATTATGCTAACTATTTACCCACAAAAACAGCAGGATGTATTTGGCAGCATTAGATTCTTAGGTTAATTTAATTTATTGTCCAGATGTTTGTCCAAAAAACTGATCTTTTCAATATTCCGCCGTCGCTTTTACTACCAGAGATTCCAACATCTACTATCACAAAATTATAGTTTGAACCACAAACAGCCATCAATACGATACTATACAATTTTCTGTAATTATAGTATTGCGATCCGGTGTTTGGTGGTAGATGGATGGCAATGTGTTGGCCATTAATGGCTACAACACAATTTGGATAATTCGATTTGTTTATTAACAATTTTTGGTCATTCGTCAGTTGTTGGGGGTGTTAAAACTGCGTGACTGTGGAGTCAACAATAACAAGTTTTATCGACGTGAATTGTTGACTCGTAATTGTTTCTTTTTATTTTTATTTTGGCAAAAGTCCCAGTTCGAAAAAATTCTTTCGAGTTGTTCGTAACTGGCATAAATTTTCAATCATTTCTGGCCATACAGATGTTTTAGAAGCTTTCATGTCAACCGAATTCTAAAAAACATTTGGACCTTTAATATTTTTCTATTTTAAAAATTTAAAAATGTCTCTATTTTTTCTAAAGTCATTCAACTCAATCAGTTCGGCAGTTGTGACTTGTGATAAGAGAAAATCAGTCACTTGCTCAGTTTAAAATAAAAGGTAAAATTCACAATATCACGTAATTAACATTTTTTGCTGAAACTGAAGAAAAATTAAGGTTTAATGTATCTATGGTTCCGTCTAACAGGCTAACCAGCGAGTCCGTAAGAAATCCGTAAGAAACATTGGGGAAATTTACGAATAATACTTTTTATGGTAAATTCAACAAGTTGTTCATGGGTTGAGGTTGCGTATAAAATGATTTGACATTTCCTACAGTTTCTTCTGTTGTAAAATTATGGCATCTTACTCTATTAAAGTAAAACAAAATAAAAAATTAGAGAGGAAAAAGCAAAAAGTGGAAACAAAAACAATAAAAATATAAATTTTTTTCGACCTTACGTCATTGTCGACCTGAAATTGACGTCGGCGTACCGTCGACGCGTAAACGTCGACAATAATTGTTGTATTAGACATAATTGTGCCAAACATTTTGCCTAGAGGCAGTATCAACCATTTTTGAGCATGGTTTGTAGCGACCATCGCTACACACACAATTAAAAAATTATTCAGATATTTCGTGCAATTCCATATAATTCGCTAACGCTACATGTACACTGTACATAAATATATATAGAGCGTAAAGTAGCTATTACACATAGCACTCGGTCGGCATGGTCTGATGAGATGACAAATAATTTTTAACAAAATTATTTACGATTCCTCATCAGATCGAAACTGAGCTTTGCTTCGCACAACATCTACATCTGAATAATTAAAATAACGACACACAAACCGCCGTCGTTATAGGTTCTCTTGTTTCCGATTATTGTTAAATTACTTGTGATTGTGAACTAAATATCACTGATGTCCCATTAAACCCAACAAAATTCGTTGAATATACTTGAAAGTGTTGACAATCACGACAAACCCATAACCAACATTCTGTTCTTAGCCCAAGAGCAAAATGTTCCTAAAATTTAAATACATTGGTACTTCCGTGCCATATCCTAACTCTAATAAAAAAAACGTAATAGATTACGAAGACTGTGACAATCGTTATGAGAAGGGATGTTACGTGAAATATATTTGGAACTAAGTCGATACATCAAATAATTTATAAATGAACAATGAAATCGCTCTTGGAATTATACATTGAAATAGTTTACTCCTGGCGGCAAAACTATTTACAAACTTGCTAAGCTAGTCAAACGTAAAACTAAAGTGCTGCCTCCTCTTAAAGATAGTCATAACATTATCAGAAGCAATGAAGACAAAGCTAATGCATTGGCTGTAGTCTTTTTCAAAAACCTTACCCTGAGCGATAGCTTATCAAACAAACAACTGTACAATAAATTAAGCAAACCCAGTCGCCAATGATATTCTCACAATGCAGTATTTATTAGGTGCTTTAGATCTTGTTAAACTATCTTGTTAAAGCCATCTAAAGCCGCGAGTTCCGTTTTAGCAAATAAAATTTATAAATAACTAAGTATTATAAAGTTATAAAATTAGATCCACAGTAATTAGAAAATAGTTCAAGAATTTGTTTGTCTTCACTATCTCATATTACTCTGTACTATATAAATAGATCCAGAACTTTTTGCACCGCAATGTTAATTTCCACATAGAGTATGAGATTACTTATATTTAGATAGATATTGTCATGTAAATTTCTGACCGACTTTTTACCATTAAACATAAACCAATCCAATATTAAAACCATTACAATTTAATGTATATTTAAAATGACTCAGCGGCGCCATTCAGTTAATGTTAACAAGTTCTATAAGTAATTTAAAAAAAATTTTAGGATTCAATTAAAAAAAAAATGAGGAAATAAAAGCGGAAAAATAGTTTTCGATGATTACTATGTTGCATCGTTTGAAACAATAAAATATTCGTTAAATGAATTGAAACGTGACTATACAACCAATGTCCAATCAAATATGAGTTAAGATCGCATTTTCTATTAAATGCGTAAGGCTGGGGTTGCTGACGAAGAATTTTCCGAAACCAAAACAACTAACCGTACATCAGAATTTCTAGTAGATGATTTTGTATTATCTAAATATGGCGATATTCGTTGGAAAAAAATTGAATCTAATCATCAAAGGTGAGCTTCAAGCGCAAATGTAATAAAAATAAAATCAGGTGTTACAAGGTTTGCAATTTCCAGAATCACGAATATAAAGGCCAAGTTTCTTATACATTTAGAACCAAACATTCTGCCTAAAATAAATGAAATGACACAAAGAAGTAGTTTTAGTATATCAAGCTGGATGGAAACCAATATCAAACGAAGAATTTTTTGCATACATTGCTATTTTATTATTGGCTGGTGTATATAGGTCTCTCAACGAGTCAACTTAAAGCTTATGGAATTCTTCAACTGGTAGCTCTATATTCAAGGCTTCTATGTTTTTGAAAATATTTAGCATGCTATATCACGGGTTGTAAGATTTGACAACAAAGATACCAGAAGTGAACGGCCCAAAAGAGCAAACTTGCGCCCATTCACGATATATGGGATAAATGGGTTCAAATTTAAATCCAAGCAAAATAATAATCCAAGTAAGTCTGTAAAATATGTTGAACTAACTAGACGGTATAATATAACGTAATAATTTTATACCGTCGTACCCATCAGCACAAATGTTGCTTAGGAGTTATCTGACAGTGTTAAGCACAATCAGAAAATATAAAACTGAAATGCTAGAATTTCCGAGTCGGAAAACTGTTAAAAAGCCGTTTATTTTTGAATGAGTTGGAAAAAAGTTTAAAATCTCATCCAGCATGCCTTATTGTGAATACGCTTCTAAAATTATAAGACAAGTACGGGCAAAATGGATCACAAATGGTGCAAATACTAGTCAAAAGCGGAAAAGATGTAATTGTTGATCTTCAACAAATTATAAGAAAACACTGATAAGAACTTTAAGCAAACACATTCTTAAAGGGCCGAGATTAAAGTGTAAAAAAGGTTCAATTATTAGCCAAATAGTAAAAATAATTCCCGAAAAGGGATTCTGAAAAATAATCAACGCACGCTTTAGACTAAAATATGTCCTACGTCAATAGAAAGTTGCAGAACAAATTATGACCCCCAAACCAGGCAAACCAGCAAACGATAAAAAATCGCATATGCTTATTATACTACTGCCTGTCATTTAAAACTTAATTGAAAAAGGACTGCTTAAGAGGCTTTAGTCGGTAAAAGGAAACCGAAATTTGATTCCACCACATCAATTTGGAAAGAGAAAATCACTACGATATTTCGTAAAAGTTCATAGAATAACAGACATATCGAAGAGGCAATTAAGAATAAGGAGATATGCTCCGGTAATTTCTTAGACGTAACACAAGTTTTCGAAAAAGCTTGACATTATTTCGGCATCACTCATTTTTTTTTTTGACTTTTTCGTATACAACATAACGGAGAGTGCTCTGAGTTAAAGAAAATATCAGCAGACATATATCTGAAGGTATACTGAACTAACGGTAACTGAACTACGGTAGTATTTAATGGTTGGCCCCATATATTTCAAATATAATTAAATTTTTCGGCATGACCATCGATTGCAATCTTAGAAATTCTGAGCTAAAAGTTTATAATAAATTATATTATATATCGGCTAATTTTAAAACCACATTGAAAATGATAACCTGCCTAGGGACTTACAAATATGGAAAACGACAGCAAATAAATACAAAATACTGCAAGCAAACACATTTAGCGAATATCTCGGCACTAAAATGCCAACATTTGTCGTTTATTGGATACCATTAATGCAGTATTACGACTGCAAAGCTTAGAAACCTTTAGAACTAAAATATTGCACTTAATTATTATAAAGATTGCAAAAGGGATTTACGAGTTTAATTTTGGGAAATGTATTACAATTTTTAAAATACTTTTAAAATTATGGTAATTTGTCTGCAAATTAATTAAAAGGCATAACACATACTAGAATAAGTATTTGAAAAAATTCAAAAATGCTTTAATAAGATTTAAATATTTCCCCTTCTGTTTTTTTATTCTTATGCAAATCAAAATCGATGTGCAGGTGACTCAAATAGAGTTAAGTTACTAACCATAAATGATAAATTCTAGATTCAAAGAAGTGCTTCTCTTCTGAAATTTAATATTTTGCTACTTTGTATTTTCTTTTAGTTTTTATCTTTCGTGCATTCTTATATTACAAAAAAGCTCAACGGATTAAACTTTTACATGCTACAATTTTGCTTGGTTTTTTGTATTTCAACTCTATAATAATAAATTAAAATTTCAATTCGGGTTTATTGCTACGATTGCATATATGTATGTTGTATATTATACAATTTTAATGAATTTCCAAGTCATTTTGTCCTATAGCTTTTCTTAAATAAAATGAAAACTTCAAAGACACAAAACAAAAAAGAAAAAACATTAAATGGAAGAAAATAGATAAATAATCATAATGATGATGAAATTTATTTACAAAGTAAAATAATTTAAATGAAAATAAATAGGAATAAAAATATAACTCAAAACAAATGAGAAAATCTTCTTTATTATCTGTTTATGTATTTTTTTTGTGTTAAATGCTTGGACTTTTCCAAAGCAAAAATCTTTTGAAACAATCATTATTTTACTACTACTGTGTGTGTGTGTGTCTTTTTCTATTTTCCATTTTAATTAAAATGAAATGAAAAACGCAATGCAGTGTCAGCAGAATATATATATATATATATATATATATATATATATATATATATATATATATATATATATATATATATATATATATATATATATATATTTCGTATATGAGTTTTTAAGTAGGAGCTATAATCCATATATACTGTACATTTTTATAAATTAAAAGAAAATTTGTCTGATGTCTCAAACACTATACATATCTATGTATGTACAACATAAGACAATTAATTTTTAGTTTAAAGTTCAAATAAAATGTGAAATAAATCACTAGACATGTAATAAACTTGTGAAATGTAATTACTCTAAGAGGCTTTTTGAGATTAGATGTGGAAATATTTTGTACCAAAACTATTTCTATTAAACTAAACTGTATAGCAAAACTTTACCGAAAATCAACGAAACAACAATATTTAAAAAATAAAAATAAAATAAAAGCTTCCACTAATGAAATCTTTGGAGTAATTAGTTCGAAACAAAAAAAAATAACTATATAGCCGAGCTCTTAGGAACAAAAAAAAAACACAGGAAATATGCTAATTTTCCTATTTATTTATGTTTCGAATCAGTGTAATGCTGGGGGTGAGGTAATGGGCAAATGGGTAAAAATTCGATACTTTTGTTTTGATTTTAAATTAAAATTAAAACAAAACACAACGAAAAAAATAAAAATAAAAAACGTGGAAAATTAAAAACTCTGAGAAAAACTATTATAATTTACATTTGTAAAAATAAAAATAAAACGAGTAACGTTAAAATGGAAATTCTAAAAAATAAACTTTGGACATTGTTTTCCATTCTTCATGGCTGTTGTTCATTTTGTTTTGGAATTTTACAATAATTTTCCGCTCGTTTTTTTGTTTGTTTTTGTTTCGTTTTCGTTGTGTTGTGTTACGCTTTTAATTTGTTTAATGGATAAATTGGAAAAATTTAAGGAAATTACATTTTTTGACGTTCAAAATAAAATTGGATATTTTAGAATATATAGAAATTAAAATTTTAATGGAATTTTTTATTTTAACTTAAATAAAAATACATATATAATATTGGGAAAATTTTTAGCACAGGTAAAAACTTTATCTCACTATATATGTAGATGCTCTCGTATATAAAGCTATTATAAAAAAAAAACATACACTAAATGAATTTTTATTTTTTCCAGTATTAGAAAGAATTTGAATAAAAATTGTTCGTTTCGGGATAAAATACCATAGCACACAGTATACAATGAAAAAGCGAAAAAGGAAGATATCCCGCTGAGCGAAATTGGAAAATTATGTTGATTTGATAAGATTAGGTCATGAATAATATACTTACATAAATTACATAATCTTTTGGATTATGAGCATTTGTACCACAAATATATAGACGATTTCCATTTTCCATTGGTTGGATTACACGAATATGATTCCGGCAGTCAAATAACTGAAAATATAGAAAAAAAAATTTATTAGTTAATATTTCATGTTGTTTTCGCTTAAAAATATTGTATTTTGTATTATTATATTATGTTTTAGGCGGTAGTAGCTTATATTCGAAATACATAAAGTATAGAATTATATCGTACTATGCGGTTATAGAAAATTTGGAACACATATAGAGAGAAGAACACTATGATAAAATTCGATATTTCATATGGCTCGATAAATTATTTAAAAAAAAAATTGCTCCAGAGGTTGGTGGCAAAACCTTGTATACGCTAATATTTTATGTATTCAATAAGATCTTTGTGCTGAGGCTAAATATTCAGCATTGTATGTGCAAGTTGCAATTTAAAAATAATTCCTCTATATAGACATAAATAATGTAGTATAAGTGAACCCTGTGGTTCGCATGTTTTGTAAAATATATAAAAAAATGCTTGATTTCCTTTAAATTCCACTACAGTATTTTTGGTTACCATACAATGTGACTAACAGGTTAGTTTGCTGGTCTAACAATTGGAATAAATTTACGTAAAATGTAAGTCCAACCGAAATTAGGTACATTTATGTAAATTTCTCCTGCAAAAAAGTGTAAGTCATTGCTCTCCAAAATGGCCAAAAAGTGGAAATTAAGTACCCCAAAAATACAATTGGCTTAACAATTAAGATGATTTCAACAATCTTGATGCCTTATATCTTGAGCTCCAGGAAAAACACAGCTTTAAATTTTAAAGTAGTAGTAAATGGTATTTGTAAGCTACGTTTAAGGCATTAGATTAGCCAACTTGTCAATCATTTGTAGCAAATTTTAAATATTTCTAATCCAAATTTGTTAGCAATTTAAAAGAAACTGAAACATAGTTGAGTAATTTTTGCAGTAACAATGTAATATAACTTAACCCTACTAAATGAATTCAATGAATTGGAATCAAGGTAATAGAAATTAGATAAAGTCAAAACCCTCTCTATTATACAAGCCGTTGTCAATTTATCGTGCACGCAGACTACTATTCGTTTTACATACTGCATAAGTAATAGTACTGCAAAACTCCATATAAAAAAAAAAAATTAATTTTTTTTTTAAATTCTCTTTTAACAGTGCATCAGTATTAGTACTATAAAAATAATTCGTATAAAAAAAATTGTATATTCTTTTTATTGGCACACACCATCAAATCTAAATTTATAAATGAGCATTTGACTCTCTCTACTTTTTTGCCTGTTAAATTTTATTGTTTTTTGACAAATTTTATTCTCTTTTGTTTTGTAAGAAAATTCAGCTTCATCTAGTTTAAAATCGGAATAAATCCTGCGTCATTTGATAAGCTGCTGCATCTAGATGTTTGGCCCATGGGGGTATTGATCCGTGAATTTGTGGACAGACCAAAAAACGTGAATGCTGCAGTGTTGAGTTAATAAATTCTACACCTAAAAATGATAATATAAAGTCTAATACTGATCAAACTATTTTGTATTATCAAAATGTTAGAGGTCTCCGTTCAAAAACCAAAACATTTTTTTTAGCTGCAATTGAAAATGATTTTGATGTTATTATATTAACTGAAACTTGGCTTTCTACTGACGTTTTAAAAGGGGAATTATTCGATTATGTTGTTTGTAGGTACGATCGTGTGGGTTACCCGTGGTGGTGGCGTCCTGGTAGCAATAAAATCTAAATTTACTAGTAAAGTAATTAACATCGTTAACACGGGTGACTGTGAAGTTCGGGTCAAATTTAAAGTAGTCTCTAAATTTTGTAGTTAGTGTTCATTATATTACTCCAAACCATTACATAGAACATTGTAATACAATCAAGAAGATTGTTGAAGATTTAGATGATAATACTATTGTATTAGTTTTTAGAGACTTTAATTTGCCTCATCTGACTTGGTCACAATATTTAAATGGAATTTTACCCAGTAGCTCGTTTTTTATTATCGAATCTCATTTTATTGATACCAAGTCATTAGATTTAACGCAAATTAATAATTTTTATCATCCCTAAAAGGACGACGTGAATTTAGAAAAATACATCGCAATAAATTTCGTCGGTATATAACTGGGGTTGAGGGCAATTTCAAGAGTAAATCTAAATGTTTTTGGTTCTACATCAATTCCTAAAGGGAAACTGTTAGATCTCCTCGGACATTTAAATTAGGTGCCGTGGAGTCTGAATATGCTGAGGATATTAGCGCTATGTTCTCGAAATTATTTTCATCGAATTTTTTAATATCAGCTTATCCCTTCATTGTTGGTAATTTGGGTTCGATTACTTTGGATACTGAATTTATTTTTAAATATATCTCTAAGTTGAAACCAGATCATAATGCTGGTCCTGATTTAGTCCCTGCAGTTTTATTACGTGAATGTGCTCATTCATTAACATTTCCTCTGGCATTGATATTCAATTTATCACTGTCTATTGGGTATTTTCCACACAGTTGGAAAACTTCGTAAATCATTTCGGTTTTAAAAAACTGGTAACAGATCTTTAATTGAGAATTGCAGACCGATTTCAATATTATCTACTACTCCAAAGGAATTTGAATATATGGTTAGTGACTTATTGTTTATTGAGTTTGGTAAAATTATTATCCCACAGCAGCATGGTTTTTTTTCCGAATAGATCAACTACAACTATTCTCGTTGAACTTGTACATTTTGTGATAAATTTAATTGAAGATGAGATTGTTTTATCTCACATAAGATTATTTTATCTAAATTGCAGAAAGTCGGTGGTTACTCAAATTGGCTGCTGTGGTTAACATTTTACTTTTGTGAATTTTACTTTTGTAAACAGTTTGTTAAGTTCAGTGAATGTCTTTCGGGTAAATATGAAACAGCATTTGGGGTTCCTCTTGGCAGTCACTTAGGTCCATTGCTATTTCTATTGATCATCAATGATGTAGATACCTGCTTATACTTTCATCAAAATTTTTGTTGTAGGCGGATGATATGAAAATTTATTAAGATTAATAACGCAACTGATACATTTTTTGTGTAGTGTGAACTTAAAAAATTTGAGCTAAATGTAGGAAAATGTCGAGTTATGAGCTCCCATCGAAAGAAGAGTTACTAAGTTTAAAGACCTAGGCATTGTTCTCGATGACTGCCTAACGTTTATCAAACACACTGAAAATGTAATAAATAAAACTAATGCAATAATGGGGTTTATATTTAGAACTTGCAAGGATTTTAAAGATCTGACTACATTTAAAACAGTTTATGTAACATTAGTAAGATCACAAGTTGAATACTTGTCAATTAAGATATCCTCAATTGATATTAGAATTAACTGTCTAGAAAAAATTCAGAAGTCGTTTATGTCGCTGCAAATTAAAAATTAACGAACATATTGCATAATGCATCGTTGTAACATATTTCAAGTACTTCCACTACACTATAGACGATCAATTAGTTCGGCTTGCTTAATCTATATGATTTATTAAATAGTGGCATTGACTCAGTTCAGTAGTTACATAACCTCGATTTTTCGGCAAAAAACTTGAATATTAGAAATCGTTCTTTATTCCAGCCTCGATTTCATAGAACTAATTACGGTACAATTGAAATATTTACATAAATTTTTAATTTATGTAAATATTTCAATTGTAATTATTATAATTTAATAAATAAATAAATTAAAACGCTTAAGGATAGTATTGATAATCGGTTGCACTTCACGCCACAGTCTTGATTTCAATACAAGTTGCACAAGTGACCGGATTGTCAGTAAACATGCTTTCATTAAGACTACACACAACGTGCATATACATTCAAATCGAAGTAAATTATTTAAAAGAAAGTCTTAACTGCTATACACCATAGATATTTGTCTTTAATTCTTTTATGGTTTGGATTCTAATTATGCTAAATACTGTGACATTAAGTTAAAGTAGAGATTCACGTTCATATTTCTAATTTGCTTTTAATTTAATAAAACCGAACTAACATAATACAATCTTTAAAACGAAATTTTTTGAAAATTCTATTCCCTAGTATACCATTGAAACCACTAAACATATCCACATTACACAACATTATATAACATACATAAACTAATTCTATGTTCCCTTATATATTCTATATACATGTACATAATATATTCTAATTTTAACCCTAAAAAAACGTTTTTTTTTACACAAAACCACTGCATATCCATATAACAATCGAAATCTAGAAATAACGTAACGAGTTAAACTAGAAAAATTGCAAGTAATTTATTTTAGTTAGTTAAAAATAGATAAAAAGGGCTATCCTTTCTATATTTTAGAAAAATCATATTTTTTTGCTTGTCTATATAGTTGCGTGCATATATGAAGATGGGAGTACCACATTTTTTTGCGTGGGCTTATATATATGGATATATCATCATCCACACATTTACCAAGTGATGATGATGTTGATTTGCAAGTTATTCGAATAGAAAATAGACAAAAACAAAAAAATTATCCGTGATTGATGAGGTTAATATATAGTTGTTATCCATTTTACTTGCGTATGTATATGTCTATATATAGTTTACAAATCATTCAAAATTATTTATCTAATTTCGTATTAGCTTTTCTCATTTCATGCCATGGCTATTTTTCATTTATGAACAGTCATGATATCCATATATATCTACATTAATATATTTATGTGTGTAAATCGAAATCATCCAATAAATGTCAAAATAATCAGATATCTTCATATATAGCAAGCAAAATGATATTTATAAAAAAAAACTGTATTAAATTTTCCAATAAGTTTCTCATTATTTTCAGAGCATTAGAAATCTTATACTTTTTCTTAAACAAGTTTTTAATACAAAATAGGATGTGTTGTTGGCTTGTTTCGCTCTATTCGACACATCTTCTTATATTTTTCGTAAATATAGTTATATACACTATATACATATATACAAAGTGTTAGATATCTTGACCTGTATGTATATGCTATATATATATATATATATATATATATATATATATATATATATATATATATATATATATATATATATATATATATATTTGTTTTTCGTCTAGAGTTTTAGTATATATTTGCCATCACCTGCTTTTTCTTCCGTCTAAATAAGTTTTTACTCTCGTAAAATTATAAAATACAAAAAAAAAAAATCAAAGAATTTTTCTAATGTACAAAAAGAGTTAAGTTACTAAAAAAAAGTTTTTGTGTTAAAAAATAAATAAAAATAAATTGAAAGTAACAAAAAAATAAATTAAAAACATTCTATGAAGTGGTTCTTATTTAAAGTAGTTTTTTCCCTGTTTTTCAAGCGCACAAGAACTTTGTCTTACACTTTAAAAAATTACGAATTTAAAAATGAAAAACCTAGAATAATTTTTTGTTATGTTTTATATATATAAATATATATATACATGCATATATTGAAATTAGGTTATATTCATGATCTAAGAAGATATAAGTTCTTCAATTTCTTCAGAAATATAAAAATTGTTATTCTTTTTCAACGAAATAAAGTTTGAAATTAATGAATGGTAACTTTAAAATTCCAGGTGGCACGTTTCAATTTTCGACTTGAATATATTTTTAAGCCACAAGTTATGTATTGTATATGACTATATATATAAATGAATCATGTACATAATGTATAATCATTCGATCGTATATTAAATAGTCACCATGTACGATACGCGCAGGGAACTTTATTTTCACGATGCATATATTATTGATAGAGTACATACAGCATGCTTTTTCGTTATTGTTGAAGAATCGAATTCTTTTAAATATATTCGTATGTGTATATATACCTACGTGTATATTGGAATCGTGTATTCGAACTAAACAAAACTACGACGATACACAAAAAGAAAAACAACACAATTTCTATCTTGAAATGCAAACAAGGAAAATTCATGAAATCTAACACGTTTCTCGATCATTTTTTTTAACTCGCTTTCTATTTAAAATATGTATGTGCGATAGTCAAATCACAAATCGAATGACAATGAAAATCATTGGAGAAAATGGAAAATTGGAAAATCAAAATCTTTATAATATTAAAAAAATATAAGACGATGATTTTCGGTTAAATTTCAAATCCATTAATTTTTCGTTTCTCTGTACATAAGTACATATGTACATAACTATATACAGTAGTTTTTTGCCGTCTTTAAAATCTACTTTTGAGTATTGTATAAATTTATATATAGTGTACTTATCGTCTAACATAAGTACTCGTATATATCCATATATTGGAAATGAGAAAAATCAACATTTTCCCTCGACTTCATTTTAAAGACATTACTTATTTCGCATCATTGAGCATTAAAAAATCACGAGATTCAATTCTATTTTGTTCGTGCTATCGTTTGATAGTTAAATAGTGTAAGCACTTTTTTTTGATGTTCGAAAAAAATTTAAATACTTTTTTGCCTTCGCGGGCGTAACAATTGAAATGGCATTTATATTTTGCACATAACACCCTCATATAGAATGAAGCATATATACTTTTATTTGTTACTTTTTACTTAATCATTTATGTTGTGCCAATCAGGGTTAAATAAAATAAATACCAACGTTCTTGAATTTTGCTATATGTTATAATCTTATACCTGTAACTATATGTAATAAATTTATTACATTGTCTTAAATATGTTCTCGGTTAATTTCGATTTAAATTTTGAAAGATGTGATTTTCATGTTTTCCTAAATTTTATTTTACTATGTATAGAAAACGAATAATTCAAAGTGACATATTTTTTTTTTTGCATTATCTTGTCTTGAAATTATAAGTGAATTTATTTTTAAGTCAAAACGAATGAATAAAAACAAAAACGTAACGAAGTTTACCTAAATGGGGTAAGCTTTTATACGAGTGAGCTTTTATTTTCATTCACCTTAAAAATACGGATATGAAAAAATTATACGATTTACCACAGTAGAATGTTATTACATTATTGAGATAAAACAAAAACAATCCACCTTTAATTTTGGTTGGTTGGTCGGTTTTTGAGTATGTTTTGTTAATTTTCAATTTTGACCAAAATGAAAAATTTATTTTTCATCGGGCCTATATCAAATACTTTAGATAAACATAGAACTATGTACATAGCAATATGTATATGCTGGAGAAAAAAACCAAAATTCATGGAATTCCTATTATTGTAGATAAAAAAAAATAAAAAATTCAAATTCCGAATGATAATCCTACTGTCTGAATTATAATACATTTTCCCGCATATGGATATGTAGAAATGTGTATTTTTTTTACATGAAGCTTCATATATAGTTTAGTTTGATAGTTTATTTTTTTTATTTCGGGCAAGGCAAAATTATACTAAACTTTTACTTTTCATTTCGACAACAAACATATTTTGCCAAAATTTTTTGTATTTTTGTGGCATTTTCATTTCTCTAAAATAAAAAAAAAAAAAAAATTAAAAATTAAAATAAAACTACGTTTTTTTTTGTAAAAAATAAAGTTTGCTCTCTAAATTTTCATTATTTGTGATTTCCTAGAAAATAATCTACATTTTACTTTGTGCTGTTTGAATCCTTTTCTGCCAATTTCATTTTCATTACATAATTCATATATGTGTATATAGATAGTTTTACGTACTGATTAATGCAAAAGGATGTAGTAAAGGGCTTTTAAAATTAGTAACTTTTAGATTCGTACAAAATAGAAAATTTACCACACAAAGTCGACTCTCTTAAATACTTTTTTTTGTTAAACTAACAAAAACCTAATTAAAACAATAGGCAATAGAGAACTTTGAACTGTTAAAAACATTCAATAGTTTTACGTGTATATTTTTATTTCTCTAAATTTTCATTATTATTGTGTAAATAATAATCGGTTTTAATTGCCATTTTAGGCCTATACGCTACAAAGACATTGAGGTTTTATCAGTGAACTTAAGGAATAAAACATGCGTGAAAAGATTTCCGAAGTATTGAAAAAACTGCCACTTAAAATTTAATGCGCCTCTAAAATTTGAGATCTTATATTTTCTTTTGAACTCAGTGCTGTCAAAACTCACGGTGAGAATCTTACAAAATAGTGCGAAATATGATCAAATTTCATCAGCCTGAATGCATAGCGGATTAAGTGGATTAATTGAGAATTATTGAGTTTAATTCTAGGAAATCAAACGTTCTATACAAATTAATATTCGTGGAATAAAAGAAATGAGTAAATTTGACAATGTATTAGAGTTTATAGAACTACATACTTGGAATGTCAATATAAATATTCGTTTTGGTTATCAGCGAGACATGGATCATAACACTTTGTCATATGAAATAGCAAACAATGATAGTGTTTTCTCTTGTCGTGATGAGAGAACTTGTGGCAGTCTTGGTGTTTTGTTCAAAGTAATTAAAATTATACCATACTCAAGTGTGCTAACGGCCATCATCTATTTTATTTTATTTTCATTTGATTTAATTTTACCCAATATGCCTTCTAGTAAAGAAAGTAAGTCAGAAAAAAAAAAGTTTTACGTCTTATGTTTTTTTTTTATGAATTTAAGTGGGAGTGCAACGATTTTTCCGTCTGCTGTACCACGAGCTGTAATTATCTCAATTTACAAATAAAGAAGATAAATCATGTTTAAATAACTATACCGACCAACATCAATATACTCTCAGTTTTCTCCAGTTTTTGAAAAGGTTATGAAAAGTAGATTGGTCAAGCTTTTAAAAAAATAATTTTCTGTCTCCACTTCAATTTTGGTTAAGGATGAATAAGAACACAGAACAAGCAGTTTTATCAGTTCGTGAACATATAATTGTGATGATTGATCGAGGTTTTAAGTCATCAGCTCTGTTTATCGATATTACTAAAGCTTTTGATAGAGTAGACCATTCGACTCTCTTAAAGAAGCAGTGACTTTCGAGGGACAATCCACATGTGGCTCTGCTCTTACATTACTGGTCGTGCCCCGATAGTGCGTGTTAATCACCATCTAAGTGAGAAACTTTCCATTATGGCTGGGACTCCTCAATGTTCGGTATTAGTACCTCTATTATTCTTGGTTCACTTTAATGGTATTTTCAAACTCCCGTTTGCTTTTGATCTCTTACTGCGTTTGACTTCACGTTTGTCTACAATAGTTCAAGTAAACAAGATAATATTTCAGGTTTGGAATAGGATCTAAATTATGTATAGCAGCTAGGTTTAAATCTCAAAACTTACTTTTAAGTGATAAAACTTAAATAATATATTTTAGGTAAAGTTTGAGTTTGCCTGACGGAATTTTCTTCCATGGCTTTGGCTGTGATAAGAGTTCGAATCCGCACCTCGTTTGGCTGCTTAGTTGTAAGTGTCGTAAACGTAATAAAATACTTAGGAGTTTTGATTGATGCATATCTTAATTGGAATCTTTCTATCCACGTAGAAATCCTGAAATTCAAAATAATATTGGCATCTAAGAAGAAATGTGTTTTACTTTTTTTTGTCCATTGAATCTTTTAAGGCTAGTTTATTTTGTTCTGGTGGGTTTTTTTCTTTATAAGCTTTTATGTTGGGGTCGTGTCTGCAAAATTCTTACAAATTCTTTACATATTACATTCTTACATATTCCAGAAGTTCTTTAACTAACTCCATTAGTTAAATTCCATTAGTTAACTTAGTAGATAGCCACATTCGAAAATAAGGTTACGTGTTGCGATAGGTAAAGTGCATTTAAATTTTTAATTCATTTATTTAATAGTCTTGGAATGTTTTTAAAAGGTAGAAAGCCGAATTGTTTGACTTTTTTAAAGTGGAATACTATTTGGTTTTTATAAAAATTAGATATTAGCTGTTTTCCAACAATAACAATAAATAACAACAGAAACAATAAATTTAACTACCAATTAAATCAGTGCTGCTTATAAGGAAAAGAGGACATTTTAAAGTAATAAATAGAATTTTACTTTACCTATGCTAATTAAAGTGCCAACTAACATATATGAATCACATTATGAAAGTTAAATAAAATTCGTAACCACGCTAGCGCTAGACCCTTAACAAAAATTTGTTCCCACATTACCCAAGAGGTAGAATTTGCAATGCTTTTTTTTAATCAGGCCTCCCACTGACACATAATCCAAATTAGAAATTTGAAACATAATATAATTCTACTGGGAAAACTAAATAACTGATTGTAACAAATGCATTTTTATTCAGACTGCTTTTGTAAACCCCAAAAATTAAAATATAAATAAAAAAAAAATTATTTAAAAGCATAAATAGTATGTGTGTCAAGCCAACAAAATACCGTAAAAAAGTAAAAAAAATTATATTTTATTCACTGCAAAATTTTAACTATCCGACATGTCCATTACAGTAACAATTTTTCTTGTGTACTAGGGCTTTTACTGAAACCCTTAATTTGTCTTGACTACAAAGCTGAATAGTTAATTCTTAATTATCAATATTTAAATTAATAATAAATATTTTCATATAATAAAATAATGGAAAAGTCGAATAAGTTATCCCTCTGATCAGTTTGCGCTCTAAACCAAAATTAAAATTATATCGCTTTTTAAATTTAGATTTTATCTTGTAAGAAAATGCTCTCGTGCCATGCACAAAACAACTGTTTTGAACCCCAGGTAAATATGTTCATTGAAGGAATGGATTATTAAATTTAGATTAAGGACATCATATACATTTATCTTTCGATTTCCTGCATTATTACAACCTTTGCATAAAGCTAGTATCACAAAACTCTTTCACTTATTTTCCCTCAAATATAATGTCATTTCACCCATAACGATGATGATGATGATACTGATCTTTAAATAGTTTCCACCATAAAAATTAAATAAAATAAACTCAACATCATAAATTATTGTGTTTCTTGTATTTAGGGAGACATAATCGAATTTGTACAAAAAAAACATCTTCTCAATTACCAATTTTACTACATGTGTAAACAGCAAAAAAAAAAATTAAAAAAAAAAACACCGCACCACACTGTGCCCACAGAAAAAATTCCGCACAAGAATAGAAGAAAATAGCAACATATAGTTTTTTTATCTACTTCCGTCATTTAAATTATCTATTCATTGTTTGCGCGCGACGCGCAACATAATAGGCTTCATACACACATAATGCAAAAAGGTAGAGTGAATTTTCATTTCTTATCACAAAATTTAAATCGTGACATAACAGTTATTTTTATGTAGTGATTTTTTTTTTTTTAAATTCAATTTTGTTATATTGAATGGGAAAGGTTCGGGATATAGGTGTGTAACATTCTCGATATTCAGTTTTTATGTCGCTTTTTTTTTGCTGTTGTTGTTCCTTTGATACAGGAAATTTAATTTCCCTCGAATATAAAACATTTTCGGTTTTTTTTTATTTTATTTTTTTGGAGAAAGTTTTATTTTCTTTTTTTATTCGTTTTTTGGTTGGGTATATTTTTTATTTTTACAAAAGTTTCAATTGATTTGTGTAAATAGCTATGCTTGTACCCCAATATACAAACATAAACCAAACGAGCCTCTTTCTATTTCCTTTATCATGTTTTTGAAAAAAATTATGTCAAACAATGCTTTAACGTTCACAGTCTTGAGATGTGCTAAAATTGCTTATATTTAGTGAACTGTACAATACTATTAAGATGTACTCCGATTTAGGAGTACATGATTTAGAAGGTCTTATGGTCGATGGGAGTTTACATGGCACAATCTTAAAAGTTTTGAACATAAAAGTGTTAACTAAAACGCATATGGACATCCCAAAGTTAAGTTAACGATGATAATTTCAATAGGAAATATGTTCTCAACACTTACACTCGACTTCTGAATTTGTTAGTGTAGTGATGATAAATTGACTATCATTACAATGTCAGTTTTCGTACAAATATTAATAGCATAATTATGAAGCATGCCTCAATGAAGCATGCCATTTATAGGTTTGAGCTAGACTATACCATATTTTATTAAGGCAGTCACGATGTTGTTTTGAAGTTACAGTATTTACAAAATTTGAACTTAACTAAAGATTAGTAGAATCACTTAAAAGAAACATTAACTAGAACTGTGTTACACCACACCAAAAATAGAGTAAAACAAAGCATGACAGTTGATAAACGAACAGATAAGTCAGACAATATGCCAGCATATTTACTTCGTATTACATGTAAAATTGTAATGTGAAAGTTGCCAAGAATTTTACCGTATGTTTTTATAACGTTTATACCGTAGACAAAACTGTGAATCAAAAATATGTCCAGAATATGTTATGTTAAACATTATCTGCAACCAAAATGAGGAAGAAGTAAATATAGACACTGAAAGTGACAAAGTAAAGAAAAACAGTAAAACGCCACTTTAAATTTTGGGACAAATTTTAGTTTGAAATATTCTAAATTGGACAAGCGTCTTTCGAAAAAAAGTTATATTGTATGGAGTTATATTATTAAAGAGAATACAAACATTGAAATTAGATTACAGAATTAATTAAAACTCGTTAATGATTTGATGGGTTTTATGCTTAAAAATAGGATTTCGAAAGAGCACTGCAAAATTAAGGGCAGTTACACAGTAATGAAGTAATGTATACACTAAAAAAAACTGTAAAAGTGTTAAAGGATATTAAAAGGTTTAAACCTAATTAAACTGTAGTGTCTGCATTTAGTGAAGAAACTTTGCATTTTAAGTATAAATTAAAGCATTTTAAGTAGAATGATCACCGAGCAATTGGCGCAGTGGTTAAAGCTGCGGTGTTTGGGGCGGGAGGTACCGGGTTCGAATCCCAACAGGGGAGGGTTGCAAAAGGGATTTTTCATCACCTGATTTCGATCGGTGATGACGATGAACACAACTATGACCCCCTGTTGGAGTGCAGAGTCTATGGGCCGAACCATCGTCCATGTCAGTACAGGCTGGCATGGAGCAATGCATTGCGCAGATGGGGATATTCAACAATCGCGAACCTGTATTCGTGCGTCCTCGATTTGGCCCTAGTTGGCGTAAAGTAAGGACGTTAAAATAACCGCGAAAGAGTTGGGTGAGCTTCGGCCCCAGAAAAATTGTAGGGATTAAAAATTAAAAAAAAAAAAAAAAAAAGTAGAATGATCAAAGAATCATTCCAGCGAATGTGATTTAGCAAGTGTAGTACTTAAATTTTTTGATTTATAAATGAATTAATAATTAAAAATAGTAAATAGTGTTTAATATAAGTGAAAATTCATAATATTATGTGTGATATGCTAAAGAATATAAACAAAGTACAGATTTGGTGAAAAACTGAAAAGAAAGTGCTAAACAGACAAAATATATAGAATCATTCTAAATAAATACGTACACGTATTACATTATTATAATTTAATTTTTTTTTTGCAACTCTTGCAATTTTTAAATTTTTTAAATTAAATTATCAGTTAAGTCAAACAATTGTATACTGTTGTGCATTAAATAATTTTGAATTTATAATGTCTCAGTGTGAGAAATGTAAGCAAGTGACAGATTCAAAACAAAGAACCACTTTGCGATGTTTTGGGCGATGCAAAAAGGTGTATCACTACACATGCATTGATTGGAATTTCGACAAGTATAAGTCGTTGTTTAGGGATTGTGATTATGCTAGATTTGTTTGTGCTGAATGCCAAAATCATGAGGAGGATACCATATATGAAGAGTTTAATAAAATTAACAAATTTGTTGAAGAACTAAAACAGCATTTATGTGCAAATAATTCGAAGCTTAATAAGCAACTAATAGACATTAAAACCCATGTTGAAGAAATCCATAATAAACCTGCTGAGCCGAACACTTTTGCTTCAGTTGTAAAAACCAATCCTACCAAATTAGTTCTTTTACAACCTAAGAAACCACAAGAGAGTAAGAAAACCAAAGAAGATATCGTAAGCCAGATTGACCCGAAAAGTATTCCTTTAATGGGATATCGAAATGTTTCGAATGGTGGAATTATACTACAGTGCGATTCGAATGAAGCAAAAGAAAAACTGAAGAAAATTGCTACAGATAAATTAGGAACTCAATATGAGATTAAATTACCTGCAGAACTCAAGCCTAGAGTGAAGATATTGGGAATGTCAGAACAACTAGAAAGTGATGAAATAATATCAGCGTTGAAGCAACAAAATTTGTTTTTGGCTAATACCGAAATAAAAGTAGTAACAACCTATCGAAGAAGACATACACATAAAGTAGATACCATCATTGAAATTGATGCCACTTCTTATAAGAAAATAATGGAGGCTGAAAAGTTAAATATAAATTTTGATAGATGCCATGTAGTAGAATCCATTGGCTTAACAAGATGCTACAAATGTAATGGTTATTCACATCATGGTGATACTAGTAAGATAACATGCCCAAAATGTACTGGAGAGCACAAATATATTGAATGTAACAGCACAGAAACCAAATGTAGCAACTGCGTTGAAACAAATAAAAAACTCAATCTAAATATTGATGTAAATCATGCTACATGGGATAGTACTTGCACGGTATATCAACGCAAACTGAAAATACTAAGAAACCAAATCAATTATCAATAGCAGTTTCGCAAACAAGATGCACTATACACCAATATCCGAAGTCTATCATCAAATTTCATAGAATCACAAGAAATTGTATCCAGTTATAAACCAGCCTTAGTATTACTCAATGAAACCAGAACAACTGAAGAAATGTACGATTCTGAATTTCATATTGATAACTATAAATTTATACGCTGCGATTCGGATAGTCGATATACAGGTGGAGTTGCTATGTATATTCAAGAAAACATAAATTTTAAAATAATTTCAAACTGTGAAAAGGATCGCACTTGGTTTTTAGCAATACAAATCATAAAAGGATATCATACGACTGGGATATTTGGGGTAGTATACAGATCATTTCAAACAACGAGAGCAGTCTTCTTAAATAAATTTGATGAATGGATGGAAAATATCATAAACCATAACAAAAATAATTTTATATTCGGGGATTTTAATATTGATGTCAAATCCAATGAATATTACAGTGTAAAATTTAAGAATTTGATAAGAGATCATAGACTAATGCAGGTGGTTAACGAATATAGTAGAGTAACAGCAACCAGTGAAAGTTTAATAGATTTAGTAATAACTAATTCTAAAAATGTGCAATGCGAAATAGTTAAGGAACAGCAAATTAGTGACCATTATATGTTAAGCGTTACTTTAAATTATGGGAAGACAAAGTCTACAGAAAATTGTGAACCGATAGAAATACGTTCGCTAAAAAATTATTCTCCAGAATCACTTAACAACTATGCTTTAAATCAACAATTCATGACATGCCAAGAAGTTAACTTAAACGAAAAAAACATTGATTTAAACGAAGCAGCTGATAATTTAGTGTTAAAGCTAAAAACTTGTGTGAATGAATTAACTTGTATAAAGGTTATTAATAAAACAAGTAAGCTACCATGGTTCTCCGAAAATTTGAAATTACTGAAGCAAGAAAAACTTCGATCTTATGGAATTATGAAAATAATAAATTCAAAGGCGAGCTGGGATAACTACAAAAGAGCCAGAAACATATATAAACAATCTTTAAGGAAGGAGCAGTCTACTTATTTTAAAAACAAATTTGTAGAAACCCAAAACAATCCAAAAGAACTATGGAGAACATTAATATTAAATTGAATATTCAATTTAATAATATAGTATTAACCGACAAATTAGAATTGGCCGAATCTCTAAATAATACGTTTGTATCAAGTGTGATTGACATACATAACAATATTCCGAATATAAAGAATTTTAATGTATCGAATACGTATCTTTACACAATTCCATTCTCCTTTCAAAACATTACATGTCAAGACATAACCAAAACTATTAATAGTCTGAAGTCAAACGCTGGGATTGATGGTATAAATCGCACTATACTGTTGGATGCTATGAACAATGATATATTCGCATCAAAATTTACTGATTTAATCAATAAAAGTTTAAATGAAGCTAAAATTCCGAGATCATGGAAAATATAAACAGTTATTCCAATTCCGAAAACTTCTAAACCAACCAAACCAGAAGAACTACGTCCGATAAATATGCTACCAACCTATGAAGCTGTGTTAGAAAGAGTAGTTAAAACTCAACTAGTAAATCACATTAACAACAACAATATACTAGTCGACCAACAATCTGGGTTTCGAGAATTCCATTCATGTGAAACTGCGTTAAACTTAATGTTGGATGGTTGGAAATCTGAAATAGATGACAAGAAAGTAGTAGTAGCACTCTTTTTAGATTTTAAACGAGCTTTTGAAACAATCGATAGACAAATCTTATTAAACAAATTAAACAAATATGGAATCCAAGGCACAGAATTTGAATGGTTCAATAATTATCTTCACGAAAGACAACAATATACAAAAGTCGATAACTGTATCTCTAAGCCAATACCAAATAATCTCAATGTACCACAGGGTTCTACGTTAGGACCATTGCTTTTCATCCTATACATTAACGATATAGTGGATGTTATAAAAAATTGTAAAGTGAATATGTTTGCCGATGATACTTTGATTTCGATTGCTGCACCAACCCTTATTGAAGCTGTACAAAAAATAAACGAAGATTTGAAAAATCTGAGAAAATGGTTAATGTTCCATAAGTTATGTCTTAACATTTCTAAAACAAAGTACATGGTTCTGTCAATAAAAACAAAACTAGAATGTAATCAAAATATATTAATTGATCATGAAGTCATTGAACGTGTAAAACAATATAAATACCTTGGTGTTATCATAGATGAAAATTTAAATTTTAACGATCATTTGGATTATATTGCTAAAAAAATGAATAAAAAGCTGGGCCTTTTTAATAGACTTAAGGATAAAATGCCACGGGAGACAAAAATTATATATTTTAAATCACTTGTTGCACCGCATATTGATTATTGTTCATCAGTGTTATTCATAATGAATCAATCACAACTATATCGTCTCCAAAAAATACAGAACAAATTTATGCGAGGTATTTTAAAAGCAGAAAATAGGACACATATAAGTGAAATGCTTGAAGTATTAGGGTGGAAGTCTATAAACCAAAGAATACATTACAATGTCTTGAAGTTAATGTTTCGCCTTGAAAACGGAGATCTACCAAAATACCTAGACTCAATGTTATATTCTAATAGAGAAGTCCATAACTATAATACCAGAAACACTCATTTTAGATTACCAATGTACAGTAAATCTTTTTCACAACGATCATTAGGGTATAATGGCGTAAAATTGTATAATTCACTGAGCAATTTCTACACATTGGGCGAATTACGCGAATTAAAATGCAATCATTTTTTACGACTATTGAGTGTATTCATTAAAGAAAACATTAGTATTTAGTAAATAATATGTATCAAATAAAATAATTATGCTCTATTTAATTAATTCAAAAATATTATAATAAAAAAATGTCAATATTGATAAATAAATAAATAAATAAATAAATAAATAAATAAATAAAATAAAGAATAGAAAGAATGATCAATTATTCGAGAACTATAAGTTTTAAATAACTTCGAATAATTGCAAATCCTATAATTGAAGCTGGTACCAAGCTCTTGACGATTTGTGCAATTATATGTAGATGATTGGACTGAATTCCAACGCTATACATCAATTAAAAAGAACCACTTGTATTATTCTCAGGTTCCTTACATATTTTAAATCGTGGAGCCCAAAACACAATTTATAGCTTTTAAATTTAAAAACACGCAATGTATTTGAAGAGCAAGGTGACCGATACTGCATATGCAATTTGTATTTCTATATACCGGCCTGCTTATAAAACTGCAACAAACTTCACACTGACATATGTCAAAGCTATCATGTCAGAGATAATACAGATAATAAATTCCTAGCATGGAATATAAACGCAACCTTGTTATTGCACTATATTTTGCTTTCCACTACAAATTCAAACAATTCGAGAGCTAAGCGATCTCTATGCGCATATATCTTTTGTGTCGCGTACTATTTATCGTTAAAATGATACTGGCAGCACTGCTAGACGCGAAGGAAGTGGTACTAAACCAACAGCAGTAGCATTAAAAGAAATTATTTAAAATATAAAGACTCGAATTAAACGAAATCCAACAACACATTCGGAAAAACGAGCTTGGATTAAAACATTTTGATGTATCAAAAATCAAACAATCTTATTCTCTCCTGAACAAAAAAAATATAATGGATAGATCAGAGAAATTGCTTTGTTTGCACGCAAGTGACCGGCACCAGCAATGGTAAAGGTTTGGACTGCTTTTACTTTCGATGGACGTTCTTGATTTTAAATGTTTTTTTTAAATGGCATGAATATAAACGAAACTGTTTATTGCGAATCAACTTTGGAAGCTGCGCTTAAGCGCTGGGGTTTAAAAAATATTTCTCATTGTGTATGCTGATAATTTGAATTTATATAAGCTGTGGATTAAACATATATTTTATGAGTGTAAACTCATAAAGTATAGCCTTAGACATAAAGATTGAAAACATAATATGCGTACTTATTATAAACACAAATGCGACCATGTTACCAGTTAGCGATAAAATAAAATAAATTACTGTATATTTTTGTATCAGAAGATATCTACTCGAAGTATAGTCAATGTTTATACATATTACGCACGGAAAAGAGTTAGCTTACAAATATTTGTCCCTATAGGGTAAAACTACGATAACTAATAATTAGGTATGTCTATATATATTTTTTTAATGACAGCTTTAAAATATATTTTTTCAAAGAGCTAAAACAGTAATTATCTAAAGGTATTGCAGTAATTATTGTTAATAACAAAGTTATTATAATAAATTAAAGTGCCGGCGAGCCTGTTTGTCTTGTGAACGACGTATACGTATACTGTTTATAAGGCATCATATAATGACTTTGTAAATTGAATATTACTTTTATACATATAAGCGATAAAAACAAGGAAATCCTAATCAATTATTCTACACTAGTCCCTTGTATATATATATATATATATATATATATATATATATATATATATATATATATATATATATATATATATATATATATATATAATATTCAATCACCCCTCGCCGCCAATATACATATATGTTAGATGCATGGTGGTCATATATAATTATAATAACTTTGTTGTAAGGTTTTTTTTTTTCTATGTTTCGATTTTTCCAATAAAAAATGTTACATGTAATTATATTGATAGATTTTCCATCACCCCAACCACATGAATAAAATGTACACACACATAATTTGTATTTGATGTCCATATTTTAATGGTTCTGTAATTATTATTAATTCTAAGCGGCGTATGGTAAAGACAAATGGAAACCCAAACGAAAATCTAATAAATAAATTATTTTTCAAAAAAATTTATATATATATATATATATATATATATATATATATATATATATATATATATATATATATATATATATATATATATATATATATAATTATTGGTGAAACAACAAATGTCATTTTAATTGCTAAAAGACATATAATGACGATGAGGCTAATACAAACAATTACATATATTTCAATTTTTTAATTCGATGTTTGAGGGTACAAGGCCAAAACTAAATCCGCTGCAACCTATTAATCTAAAATTAAAAACAAAGTGCGTGAACATCAACAATAAACTAAAAATAAAATGTCTATCCTCATATACAAATAGAATGAAAAGCACTACAAAGCGCTTTTTCGTTTTATAAAAAAAAAAATCGCAACTAGGTTACTTTGGTGTATGCTATATATAAAAAAAAAAAGTAGCAGCAGAAGCATAATTATGCCAATATGCAAATTATTCTAAATATTGTTCATATATGTGTTCTGTACAGACAATATCGATTGAAAATGGTTCACTATAATCGTGTTTATTATTCAACTATAAATTTTATTTTTTTATAGTTATGCCTATATAAACGCACAAGCACACACACACATACATTAAGTTATAGTTTGCTATATTTTATTGTGTGTATGTGTGTGTGTAATATTTGTGTACAAACGTGCAATGGTGAAAAATGATGTAACGGTATGATTTTCTATATTGACATGAAAAGCGCTAACACAAAACACAGATAATATCAATTTAAATAAATAAGCTTTTAACATGTTATGTTGCAATAAAAAAATTAAAACGAATAACTACAAAAAACTCGTTGCTGTTCATTTTATATGTGTTTTGTTTGGTATCATCATTTGCAGCCGAACCAAACTCTTTCCCTAAATTTTTATCAACATGGATATGTGTAGAATTTATTTATGGGAATGCTCATTTTTGATTCTTCAATATAGGTTACTGGAATATTGGGATGGAAAGTATTAATTTATATATATATATATATATATATATATATATATATATATATATATATATATATATATATATATATCTTACAATAATTAATTTTATGTGCCAAAAAGTCACTGGCACTTGGTTTATGTTTTATATCAATGGCATTCTAGATATATTTTTTCATACATAATGCAATTATACGTGATACACGAGTATGCATTTTGTTATCAATAATATGAGGGGTCAGACATGGAATATAATATACTGTTTTCTATATTTGACTTGAGAATACTATAACCAATATTGAGGTAGTTATTTCTGAAAATTATTCAGTAAAGTAGATTTATGCCATTGAGAAAAACAATTCACAATACATAATGTGTGTTCCTGATGGGTTCTGTTAATCACAAATAATAATCTCTCTAATCTGTTGAAGATCTGTTTCTATTTAACTGAAATTTGTTTGTACTAAAAATAAAGAAATATGACTCTACAGAATAGTGTGACTATAACAACAAAATAACTGTTTTCGCAGTGTGACCATTTAATTAACAAAATGTTTTAAAATTATTTTTATATTGATCAATCAATAATTATTGTTGGGGTTCAGAAAATTCTATATAATAATAAAATAGCAAATTAATATTTATATAATTATTATTGTAAATATCAGCGACTAAGGTTATGACTGTATTCGTTTTTTAACAAGTACTATAATTGCTACAAAACAATATCGAAATATGAAATAGAGAAAGAACCTGATTTATTTTAGTGACGTATATATTTTGATCATCGAATTAAAATGGCTGTATTTATATATTTTGTTACTATCTATATAAAAAAAAAATCGTAACATAATTGTTCGATTAGGCTAGAATAATTGTAGCTCAATTGAATTTTGTTGAACTTTTAAAATTTTTGTTCCATCCGATTATCTTTTTCGTTTCGTCCATCCGAATACGTTTTAAATCGACAAAAGTAAACTAACGAAAGGCGATATATAGTATTGTGCAAAAATTGAAGTTTTAATAGGAGAAAAATGTACAGTTTTGACGTTATAGTCACCAAACTAAACTACTATGCACAGAAGTCGTAAACAATCCTTGCTGCATCTCTATATAGTTTAGTTTTTTTTAAGTCCTCTTCTTTGGTTTTAAATGCAGTATGACTAATTCAGGTCCCAACTATTTGACCCCAAACGCGACGATAACGACACTTCCGAATTTTATTCAACCATGAGATTAGGAATTTAATGGAAATTCTTGATCTCGATCATGAATTTTAAGAACAGCGAGTACGCTCTTCGGGGTAGAGGAATGACTTATCTTCTTCGGGTTGTCTAGAACAATACAAAGAACAAGCTCGGAATCGAATCCATTGGAGCTAGACTGTTGACTCGGTACGGATCAGTAATGATCTGTAAAAGCCGTTTTATTATTATTATTATGACTAATCTAGAAATATTGACGATGAAACTTAATAAAAATATAAACTGTAATTCTACTAATTTAAGGAAAAATATTTAGAAAAAGATTTTAATAAAATTATTAAATTATTAATAGTTAAAAAGAGAAATTTTAAAAATGAATTTAAATTTATTATATTTAGGATATTATTGAAACATTATACTTATATATATATATATATATATATATATATATATATATATATATATATATATATATATATATATATATTATATCCCACTTCCTAAAAATTATCATAAAGTAAATAAGGTTTGATAATAGCCCACACATTTTGTTTATTTATGCTTTATATTTTGAAGTGGAATTATGTTTTTCATTCATTCCTAAGCAACAACTGCATAAGATTTCAATTACACATGATATCATAAAATCTTCGTCAATGTCAGTATAGCTTCCCCCTGTGTCAAACCTAAATTTATTTTTTTCTGTACATATATCAAATAATGTATGTATATACACAATTTACTCACACAAACATATATATATATATATATATATATATATATATATATATATATATATATATATATATATATATATATATATATATATATATATATATATATATATATATATATATATATATATATATATATATATATATATATATATATATATATATATATATATATATATATATCGTTCACTAAGGACCAATACATCCAATCATCCAAAATAACAATTTTACAGGAGACAGTAAAACTTAATAACTTTTTGAATATTGTGTTAAATGTAAAAAAAGGATTTCCACGAAATTTTCAATTTTGAAACTTTTAGCTAGTTCTAAACAATTAACTAATTAATAATAATGGAAATATAGCTGACAGAAGATATTCATCAGTTCATAATTCAAATGGGGATGTTCAAAGTTCAAATGGGGATTCCTTCCAAATTTATTTAGTAACACTTGCTATTTAGTACGTCTTACTTTAATATTAATATAAACTTGTTCGTTTAATTTTCTTTCGAGTTTTTTCCTAATTATTAAAAACATAAATTAAATTAACATAAAAATAAAAAAATAATTAAAAATTTTATTATTTTAACAAATTTATCAGTTAAAAATTTTATATATAGCGTGAAAAGTTTTAAAGTTGTTCAATCTCATAAAAATATCTTAATATATTATATCGCAGACACCTTAGAGCACTAAGGCACAGAAAAAAATAATATATCTTATGTTAATTTTTCCTGTGACTAAGGTTATAGTAAAAATAGTGGTAATTAAATTACTCATGGAGAATGTTATCATAAAACTAGCATTCTTTTGGAATTACAGCTTTTAATTCCTGTAAATGTTTTCACTTTGCAACTGATAGGAACCGGCGAGGTATTTAGTTAATTTGAGTCGATTGCTTTTAAAGTTAGTAAAAAACTTACCATGCTTCATCGTAAACTAATTTGTATTGAATGAATTATCTTCATAGTTCAAGCATCGGAGGTCAGTCTCCACCGGATCTCTTGCTTTCGAAAAGATTTTTATACTATGTTTTTGGCAGAATCCTTAAAAATTTATATTCCAAAAATTACCTCGTACGGCTCTGGCTTTTTTCGAGCACTTTTCAAAGCTTGAATATATTCATAATGAAGATAGATTTTTTTTTGTTTTTTACCTTGCGTTCGATTGTACTGTGAACAGAGTTCCATTCCAATTGAGTGTGTTTTTTTTTTCTAAAAGTGTGTTCATATAGTGAGCACCATACACAAGAATAATTTTTTGCCATTTTTTTATCTTCGGTCTTCCGTTCTTTTTTCTAAGATGATCTTCATAACTTTCCAGAGATATTTCTTTTATCTCGTATGGCCAGAAGCTATCATAGCGATCTTTTTCCAAAGCAAAAAATGAGATATTGCGAGTATCCATTTCTTGTTTGAACACTGTTATATTTAGAAACGGATAACACATTTTGAGGTTTCTTGCATTCTTGAATATAACAAGTTTAGCAGATGGAAGTTTTCAAAGTTTTTGGCAAAATCTGTTTAAAAATAACATTTATTCAAAACTAGAGGATGACAAATTAAGTTTTGTTTTGCAAAATTTCACCCAACTTAGAACTGTGTACGACCCGACCCAAGTAACAACGTGCTAAGGAACATGTTCTTGCAAACTGGTTTTCTATCTCTGTTGATTGCAAATAAAAACATGTAGAATTTTTTCTGCTAGAATCATGTTCAGTCTGTATTTTTTATATTAAGTTCAGAGTTGGTTTGCCAAAATGTATATGAAATGAACATTCATAGTTAGTCCACTTTATTGAATAATTCACACTTTTTTATGCAAAATGGATGATAGATCTTAATTCGCACATATTAGCATGTTAGGACAAATTAGAATTAGTATGTTAGGACATTTAGAACAAAAAGACATACTTAAAATGTTTTTAGGGCTTTTTCGACCAGTTTAATAAATTCGTCGCTAAAAAATACTGAACGATATATATATATATATATATATATATATATATATATATATATATATATATATATATATATATAAAAATATACATATATATATATATATATATATATATATATATATATATATATATATATATAAAAATATACATATATATATATATATTTATATATATATATATATATATATATATATATATATATGTATATATATATATATATATATATATATATATACATATATATATATATATATATATATATATATATATATATATATATATATATATATATATATATATATTAAGTAGTAATATATATAGCATAGTATTAAGTATTAAGTATTAATACTTATTTATAACTAACTTTAAAAATTTGTTTTTTAGGTGATAGCTCAAAACATTGATAATTCGGTTATTATTTGCAATTTTTCGGTTTTTATAAATACAGCTCAACTATATAGTAATCTGTTTTTAATAATTGTGTTTAGTGACTAGTTTTTGTGACAACGCAGAGATTATACATTTTTAAAAGATTCATCTATAATTCGAAATTATGTAATACAAAGTAATACAAAGGCGAATTTCTAGTTAACGTGTTTCTTTTTTTTCGATGACATCAAAAAATTACAATCCAATTAATAGAATTTGACGAGTATGATTCATATTTTTATGTTCCAGCCGCTAATTAATCTTCTGACTCAGACGACTTAAGTCCCAAAATCCCAAAATCCCAAATAATGAAAATTTAAATAACTTCGAAAGCAAATATGAAAAATCAAAAAACACGAAAAAGAAAACAAAATTTAGGGTTGCAGGACATTTCATCCTTCGGAAAGATAAAAGAAAGCTGATAATGCATTCCATTGACTCGGTGCAAAAAAAAATATCAGACAAAAATAACATATGATGACCAAAAGAAAATTTTTGACTACGTAAGATTTCTGATTATGAATACATTGAGAATTCTATACAAGCAACGAATCTAAACCAATTTTTTGAAAAAAGTTCCTTATGTAGAAAAATTTGGTTTTATAGAAAAAAGGAGTATAAATTTAAAAAAAAATCAGTTTTGTGATTTATAGATAATTAAGCAGTTTTATTAGTTAAAATAATATTAATTAAGTCTTTTAAGAACTGCTTTTCCTCTGATTCGTCGCAAAAACAAAATCTAATTGCATGCAAGGTTATTTTCCTTTGCTCATTCTACCGTGACGTTAAAGGAATCTATCACATTACCGATGATATTGCGTCGATCGATGAATGTCGTTATTGCCGTTTACACATAACGCCACGAGTGTTGGCAGAAGGTGCTTTCGAATCGCTGCTTAAGGGATTTTATCACATTTTGGTCAAGTGGTTGCAACAAGGGTGCATCGTTGGGTGGAAAACAATAACCTTGAAGTTTTCATCATCGGAAAAAAAGTTTACTGTCCCATGACAAGTGGCATTATCGACTAATAAAATTGCTTTTACTTGGGAACCCTTTAGCTTCTAAGTGACGAGAAACTTTAGGGATGAACAAATCGTTGTATCACTCTTTAAAAAGCGCAGAGGTTTTCAAGCATTGTTGGATGTTTGTAATACAGTGGTAAATTTACGTTTTTAAAACACCATTTTTTGATTTTTCAATCATCATCAAATCGAGTTTATGCATTCACACAAGGCATAACGGTGACCCTTTCCTTTATGGTTTTTCTTCCAACAGCAGTTTTTTCGAAAACGGTAGCGTTTGTTTTCTTGTGCAAACCTTTGTAAACCAGACCGGTTTCGTCGCAATTGTAGATCTGTTCTAATAAAAACCCATTTTCGGTAATAATCCTTTTGACATCTCTTGTAAATGTAGCAGCACTATCAGCACTGCAGGAAAGTTTTTCACCGGAAACCGTTAAAATTCTTATGCCGTGGCGTTTTTTGAATTTATTAAGCCAGCCATCACTGGTTGAAAATTCTTCGTGACCTTTTTAAATCTAGTGCTTTTAATTGGAGCATCTCGTTTGAAACCATTTCGTTTGCTTCTCCTTGTAGTAAAAACCATGCGTATAGTTTATCATCAAGATCATGATTTTTTAATGGCTTCATTCGTTTGATTTTTTTGATTAACAAACGTTTTTGAGACGAATTCTTCTTAGTTTCCTTCATTATTTTTTATCCTCGTTAAAGCCGAATTATTGATGTTGTAGCTTCTGCAGATCTCTGTTGGTGTCTTGCCATCTTGGAGTTCATTTAAAATTGATAATTTTGTTTTCAAAGAAATTGATATTCTGTCTTTCTTCTCTAATTTTACGGAAAAATGGAAATTAAAATGAAAAATAAAACTAAGGTAGAGGTTGTTACAGTAGAATGTTGCTTGTGTAAAGGTTGCTTATAAATAATGCTCACTGTATTATTATAATAACAGCGTTAAACAGAGACCTGTTAAAACATTGTTTTTCTATAGACACAGAATTACTACAAGACGACATTTTATTCGCTTATTTGTTTCAATAGTGACATAACTCAAAAAATATCAATTTTGAGTTATTGACACAGATTCCTTTTAATATGTAAATTTAACTATGGAACCGAAAAACCACCTAAAACTAACTCTATGAGAAGAAGTAGCTTAAAAGTTGTAATAAATGTATGTTGTAATGCAAAACCGTTGAAAAGCGTAAACTCGTTTACTCAAGAACTGTAATTTTTAAGTTACGCCGCTGTTGCAGCAAATGGGTGCGTACGGAAAAATGTCGATCAATTTTTGTTGCTTCTTTTGAAATAAATTTACTAGATTTACTAGAATCAATAAAATACCGAAAAACTATTTCTAAAATACCTCGCCGGTATATACATATTCAGCAAAATTCTTTTAAAAAAATTGTGGCAATCGATTTGAAGTGTGCAAAAACTGTTTATTAGATACGTTTGATGAAACGCGTAAATTCATAGATGACAAATTATACAAAACCCCTGGAGCTACACCGGAAAAAATAAGCGGAGAACTGCAACTAAACTTCATAGAACACTTCTAAAAGAAACAACGGATGGAATTTGCAAACATATTACCAGTTTCTCAGCAACTCCGCTTCGATCTTTAAGTACTCCAAAACATAATTACAAATTTAAGCGACCGACCTTAGACGCTTGTAAATATTGTGAAATACTTCACCAAAAAATTAAATTAGCCACAGAAAACAAAGAGGAATTATTAGAGCAGCAAAGTGAACATTTGCTTTGGCCGATTTAGCATACACCACAAAGAACCAGGATAAAGCAAAATACACGAAAAATCAGGAAGTACAACGATTTGATTTGATTAACAAAAGTGTCTACGGACACCACGGCTAAACACAAGTGTTTTTTTACAAAACGTTATTATGGCCATTTAATTTAATTGTTCATGAAGAGGCATCAAACTAACGTTTTAATTACATTTGGCATGAGCAATAGCAAATCGTGGGTGAAATGAAATTGCCACATATCTGTATACGCATTTAAAATCATTACCGAAAACGATCCAAAACAAAACATTTTATAGTGACATAATTGCGTAGGGCAAATCAAAAACATTTTTTTTTGCCTATATGTGCTTATATTTTTTGCAATCAGACGGAGTCAGTGTTGCAACAATCGATCACAAATTTTTAATTATAGGTCACAGTCATATGGTATGTGATGTGGTTCATGTTATAATTGAAAAACAATTTAAAAAAAAAAAACGTCCATCGATATCCATGCTCCACAGGATTATTCACAATTTATTTACGTACTATACGATCGATTAGAAAATATAAAGTGTTTGACATAATGCAATTTAATTTTTTGAATTTAAATTATTTGGTGAAAAAAAACAGGGCGTACTAAATATATTGCATGTATACTATAACTTTTAGATACAACTTTACTATTTGAAGATTTGAAGAACAGGGGATAATGGCTGCTGTTGAATATACATATAAATTTATAAATTTTTAAATGAAGTCACTTCATTTACCAAATATTGGAAAGAGGTTAAGTACTTTTTATTAATATTACTGTGAAATTGTAAAATTAGTAGTTTTACCAATAGAACAATAGAAAACCATTTGGCGGTATCTATATTATTATTTAAATCGTTCTCCTGAAAAATAGTAAAAAGTCAGTTATCACCTTTTAAATATTTGAAAAAATGAATAAAAATATTCATGGAACAAACATAGTTTTATTGTTTTAAATTATTTTATCAATAAAAGTATCAAATTGTGCATAAACATTTTGAGGATTATAAATAAAAATATTTACTAGCAACCAAACTTTTTTTTTGACTTGACAGTATAATTCGATTTTTCTGTAAGAAAGGATTAATAACTAAGTTACAGGACACAACACAGGTAAAGTAACGAGCCATATACAGTCAAACATATTGTATCAACATTTTTAGCAATTTTATACTGACCAAATCTAAGGGAATATTTTGCTTCGTTTAATTACTTTGAATTTGTGCTTATAGTACGGATTACACGATATTGTGGTTTAAACCTTTATAAAAATAAATTTAAATATAAATACACAAAATAATTAATATTATGTTTGTATAATGGTACGTATAACAATTTGGAATAAATTTGTAAGCAGTGTTACATCGAAAATATTATACATAAAATATTGGATTTAATTCTGCGACATATTTCACCTACCGTATATTAGCTTGATAAATAAAACTAACCTTTACTCAATTCTACTGCCAGGAACATTAGGGTAGCCCCATAAATCAGTTTATCCGCATTAATTTACTTAGTCACGCGAAAAATCAAAATCCCACCAAAGATTACAATCACAATATATAAATTATACTTTGGATAATAAAACAAAAAAAAAATAAAAAAAACATACAAACGGCTTAGTCAAAATATAAATATTTCCATAATTCTAAAATCCTATAAATTCCTTTATATATATATATATATATATATATATATATATATATATATATATATATATATATATATATATATATATATATATATATATATATATATATATATATATAAATTCTTCCACCATTTGGGGATACCCAAAAGATTTAAATAAAATTATTGGTTTCCATTAAGATGATTTTTAATATGAATAAATAGCAACCGACCAATGGTACCCAAAATATAAAAGTAACAACCAAACAAAAATTGGTTGAATATCTCTACAATCCATTTGAATTTTCCCGAATAAACTCGTACCATACGAAATATATACCAAATCAAAGTTGAAAATGTATCTGTATATAAATAAAGGATCACAAAATAAAAACATATAAAAAAGGACGACCAAGAATTATATACCTTCAAGTGGAAAAAAAATCTTTGTGCTGTGTGTGTCCTTAAAATTACCTGGTTTTGTTTTTCGGTTATCAAACACAGTATATAATATCGTTGTGTATACGTGTACGTTCGTTTGAAATTTTCGTTTGGTTGGTTATAAAATGGCAAACAACTTAAGGTAGCTAAGCTATTTATTATTTCGGATGGATTTATATAATTTTTTAGTCTGGTAAAATGATAAATAAATAAAATGGAATTTTCATCTTGGAACACATAAAAATAAATCAATTCTCTATATGCAAATGCAAAAGAATATGTTATACACAACATATACTATATACATAATATATATATATATATATATATATATATATATATATATATATATATATATATATATATCCAAATTTATCGTTTGGGAAATAGGAAATGAAAATATCATGTTAGATATATATACTATGTGTATAAGAAAAGTGATTTCAGGATCAATGGGAATCCACAAATTATAATCATTTTATATTTTGGTTTTGATTTAGATGCAGGTTACTTTCTTATATACAAACTCATAAAATAATATTCATTAATACCGTCGAGATTAGATATTTTATGGGTATCGAAAAGTTGGTATAAAGTAATAAAAAATTCAAGTTTATGTTTTCGGCGGTTCACCTACATGTCCCAAGTGACTTCAACTTATATATATATATATATATATATATATATATATATATATATATATATATATATATATATATATATTATATATATATTTATATATATTATATATATACTTATATATATATATATTTGAGTAAAATCATTTTGAAACAGCAATGGCTTAAATTTTGATTTAAATAATTTTTAGCTACCTGTACACTAAAAATAGGCAAAAAAGAATATTTAGTATTATTTTATTTTTTAATATCCACCCTACAACGAGCGCAGGGAGACTTTAAAGTTTGCAAAATATAGCTTTGAATGGGAGAGATACATTTACTCAAAATTATTTGTCCCATATATTAATAAACTTCCCCAAAACAAACTCATTATCAGTGAGGTCAAATACCTAAAAATATAGTATGTTGATATACTTAATTGATAAAAGAAAATAAAAAAATGATAACATCTTATATACTTTTAGTTAACCATTTGTTGGCCTATGCGCAGATACAGTTAAAGTTAGTTTGTATTTGTTTAATTGGATTGGCCGGGAACGATGTAAAACAGTTTCTAAAATCATTTGTACAATTCTTATCTTTTATTAGTTTTAAAACTAATAAGTCTCAAACAAAATAGATGATCAGGCCTTAAAGCGAATAGGCTTTGAGTTGGTCACATTAACAGCAACCCTATACGAATAAAAGAAGATCCACCATTTAACAAGCGCCAAAGGTAGTTGTATATGACCATCCCTCCTCGAGATAGAGAACGACTAGCTCTTCTTGGTTTTCTATAGAACAAAACGAAGGGAAAACTCAAGGTCAAAACCGATTGGGTAGATTGTTGATTCGGTATAGGCCCACTATGATCTGTAAAAATAATAATTATTTTTATAATTATCGTTTTTTAAGATGAATCTGAATGGTTCGCACATATGGTTCGCTAGATTCGTAACGGCAATACATTTTTAAAATGTCGATCCTCTTAACATTTTAAGTATTAAGCAGTACCGTGGTGGCAACGGACAACGAGAAAATAGGCGGTTAACACTGTGAATCTCAGCATATGAAGGAAGTGAAAAAATAATACAATAAACAATCGAAAACTCCGTAATTTGAATGAGTTCAATTTAAATCCTCTAATAATGAACTAATGGAGGGCAGCTTTAGTGCCAGCAGCCAAATTAGTTATAGCTCATAAAGTGTGTGTTTAAGTTATTGTGGTTAAAACGTTTGTATTTAGTTTGACTTGTGCCATAACTGGGATCGTACTTTAAACAAAAGTGATTGCGGTAGGCTATATTTGTGTCCTAATTATCTTGCCTGGATTATCAGTAAAGATAACTGTTCTATTCGCTTTTAGACTAAGACTTAATGACTATTAGAAACAGTGAAAGGCTTTAGTATTACAGACCGGGCGTTGGAATTCGTTGATTGTCGTAAAAGTAAGACAAGCGAAAGCATTTGCTAAAGATTATTTCATTAATCAAGAAAGGAACTTATATGATTGAAAGCTATTTAATACCTCTCACAAGTACTAACCATAAACAATGTTATCGTTATAAATATGATGGAGCTAGAAGTATTGAAAGTATTGAAGACATGTTTGTCTATATTATCCAAATGGTCTCCAAGAGTAACGGTTTCAATTATTTTAAATGAAAATGAAATTTACCCCCTCCGCAAATCCAACAAAACAACAATGTTCAAAATAGGATAAAAAAGAGAGGTATAAATGTATTAAGAGTGAAAAAAAATCTCGACACAAAAGAGTAGTTTTTAAACAGACAAAAATTTGGATTATATCAAAAATTATACTATGAGAATGAATCTATAAATATTTCTCGAGCTAAAGCTTAGTACTCAGATCGATTTCGCGCGAAATTTTCATATGATTTGACCAAAACGAAATTAGAAATGAAAATTTCCGTTTCTGTTTTCGCTAGTAAATAATTCAGCGATAAAAAAGTTTTTCTCTATACATCAGAGATGGCGCGCAATACTCTCCAAATCAATTTCACGCGAAAAGAAGGTTTTGAACATTCAAAAATGAAGGTTTTGAATTTTGCTCACTGGTACGCAGCTCGATTTGAAAAAATCATGGACAATATAGTTTGTTGGATTATATAATACATGTATTGTTATTTATCTGCACGGTATATTAAATGAGTGCGAAATTTTGACATTTCATTATGGTTTTGTTTTACGCGTGCATGTATATTGTGTATATTGTTTTGGATAAAAATTATTTTTTCTATGCAATTGTTGTTGTAAATTGAAAAAATTTACCAAACCAATACAATTATGGTTTGTCATTTTTTTAAAAATACGATAATATATTTGAGTTAAAATGTATGTCAAAATGGACGATTTCGATTGAAATTTGAAACCAAAAAAAAACCACCTTAAACAAATTAGACATGTCAAAATGTATCTCTACACATTTTTTTAGCGCGATATTTATCTTTAAATTTGTGGAGACCGCGTTTAACATTTAGCTTAGCTTGAGCTCCGTACCCAGCTTTATAGTTAATAAGTCAATCTTTAGTTTAATTATTCATTTAAATAAAATGGTTAAATTGTTTGTTTAATCACTTATTCTATATTTTAACAATATTTTAAGTTATAGTTATAATTTTTGATTTAAATTTTATAAAAATTGATAATTTCAGTAACAAAAAAATTTAACAAAATTTTTAATTTAACAAAAAAAATTTTAAAATTGACTGTATATTAAAAAAATAAAATAATGGAACATTTTTATTTTTAGCATACACTAAAAATTATTTAAATCAAAAACCATAAGGTTCCAATGTCCCAATTTTCAAAATGCTGTTTCAAAATGATTTTACTGATATATATATATATATATATATATATATATATATATATATATATATATATATATATATATATATATATATATATATATATATATATATATATATATATATATATATATATATATATATATATATATATATATATATATATATTGTTGAATATAAAAAACTGTAGATAAAAAAATGTAAACATTTCGTTCAACTACTACTAGTGCCATCTATGATTTTTCTACGAACTATATTATGTTGGCACATGAATTCGACGCGATTTCCCTTATGGTAATGTGAGTTATTTGGAAAACAACCAAAAAATACTACGGGTTATATATTTTCGTTGTTTTCGATGTTGTTGTCAGTACACTGTCATACACATATGTACAAATATCTTTTGTATTTTCTACATTGTAACGATACAATTTTTTTCAAAAGTTGTATAGGAAATGCAACGGCGGAATTTTGAAATGTAGGGACGGGCATGTAAATGAAGACTAAAGATTAAGGATGGATGAGTGTTCATAGATGATTAACTTAAATTAAATTAAAATTAACATAAATTATTTACATTATTAATTCTATATCTTATAAAAATGTCAATTATTAATTTTAATTAAGCAAAATCTATAGTTGATAAAAATTTAACTATCACTAACTTAATCTAATTAAAAATTAAGTAAAATGTTAGATGTAGATTTCCCCAGATCGAGTTTGCATGACAATCGGGAACTTGTCTGGTGCACCATTTGAAATAAAACATAATAATTTAAGTGACATTTACATATTCCCTAAGGGAACCTTTTTGCAGATTACAGTTGAAGGGTGGCACATAGGAGTTGCTGATAAAGGATGACAGGAAGCAGAGCGGTTCGTTGTGGTTGCGAGTGTCTTGCGCTGGCAGTGGTTTGAGTGTTGGCTGGCGAGAGACCGGACCGATTATATAATTACTGACATGCCTTGGCTTCCCTACTCCACAAATTCCAATAGAGTCGAATTGTGTCGTGGTGATCATGAGATGGCTGAAACCGAGTCGTTTCTGTCATGTATGGAAGTATATTTGTAGGAATATAGGTCTAAGAAAGTCCCTCCTATCCTACCGTTTCTTTAATGTGGGAAGGGTGTGGAAGTGGGACCGGCGTTGACCTCCACACTTGCCCAGAGCTTAATCTAACAGTCTTATCAACAAACCAATCAATCAATCTGTGCTTCATCAGTTGTTAAGATTTTATCAAAATAGTTGAAACGCTAGTAGGGGCTTCATGAATGATGTTCTCCATTTTTCTTTCAAACTTAAATTTTCGTCGGCTTCCTTAGTTGCATTTCATAATATCGTATTGTTTGTTATTTTGATGTCATTCTGACGCATTTTACTATTGGGTATATAAATTAGATTTTTGGCGATTATATGACGTATTTGTCGTAGAGCGGTAAATTCAATTGATTTGTAATATTTAATCAAATTTTATAAAATCTAATTTATATAATTTTAATAATTTCATATTTTTATAAATGTAATAAATTAATTAATTGTAAATTTTAGGCAAAAAGTAATATTCTAATTTATTACAGCTAGCGGCTTGCCGAAATTTTATATTATACTATGAATTAATTAATTAATATTTTTAGAGCCCTTATTAATTTTCGGGCAAAAACTAACACAATTAAAGTTAAAACTAACACAGCATATGGCTCGTAGGAATTATATTATTGTATAATTATGTTATTATATTAATAATTAATTAATTTGTAATTTCAGATTAAAAATTAATTCTATTTCTTACAGCCTATGGCTAAGAGCAATTAGATCATTAATAGATTTGGTTTTAAGGAAACCTCTGCAGATTACAGATGAATGGTGGCACACTGGAGTAGTCTTTAAACAGACAAAAATTTGGATTATATCAAAAATTATACTATGAGAATGAATCTATAAATATTTCTCGAGCTAAAGCTTAGTACTCAGATCGATTTCGCGCGAAATTTTCATATGATTTGACCAAAACGCAATTAGAAATGAAAATTTCCGTTTCTGTTTTCGCTAATTAATAATTCAGCGATAAAAAAGTTTTTCTCTATACATCAGAGATGGCGCGCAATACTCTCCAAATCAATTTCACGCGAAAAGAAGGTTTTGAACATTCTTTTCGCATGAAATTTTGACAGTTTCATTATTTAAACAAATAAATTGTCCATAAATGTTTAAATTTTTTCTGTGTAACAGCTTACTTCAAAAAAAAAAACAAACAATCGCTTGTCAAAAAAATATATACTTCAAAAATTATTTCGTTTTGTTTTGATCTAATTACTAAGCTTAAGATAAATTTTCCATACTAATTTGACATAAAATTTATATCTAAAAGCGAGATAAAAAATGTTTGCAGGCAATTTTGCTCACTGGTACGCAGCTCGATTTGAAAAAATCATGGACAATATAGTTTGTCGGATTATATAATACATGTATTGTTATTTATCTGCACGGTATATTAAATGAGTGCGAAATTTTGACATTTCATTATGGTTTTGTTTTACGCGTGCATGTATATTGTGTATATTGTTTTGGATAAAAATTATTTTTTCTATGCAATTGTTGTTGTAAATTGAAAAAATTTACCAAACCAATACAATTATGGTTTGTCATTTTTTTAAAAATACGATAATATATTTGAGTTAAAATGTATGTCAAAATGGACGATTTCGATTGAAATTTGAAACCAAAAAAAAAAAACCACCTTAAACAAATTAGACATATCAAAATGTATCTCTACACATTTTTTTAGCGCGATATTTATCTTTAAATTTGTGGAGACCGCGTTTAAAATTTAGCTTAGCTTGAGCTCCGTACCTAGCTTTTTAGTTAATAAGTCAATCTTTAGTTTAATTATTTATTTAAATAAAATGGTTAAATTGTTTGTTTAATCACTTATTCTATATTTTAACAATATTTTAAGTTATAGTTATAATTTTTGATTTAAATTTTATAAAAATTGATAATTTCAGTAACAAAAAAATTTAACAAAATTTTTAATTTAACAAAAAAAATTTTAAAATTGACTGTATATTAAAAAAATAAAATAATGGAACATTTTTATTTTTAGCATACACTAAAAATTATTTAAATCAAAAACCATAAGGTTCCAATGTCCCAATTTTCAAAATGCTGTTTCAAAATGATTTTACTGATATATATATATATATATATATATATATATATATATATATATATATATATATATATATATATATTGTTGAATATAAAAAACTGTAGATAAAAAAATGTAAACATTTCGTTCAACTACTACTAGTGCCATCTATGATTTTTCTACGAACTATATTATGTTGGCACATGAATTCGACGCGATTTCCCTTATGGTAATGTGAGTTATTTGGAAAACAACCAAAAAATACTACGGGTTATATATTTTCGTTGTTTTCGATGTTGTTGTCAGTACACTGTCATACACATATGTACAAATATCTTTTGTATTTTCTACATTGTAACGATACAATTTTTTTCAAAAGTTGTATAGGAAATGCAACGGCGGAATTTTGAAATGTAGGGACGGGCATGTAAATGAAGACTAAAGATTAAGGATGGATGAGTGTTCATAGATGATTAACTTAAATTAAATTAAAATTAACATAAATTATTTACATTATTAATTCTATATCTTATAAAAATGTCAATTATTAATTTTAATTAAGCAAAATCTATAGTTGATAAAAATTTAACTATCACTAACTTAATCTAATTAAAAATTAAGTAAAATGTTAGATGTAGATTTCCCCAGATCGAGTTTGCATGACAATCGGGAACTTGTCTGGTGCACCATTTGAAATAAAACATAATAATTTAAGTGACATTTACATATTCCCTAAGGGAACCTTTTTGCAGATTACAGTTGAAGGGTGGCACATAGGAGTTGCTGATAAAGGATGACAGGAAGCAGAGCGGTTCGTTGTGGTTGCGAGTGTCTTGCGCTGGCAGTGGTTTGAGTGTTGGCTGGCGAGAGACCGGACCGATTATATAATTACTGACATGCCTTGGCTTCCCTACTCCACAAATTCCAATAGAGTCGAATTGTGTCGTGGTGATCATGAGATGGCTGAAACCGAGTCGTTTCTGTCATGTATGGAAGTATATTTGTAGGAATATAGGTCTAAGAAAGTCCCTCCTATCCTACCGTTTCTTTAATGTGGGAAGGGTGTGGAAGTGGGACCGGCGTTGACCTCCACACTTGCCCAGAGCTTAATCTAACAGTCTTATCAACAAACCAATCAATCAATCTGTGCTTCATCAGTTGTTAAGATTTTATCAAAATAGTTGAAACGCTAGTAGGGGCTTCATGAATGATGTTCTCCATTTTTCTTTCAAACTTAAATTTTCGTCGGCTTCCTTAGTTGCATTTCATAATATCGTATTGTTTGTTATTTTGATGTCATTCTGACGCATTTTACTATTGGGTATATAAATTAGATTTTTGGCGATTATATGACTATTTGTCGTAGAGCGGTAAATTCAATTGATTTGTAATATTTAATCAAATTTTATAAAATCTAATTTATATAATTTTAATAATTTCATATTTTTATAAATGTAATAAATTAATTAATTGTAAATTTTAGGCAAAAAGTAATATTCTAATTTATTACAGCTAGCGGCTTGCCGAAATTTTATATTATACTATGAATTAATTAATTAATATTTTTAGAGCCCTTATTAATTTTCGGGCAAAAACTAACACAATTTATTACAGCATATGGCTCGTAGGAATTATATTATTGTATAATTATGTTATTATATTAATAATTAATTAATTTGTAATTTCAGATTAAAAATTAATTCTATTTCTTACAGCCTATGGCTAAGAGCAATTAGATCATTAATAGATTTGGTTTTAAGGAAACCTCTGCAGATTACAGATGAATGGTGGCACACTGGAGTAGCTGGCAAGAGATTCTAGAATGCAGAGCAGTTGATGGTGTCTGTAACCGGGTCGATCTCAATAATTTGACTAATATCCTGCCTCATCCTTCCAAATTAATGTAAAACGGGTATACGGTGGGCCCGGCCAAATATCCGGGAGATCCTGGTTAGTCCTTGGTCGTACATTCTAAATCAATCAATCAATCAATATATATATATATATATATATATATATATATATATATATATATATATATATATATATATATATATATATATATATATATATATATATATTCATTTAAAAAATGTAAGTCCCAAGTATATAAACCAGACAATTTGACTTCAGTACATTTAAAAATTTAACATTAAAATCAATAGTTGACCGCATGCAATGTCAACATTAACACATAATAATCGGATTCCGGGGAAAGAGTTCAACGGAAAACGAAAATGGGGAAGTTACACTGTTAATTGTAATTTAAAATATGTATACAATATATACACCCACTATCCGACCGCACCAATTATTGCACACAACTTGTGTATTTGGATAACATTATTATTAGGATTATTATACTTTAAACATATATGTATACGATATGTGTGTTTTAGCCCATAATTGACTTTTTATTGCCAATCATTAAAATAAATTTATATTTCCACACGTCATAGAGAAAATCATGTTTTTTACTGTTTTCATTACTACCATTTGTAAAATTATAATGATAATTGTGTAATGATTAATGTTGGTGTGCGATGGTAATCATAATCATTATTTTTAGGATATAGCTTAGACGATTATATATTTTATTAATATCCGAAATATATTTATTACAATTTAATTGCGGGCCGAATACAACAAACTTAATGATTATCAATTATAATTTTAATGTTTCTTATCCTCAACATGAAACATGAATTTGTATGTACGAATTGTATACACAATAACTACTTACAAATCGGAAGATATATTATCATGTTATATATATATATATATATATATATATATATATATATATATATATATATATATATATATATATATATATATATATATATATATATATATATATATATATATATATATATATATATGTACGAATACTATAAAGGAAAATAAAATCTGTCTGGTCAGGAGAAAAACTAAAATATATGCATTCAACCATTTCATAACACTAAAAAGGAAAATCGAAATGAAAATGAAAAAAAAAAAAAAATTCCTTGTTTGTTATTTTTTAGTCTTTCATTTTATTTAAACTGATGATGATGACGAAAAATAAAAAATAAAATAAAAAACACTTTGAAAAGAAAATTGGTTTTTCATCCTCAAGGTACATAATATATGCTTGTATGTACGTTACATTTTTAAGCTAACATAAACAATTTTATTTTTATACAATCGGTGAAAATATAGTTATCAACTTTGTTCACATGTAATTCATCCCCATTACTACAATAACACAAATTTATAGTTTTTGAGTATGAGGTGATTTGTGTGTATACATTGTATGTATATACATATCGAATGAACACAACAGTCAATATTATTTTTAACTCTTTCCTTGTTAACTATATACACACTGGATTTGGAAAAATGGACACTTTTCATTTTCTAAATTTTAAAACTAAAAAATTAAAGTTGAACATTTCTCTCCACACATTCTTACACAAACGTAGTCTTGTTTTTTTTTTTTGTATTTGTGAGAACAATACACTGTTTGTTGATGTTGATTGTTGGCTCGATTTATTGGTTACAAGGAAAATTAATTGAAAATGGAAAATTTATATTGATTCGATTTTTACGAATGTATTTTGAAAATTTTAGGCATGTGGAAGAATCATTGCTTTATATGGGCTATTCTATGTATATATTCATGATTTGGTTGCGCAACATGAAGAAATGCACACTTTATTATTTCATTATTTTTTTAATTTTTGAAACATTATCTTGTTTTATTCTTTATTTGAAAAGTATTTTTCGTGATTGGCGGAAACTTTCTAATCCGACATTTCTTGGCAGTAATATTACTATTACTAGTACTGTAGAGTTCGGAGAGTTACACTTCTACTTTTTTTTAAAGGGACAGTAGAACTATTCTTACTGATAATAGGTCCCGATTTAATATCAACGTACATAATCTCCTTTTGCTAATGTATTATGAAGTATGAAACTTAAGATTCGGATGAACTGTACAGCGCAAAATAGTCATTCAACATAAAGTTTCGACCAATAAAGTCACAATAAAAATAATTAAGAAATCCAATTTTAACTTCGACGATAGTGCTAGAAAAATATTTAATGTCATATTTTGTTCTTCAAACTAGCATAGAATGGTCAAATCAATTAAAGGCACTGACACACGCAGAAAATAATCGAACTGCGTTGTTTCGTTTTTTAATTTTAATTTGAACAATTTTCCAGTGGACCTGAACCACGACACAAAATTCGTTATTAGATGCCGCGAAAAACCATTGCAGACTTTGCAAATCTATTTTAATTTTATATGCTCACTAATTTTGCGGTGCTTTGAGACTGCAACCTTAATTTGCTTAATTTCAGTTTAGAACAGGCCAGTAATGTGGCGGCATAAATATAACCACGTACTTATATAAACAACCAAACAACACGTTAACCTAGAATGTGTATTATTTTAGCAATATTTTGCGCTGTTAAATTTCGAATTTTTTAATTTGTTATGCTGAAAATGATGCTATTACATTTATAGTGAGAATAAATTTGCAATTGTTCCTACTGGTGCCCTAGCGCGAGTCCATCCGAGTTTTTAGGTGAAGTAATCCTCAACTATTAAAAAAATGTTTGTCCTAATTTCTGGAGAATTTTCATACGTACAAACATTTGCCCAAACTCATTTAGGAAATATTTGCTCGGTTTAATATATTTTACAACTTTGCTCGGTCGTTCGTACGGCAGCCAATATTTTCCGAAAACTTATTTGCTACAAGCTATAGCAACAACAATACAGCAGCTATTATTTTCTCGTAGACGATGGTAAATATTTGGAAGGAAATAATGAACGAGCAAAGAGCCCCAAATAGATAATTTATTTGCACGTTATTGTATTGACGTTTATTTTCTTCGTTAATTGAAAAATTAAATTCACGAATCGAAAACTTAAAAATGAATTTAGAAGAAAATAATTTATCTTATAGATGTTTAGTGCTACTCTGTGGAATTGACGGACCAAGAGGCAGAAAAAGAAAACAAAAGAAAAACAATGCAATTTGAAAAACAATGTGTTTGATTCGACGGTCCATTGCAATAACGGCTTGCAAGCGAAATTCACGAATCAAAAATTTAACAAATGCTTTGAAATCGTATCTATGATGTGACAGTCGAACGAAAGTTGCGGCTGAATGTGACGTTTTTAAAGTTGTAAATTAAAACTTCCAAAAAATCGAAGGAGCTTGACCATAATTTTGAATTTTTACTTGCATAACATCGAATTTTAATGCGAACATTTGATCATTTCAGCGCTTGCAAACTTTGAACCAAATTAATTTTGTAACATCTCATTCCATTATTTTTTTCGTTAATTTTTAGATACTGGCCGCAGGCTATTTTAAGATTCGTCAGTGTTTTCTGGGATGGATGTGATTGCATGCTCTGGCAAATACGAGCAAACAAACAGAAAGACTTTGCTTAGTGTGCCGTCCACACGTGGCAAATCTTTCTCGAAAAATAGTATGTCCGAAAATATTCTTTGACAAATTTTTGACGTTATTATTTGCCTTCGACGCATAACAACAAATATATTTGTTATTTTTTCTGCCAATATTTGCTATGGATGTTCTAAGCTTAAAAGAGGAAATCGTCTAAATTAACGTCATTTACAAATTTACAAAGTATAATTTAGTAATTTTATCAGTTAGTAAATTACAAATTTTATCAACAGCATAAGTTTAAATTTGTGAGGAGTTTTTTTTATCAAATTACCAATAGTTTCAGAACCTTTAAATTTAGTGTTTTTTGACGCAAAGCATCATAAATATAACTAAAGCATCAATCTATGAATTTCAGAGATAGTTTTTTGAATCAATGTTCCAACTATATCTTTTATTTCAAAATCGCTCCTTGTTGGGATTTTAATGAAATATGTTAGTTTAGGGGTTTAGAATTGAAATATGTTAGTTTGGGGGTTTAGAAGGGTTTTTTGAAACTATCTTCACAAAAATTAATTTTAATTTCGTAAATTTAATTTTTAAAAAAGGACTTAAGACTTCTGCATTTTTAATTAAATTATTGATTAATTCAATTTAACTATCGATAAAGTTTTTTTAAATTTTTAATTTATTTGTTTGAAGTTGGAACCACATACATGTTTGAGGATGGGGCCTGATTTAACAAGCAACTATTTTTGTACAGATTCCAGAGAGTATTTTTACCATTTTGTCAATGTAAAGTAAATTTTAGTTGACGTTTGGTTATATTTCTATTCGATAATTAGTACAACAAACCAATTTTATGTATCAAAGAATGAATCTAAGGGTTTTTGGGATGGTTTAAGTTCAGAAAAAATTATTTGAATTAAAAAGAAGTGAATCTCGGAAGCTTATTTTATACTCTTAAGCTATTTATTTTTATATTTTCTCTTATCTTGGGATTACTTTAAAATTGAACTTTCTTTTTTTACTTTTCCGGCTGCAGGTATCTAAATGATGCCTTATCGTTAATATAGCGTTTTATATTTCAATTAGCTTATATGAGTATTTTAGCTTATTTTCCTATAAAAAGCCATATATAATTCTAACACTTAAACAAAGGAGTTTTTATCAATCATGTACCAGAAACCACTTGTGATTATCAAGTTACTAGCTAATCAAGAGTGACTTGAGCCATAGTATAAATACACATAATCCTATCATGTTATGATACCCCATTGACGTGCTAGATGTCACTACTGGTATCGTTTTAAAATAATCAAAATATTTTTATGTGTATAATCGCCTAAATGTCATCTAAATGTTGACGGTATTCTATCGACCCGACATCTGGAACAGCAATGGATAGACTGTTTTTTGTTTCTTATGATGGTTGTACTATAATATGTATTTATACTATGCTTGAACTATTTAGTCAAACATTTTAAAATATTTATTAAAACTAAAACCTTTCACAAACTATTTATAATGTTTTTTTAAAATATAAACTTACATTTATTAATGTATTCTAAATAAAATGAAAACGTTTCTAATGATAGAAATTTTTAACAAAAATCTAATGAATAAAACATGTTTAAATTAAAATAGTAATCTTTATAAAAAAATGGAGTATAATCGAAATAGTCGATAATATCTGACAACTTATTAGAAATTCATGAAATTAAAACCTTAAAAACCAAATGCCTTTTCAAAGTGATAAGGTTATTATCCGACGGACTTGAATTTTTTTTTATACGAAGATCCCAATAAAGTACAAACAAAGTACAAGAATTTTACAAGAATCTATATATATATCAAGCATCACCTGGTATGATAAAATCTAAATCGAAAATAAGAAATCTGCATTTTCATTCAAAGGAAATTAAAGCAATATATATATATATATATATATATATATATATATATATATATATATATATATATATATATATACATATATATGTATTTATATATATAAATACATATATATATATATATATATATATATATATATATATATATATATATATATATATATATATATATATATATATATTTTCTATACGAGTGTTTTTCAAAGGTCATTGATATAGCAACAATACTAAAATAATCCGTCATGTTAAGTTGCGTCAAATTTTTGTAAAACGCATTACCGAAGTAACTCGAGATTCTATAAAGTATACATATATTAAACTACATTTTCCAGGAAACATCCACTTAAAATTAATCATCCGCATTGGATAAACTCTCTCGTATACATATATAAATTTCGAAAAGTTTTCCATTTGAAATAATAATAACATTACATTCAAATAACAACACAGAAGTACTAACAGAGGAGAGCAAATTTAAAATTTTTATTGTAACATAATTTTCCACGTAAAAACTACGAACGTAAACTACAACCAACAACATCCTGTGGAATACTGTGTTAACGAAATTACAACAATATTAACAGACATGTATAGGAATAAAATTTTCCATTTGAAAATGTAATAAACTACAAATAAATAGAATAATTTTTAACTTTTTTTGCTTCTTATTACAAACAATAAACTATTGTTTGAACTAGTAATCTATATAGTATATTGTATGTATACGAATGAGACTGGATCGGTTTGTGGACCATAAAAAAAACACTTTAAATGTACCATTGGATATAGGATAGAAATAATGTTACTAGGCCGAATCGATCGAAAGGTAAAATAAAATTTCCATATGTACATACATACATCTAACTAATAGTGTTACGATGACAATAACATAAAAAATTGAGTTAGGTACTCGTACTATAACGAAAAATTAAACAAATAAGTTTTTCCATCACAAAATTTTAACCGCACACAAACCTCAACATTTGCATAAAAATAAACCAAAATTTTTATTTCCAATTAAAAATATTTTTTCGTTTTAAATCGAAGAACAAAATTCATTTCAAATTTTCGAATGCCATACGATCGATTTACTCTTTCAGTATTGCAAATTTTATAATTTATTCGCTCTTCGTATTACGGGTGTACTGCTTGTATAATTTTATATAATTTTAATTTTTTTTTTGGAAAATTGAATTATTAAAAAATATGTAAATTAGAAAAAAAAAAAAATCGACAGTTGGTAAATTTACATATATTGCAATACATAAAAAAAATTGTACTAAAATAAAATTTGGTTATATGTATATGTTGTTTTTAGTGCTATCTACCATACCACCCCATCATATATTGTAAATTTTCCAATCCTACCCCCAGTTCAATTATGCTTGTCGTTAATTTTTATTTTATTTATATTTTTTTTTTTATACTACATATATGTGTTCGAAGTGGATTGTTATATTTTAAAATTATTCACGGTATTGTGAATACAATGATATATACTCAATCGTAAATAATGAAACTAAACTGAAAAAATTCAAGGAAATGGGAAACAGACACATGTCGTGCCCTTTAGGTGAAATGTATCGCATTTATGTATAATAACTAGTATGGACAAAACATAACACTGTTTGTAAAGGGTTATTTATATGAATTTTTTTGCAAAACCATTTTATTTTTCGTATTAGATAGTGGTTGTGATCGATTGTGGTGAGTTTTTCATTTAAAATTTCCATTTATCAGTATCAAAAAAACCGAAAAAAAAGTAAAAGAGAAAACAAATTTTCAATTGTAATTTTTATGTTTGTGACATAATTTTGATTAACAAAAGATATTTTTTTTGTACGTTTTGGTGATACTGTACAATATTAATTTTTTTTTGTTATTATTTTTAGTGGTCGATACGGCCAAGATGAGTTATTTTAATCTCGAGTCCTTTAATTTAAATTGGTTTGGTTACACTACCGGAAAAATGGCCAATGACAAAATTTTGTTTAACAACGTTCGTTCTATCACAACAAATAATTTGATGTTTAATTGAGGTATTTTGGATAGTAGCAGAGTAGGTGGAAAGTGCTTTAAATTTATCAGTAAAACATCTATAATTTATATGTCCCGTTCAAATGTTTTAATTTAATTTCAGATAAACAGACCAGTCGTCAAATAATAAATACGCAATATACGAAAAAGACGTAAACACCATTGTACATTGTACCTTGAACTTACACACAAGAGAACCAAACTACCAGAATTTTCTAGTGTACTTCATTTTCTTGTGTTTTTGGACTTGAGTATAACTTACTTGCTAACATTCTTTAATTATAATGCTTAAGATATGTTTTTGGACAGAAAAATAACGATAGGCTGACGCCATAATATAATAAAATTTTTGGTTGGTCGTTTGAAAATTATCTTCACTTTACTAATTTTGCTATATAAAATTTATATGTTAGGTTCGTGTTTGCTCAATCACCTAGAACACAAAACTTCATTTTATCTAGACCACATTCAAAGGCAAGCTTAATTGTATTTACAATTCTGCGTACCTGTTCTATTGTGCCGTGCTGCTCTCAGAATCCAAATTGGTGATTTGGTATAATATGACATCAGATGACATAGGTAGTAGTTCTTGTAGCAGCATCTTTTCAAAAAGCTTTGAAATTATCTAAAAGGAAGTAGACTTAATGGCCTGTATGACGAGACTTGGGTTTCGTCTTTACCTGGCTTAGGAGTTATGATAATTTGAGATATTTTCCATTTTTGGGGAAAGTACCGACATATCATAATCGCGTTAAAATATATGTTAATTTCCATGTATACAAAGAAGATTGGTGAAGATGCCATAGTCGCCGAATTGCCCGCTTTTCTGACAATAACTCCTGAATGTTACTTGAGAGTTTATTATTTTTTTAAGATTGTTTGTTCTCCGGAGTAACTTTTTATGCTGCCATTTCCATTATTTGTCTTAAGTTTTCTAAAGCAGCGTTAATGTCTTCTGGTGTGCGAATTGGGACATCAAAACCACAATTTACATCTACTATGTTTCTATAGAGAACCAATTTCGTTAGTTTGTTTGTTAAAAGATGGGATGGTTCTGTTTTTGTCTGGGTACTTAGTGTTGTTATTATTGGTGAGTGATCTGATGATAAATCATAACAGTCTTCGACTAGAGGCTTGGTGCGTTCTATTCCTCGTATTTCGCAGAAATCTATTAAATCAGGAATTTTTTCCTATCTATAGGCTAATATGTGGGCTAATATCTTCCTAACTGGTTAAAGTAATCGATAAATTGCGGTTTTTTAATTACGCGTTTTGGTGGACAGTAGGCAGCTGATATTACAAATGTCCCAGACCATTTTTCCAAACCGGTATTTATAATTTGCATAAGCGTATTCATATTTTGCATCATCATGCTCATTTGCCTTTCCATCATCATCATGCAACTTTGGATGGTTTCGGTTAATTTATTTACCATGGCATAAATGTTAAGGTCCTTTTTAAAAAAATGAACTTTAGGTTTCGGTTTGTTTCCTTCTAGGATATTTGCATAAGTAACACCTTGCCGTGCAAAACTGCTAGCGAACTTCTCCAAGTTAGCATTTTGTGTGTTTGTCTTCGTTGGTTTGGTGACTGTTGTAGTTTTTGGTAGCATGGCCCACTGATTAAATTGCATATTGAACAATCGTTACTCAGCTATCATTTTAGGGTTTATTTTCTGTTGTAAGTCCAAATACACTGCGCAACCCTTGTAATTTGCAGTGTGATTTTCACCGTAGTTACTCCAGCGTTTCACAGATGGGTCATTGCGATATTCATCACATTTGGAGTCGAGAAGTCCACCACAAATATCACAAACTTCATTTAAGGTGCAGTATGCTTTTGTGTATCCGTATTCTTGGCAATTTATGCATTGAACTGGTCCAGACCTATAATTACTCTTCAATTACTATTTTGCGAAGTAGCAAATATATTAGATTATAAATCTTGTAAAACTCCTTTTGACTTTTCTTCCTCTGGCTCTAGTTAAGTTTAATGAATTGAAGAGGTAAATTATCAGAACCAACTGTGTTTGAAGATATTGACCCAAGTGTTTTAGAAGTATCATGATGATGAATCTATTATTATTAACATCATTGGTCATTTCAAATTCAATATTCTGATTTAACTCAAATATTGTTTTTTTGATTTTGGATTACTTTCCAATTTCGAGTCCTTTTCCAAACTATTTTAGCCATTATCACTAACTGTTTTTTATTTTTTATTTTTTAATTATACCGCACGGGATCAGCTTTTGAGTCAATTCAATTATCTGAAAAGGAGCACGATGATTCATAATTTTATGTAATTTGTTTTAGAGAAAGTTAAACTTCTCATTAATTGAAATTAGATCATAATCTGATAATGATTTTTGAAAGCAAAATAAACCAGTGATCAATGTCACGATCTACCGTCCAATTATGAAGTATTATATCGGATATATTTTAGAAAAAATTATATCAACAAACGTTTTATATTGAGTCTATCAAGTCTAAATAAACCAGATGGAGATTGTGCCAAAAAATACATGATCATCAATTTGGCTTTAGATAAGGACATTCTTGCGTTTATCAACTAACACAGCGTTTTTTCAGCGATATGTTGTTCCAAATGCATTACCAAAATGTAAAATCGTACAAGCATTAAAAATATCGACAGAAGCACCTCAGGGGTTTGTCCTGTTTTAAATACTGCCACCGAACCATATATCATAATAAGTGATCTTGAGAAAGGTTACGAATTTGTTCAAAATTTTTTTCGCATATAGAAAATGAAATTAAACAACTCTAAAACGGCAGTAATTTTAATCACCTCATGCGTTACCTTCCTCAATGTAACCGATATTAAAAGCGTTAAATATGTTTTTTCCGAATGCACTACTAAACATCCCGCCTAGTCAAATCAACTGATTATCAGCTTTAAAAACAATCAAACAAATTAAAATTAAGTCTACGTCTACTGATAGCGACATTTTTATTCTATTAGGTTTATGACACTTTCAAGTGATAAAATAAATGGGGAGTTAAAATTAATATTTTCTGGATCAAAATTTTAACATTTGCATTCCAACAATAATAATTTGCAAAAACAAATTTATTTACATTTAAAATTAGTAATTAATTGGTAAATGACTCTCTAATGACGATTAGCATAACAGTGACTTTTGGAGTGTAACACCAGCGAATTATGCACTGTGCAAACGGATTTAAATATAGCCATATACGACCAAAACTCCTAAAATTTAGATTACATTTTTGTAAAGTAAAACTTATTATTCAGAAGCATTAAACTTACTTTAAAACATTTTAATCTTGCCAATTCAACAATTTACATTTTGAGCCAGAATCATATAAAAACCATAAAAAAGTACTAAAGAAGTATTTTGATCGAGTATTTCGATCGGAAAATTTAATTTTCCCATGCTTTTGTTACGAAAACATTATTTTCATTCCATCGAAACAGCCCTAAAATTCATAAGATATAGCAAGTGTTTCGATACGTAAATGTAAAATTAAAAGGAAAAACCACACTTCCTTTTGTTGATTAAAAAATTAGCTTTACCAAAATAAAAAAAGAGGAAAAATCCGATTTTATTGTTGTTGTATATACATATTTATCGTAACAACAGAGATTTTCAATGATAATTAAAAAGTACAAAAAATTTTATGAAAAACTGCCTTTAATTTAATTTGATACAAATTAAATTTTCAAGAATACATTCTTTTGAAAAATACAACAACACTACGAACTAAGGCGGTGAAACAACATGGCACAGTATTATAAAAAATTTTTTTTCAGTTGTCGTCAATCAAGATGAGATGTTAAATCGAATAGATTGAAAAAAAATACCACTTTGAACTTGTTATTTTCCACGCAGAAATATTTGTTTGCGGTTATTCTTTGTTTTTATGCCTATCGGTTTGTACACAGCTGATGATTGTTGTTTATTATCTTGTACAAAATAATTTTCTCTTTTTTTTTTTTAACTTTTAATCAAACTTTTCTCAAGGCTTTGTAAACAATTCAATTAATTTTTAAAACGTGGATAATACTTTATTTTGATACACGCGCATAAAATTTAAAACAAAATTTGGTTAGATCTAAAATTCTTACCACCTCGTTTAATTACGCACGCAGTGATGCATAATTTTCCAGAAATACGAGTATAATTTACCTGCAAATAAACAAGAAAACAATAGAAAAAATTAGTTTAATCGAAAATTTAATACACGCACTTAAATCACACATCACGTTTCGGTTTACTAAAATACATATTCAGACATATATATATGTAATAGAATTTCTAAGTTATTAAAAAACAACTCCAAAAATTCCCACCTCCTTTTCCGTTCCTATTTTTATTTATGCTAATAAACACTTGTTACGAATATAAATAAATAATCCAAACACAACTCAAATACGAGCGAGTTGAATAAAATTTCGAATCTTTTCAATTTTCATAGTACTATAATCGTACAGTTTTCTATTCACCTATCCACACACATTTTTATGCTTCATCGCCAGTTTTATATACCTACATATAGCGCGCGATGAAATGTGCATAAACATTTTTCATCAGTTTTTTTTTTAAATCGCTAGGAAGTTTTTTTTTTGTTAGGTACTATGACGAAGATGATGACTTTAGATAAAATAAATATATAAGAGAGTAAAATGGAAAGTTGTTTCCCGATTAACAAGGCACCAAAAAATAAATGGCGATAAAGATGGAATTTTTTTTTATGTGTTCACCCTAAAATACTTAACTATAGAGGTATAGACATATTTATCTCTTTCGTCTCATTGTATTTATCGTATGCTTGAACATCACCATAATACTTCGGAACAAACAAAGGAAGGTAAATGTAAAAAAAAAAACTCATAAGCTTTTCCAACAAACGTAAGGTGATATTATACCGGACATGTAAAGTATTCATATATGTATGTACATATTATATATACATATATTATATATATATATATATATATATATATATATATATATATATATATATATATATATATATATATATATATATATATATATATATACATAAGATATAAATGACCTTTTTTATTCAACTTTTATATGACCATTTCAACCCTAATGTAGACGAACGAAATGGCCAAAATGATTTTGGTCTATTTTCCATTTTTATTTTCATAAAAGTTTTATTTTTATGATTATTTGGTTTTCGGATTACTGAACAGTGGGTAAAAAAAATGTGGTGATGACCAAGCATGATGCACATAATTGAAAAGAAAAATAAGTTAACAAACCTGGTTAGTGCCTAATGATGCTAAAAAATTTTAAAATTCTTTTAATCATACTCCAATTTGTTTCGTGTCGCGCAATAATCGCACAGATAGAATTTGAAAAAAAAAAAATTGTCTAAAAACATAATATTCGCCCTAAATGCTATATAGTAAATAAAAAACAATTCTTTTAACGTTAATAGCATAATAGTGTGTGTAAAGGTATGATAAGAATTTTTCATTAAAACTGGCAAAACAAAAATATTGCATGAGGACATGTTTATTCCCCATAAATGTTATGTTTATTACAATACTAAATTTTTCAAATATTTTTATTAAAGAAATACATAATTTAATATCTGTGACATTATTCATTGAAATGTTGCACGCTTATACCATCTTAAAGATATATAAAAAAATTATTATTAGTATTAATAATGTCAAGGGGAACATTATACATTCTTTCGAAAGTATATATACCTTATATACCTTTACTTTAGTATATCGACCAAAATAATTTCGCGATATTTTCATATCGAACATCGAAAAATCACGAATATATACCATTTAAAGGTGTTTAAATGTGATAAGCACATTTCAATTTAAAGGGAACAAAAAAGATTTTATTTTCAAAAATTATTGCAATTTAACGATTTTAAATCTTTTTAAAAGTGCAAATCGAAACTTTTCGAAAATTTATATTGTGTGGATCGTAAGTTTTTTCCTACACTAAAATAAGAAATTTAAATAAATCATTTGGGATGTTCTTGAGTTATACACTGGTACATAGAATATGGATAGAGTTTGTACGGTGTATACCACATCACACACAGAAAACATAAGAATACCGAACAAAAAACTAATTTATTAGAACAAAACATTTTTTTTTTTGTAACTAAAATCTAAAATGATTTATGAAAAATTGCAAAAATTAAAAAATAGAGAGAAAAAACTGGAAAATTTATTGAAAAATAAGGGAAATAACATGGTACAAGTACGACGAACTAAATTCAGGAACACACCAAGCTAATACGGAAATAAAAATCGATATAAATTGGTATATTACATACATAAATTTATATATATATATATATATATATATATATATATATATATATATATATATATATATATATATATATATATATATATATATATAAAGTTCATGTGGTGGTGATGTTATTGGTCTATTTTACTCAATAAAAAAATAAACGTTTAACAAAATAATTAAAGGAAAAAAGAATATAATTTATTTTGTTACTATTTGGGAAGGTGTTTATGTCTAAATACATATATGTATATATCTATGTAATATATTCATCTTAGATAAATGTAATAAATTCTATTCAAAGATGTTGATGTATCGACATAGATTTATCATTTTGTGAAATACCGATTTCATTACGGTTCGGAATATACCATTCTCTGGTTAGGCAAATGTCATAGCATATTATTAAAAAGTTACTAACCAAAAAAATATGTCCATCATATATAATTTTTTAAATCCACAAAGAATATTTGATTTAGTTATAATTCCATATGTTGCTTTTGCTTATGGTTATACTGTATACATATAAAAGACTGTTATTATATTAAAAGTTTACCGTTCAAGATACAATAATTTAGTCATTAAATATAAAATATAAATTCTAACATAAATTAGGCAGCGATTCAATGATATCACTTGTATCATCAAAGATTACTTTTTAATTTTACTTGTTTTATTCACTATAGACAGTAAAGTCTCAATTCGTATGTTACTTTTTCCACAACTGTTAGTTAAATATCGATCGTCCGTGTAGGAAAACCCTTTATTTTTTCATGTACCTGGCCATCATTCCTTAACCAAAAATATAAAGCCAAAAAATAATAATAATATATAAAGATAAAGAAGTAAGAACCAAACCAAACTACCAAAAAAAACTTATATTGAAATCAAGAATACATTATTTTACCAATGGAAAATATGTTTTCTAGTTTTGTTGTAGATATTTTCCTCCCCTTAACCAAACAAAAAAATAAAAAATAAAAATAAAATAAAATAATAATATTTTGAAATAAAATAAAAATATATAAATTCTTTCAAAATAATAATAATAATAATAATTTTAAAAATATTTCGAGTTTTATTTTTTTTTTATATGATTTTTGTTGAAAAGATCTTTATTTAGTTAAGGTAATCTTAAACCAACCATCACATAACCCATTTGCATCCATAATCGACATTTGTGTATTACTATTTACATATATATGTACATATATACATTACAACTATTTGTTGTTGCTTTGTTGTGCTTGAATATACCGGATGAAAAAATTGTTATATATATTTTTAGGAAATAGAAGGATATTTCTTTAACCAAAGATGTCGACATAAAATGTAGTATTACATTTCAAAACTATTTCGAATAAGTGTCGTGCTTAAAGCTATTGAATCGCTAGATTTGTCATGGTTTTAATGAAAATAATAACTAAAATTTAATGATTCAATTGGTGCCACACCGTAGAGCGATTATGCCTTATCCACTACCAGTAATTACAGTATTGCACGTACTAAAAAAAAATCAGCTGCAAATGCTAACAAAGAATATGGTTTGGAAGGTAAAATTACCGATGTAATCGGTTTCAATTTAGTATTGCCACGTGTTTATATTTTAGAAATCGATGCCAAAATTGCCAAACATTGTGGAACTTAAAACACTGGCTGCGTGTCATGTAATGGTAGAAACTCCAGGGCACTCAAAACAGTCGTGGTCGGTTTATTGAAAATTGTCAACGATACTTGATGTTTTTTTATATGTCCAAAGTACAACAAACACACAGCACTACTAAAAGGTAAAGGAAGAATTAGGAGGGAATAAGGTAAGAGAGGAATAAAAAGAATAAAAGTTTTCAGTCTTTAAGTTTTTTACTTTTGATACTGTGGAAATTGTATACCAACGGGAGCGGTCTCGCATGCAGTTCATTCCACATTCCCGCATTCCGAACAAAAACGTTTTTACAAAAATTGTTCATCGCAAATAAATTTCTTGGTAAAAATATGTAAAAATCCAAGATATCTCGTAAAAATCCAAGACATCTAGCTTCACCAATTTGTGCTTTGTTTGTTTATTTGATCAGCCCAAGATATTCTCTTTGATATAGACAGGCCGATAATCTTAAATGTGTCAGGCGTAGCCAAGCTAGATTCTTCAGTGAGAAAAGATGGCGTATAGCTATAACTTCGACCAGGATTAAAAACACAGGGTTAAAATTTGTTGGAATTGAATTCAACCCTGTTCCTTCATAGCCATTCTTTCTACGAGAACAACGTTTTGCGATGAAGAAGAAGGTAAACAGTAAGAGGTGGAAAGTGAGCTGTCACCAGCATAGTAGTTGCTGACAGATAATCATTGATAAAAATTAGTAAAGGGTCGGAGAAAGGACGGAGCCTGAGGAACACCAGAATTTAAAAAATATGGAACGGAAGTTACGCCATTCACACCCACTTGGATTTTGCGGCAAAGACATTTTTAATCCATAAAATGGAATTGTGCCACATGTGATCAAATGCCTTCGATATATCGATTGCAATGACTTGTGATTCACAAGATTGATGCATGCTCCTGTTCCATTGTTCAGTGACAATATTAATTAAATCACTTGCTGATCGGAAATTAGACGGTTATCTTTCAAATATCTCATGGATATTGCTTATGGTCTCAAGTACTTTGGAAAGCAACGAGACGATAGCGATTGGACGATAATTTGAAGGGTCAGATTTGCGGCCCTTTTTAGGTACAGGGCGTATGTTAGCAGTGTTCCAGAATGAAGGGAAAATGCCGCAGAAGATAGAACAAACATGTGATTAACAACAATATTTGAGAACAATTGGCTGCTTTTTTATTAGAATTTGCAGCAAATTTTTTTACGAGGAGATTAACTTTTTCTTGAGTAGTAGAAAAAATACTGAACCCATCTTTCAGTGGTCGTATAGATGATTTCCTTTTATCCAAGAAGTTTTTCTTGACTTTACGAACAAAGTACTAAAAGGTCGGTTTAGACTTGCCGCAACTCTTCTCTTACCTTCTTTTCTCGATTTTGATTAGCTTGCGACACCGTTCGCGTTGTCATCTATAGTCGCCTTAAATTCAGCTAAATTTTCATTTGATGGTTTTCTTTTATATATTTGCGGTGAGATGCTTTTTTATTGGCGGTTGCTGTTCTACAGCCATATTTTTTTCCATAATCTTGCAAGAGCATAGGATTCTTACCGACTGAACATTAATCCCAAATTAACTTTCTCATTTGGTCTCGTAGAACAACCGATAAGTAGTAATTTCCAGCTTAGTTCAAGCAGCGCCATAATTTTTACTCGTGTTAGTTGGTTTACAGCTGCAAATATTTCCACCGTCTCTCCGGCCGGTGTAACGGACTTAGAATATGGAAACCACTTGTTAGTGTGGCCAATGAAATCCCCTTCTGAAGCAATTTCAGCAATGGAATCTGATAATAAATCCAAAATGAACGGCGCTGTTCGGGATAGTTGGGCTTCGTTAAGAACCACATAGAAAGGTTTGAACCTATATAAAGCAGAAATTATTATTCTTACTGTGGCTCAGTTTTTTGGGAATGGAATAACTTGTATTGGTGAGGATACACATGGTTAGGCTTCTTTGGTGCAACACCGATGTATTAAGAATTAACCCATAATACCGATGGCCGAATAACCACCGGAGTCTAAAATTTTTGTTTTTCACATGCAGTACACATCTTGCCATAAGCCAACGACTTAATGTAACCCCAAAAAAGAAATCATATCGGGCCATTTCTATAGATTACACGATTACTGAAATTCTCCTTCAATGAAACAATTTTTGACCAGCTTCATGGCGTGTTCGGCATCATCTTGTTGAAACCACATATCTCTGATGTCAAAGCCAGTCAATTTTGGCCAAAAATATATCTTTCAAGATGGCACGGTAGCGAACTACATTGACCGTAACATGGCAATCAAGTTAATCTACAAAACAAATATTGTCCAATCACTCCTCCGGCATAAAATCCACACCACACGGTCACTTTTTGTGGTGTGTTGCAGTTAAGCCAAAAAAAGCTTCATCGATGGCGATGATTTTTCGATGAAATTTAGGATTTTGTTTAAACTTTAACAATGCACGCAATCATTGATAAAAGAGAATTTTCGGGTCTTCAAATGATCAAGAGGATTCAGTTCTTGAGTTAAATCGAGCTCGTAAAGGTAAAAACCATGATCTTTACCTAAAATTCACCACGATTTGGCGATTTTAACCAATCAGAAGAGACGTCAAAAATACGATATAAGAAATACGCAATTACTAATCGTTACTACATACATTGATCGTTGCCGTTTATTGATCGTTGCCAGGATTTAGATAAACTGGTATAATAGGGTATTGCCCATTCTAACTATAAGATTGGGCGGGTACTGAAATAAATTGTTTGCCTTCCGATATAAAAATATAGTTGTATTTATACTAATATTGTGAAAATCACCGATAGATGGCTCTTTGATTTTTACAAAGTGCATCAATTATAATAGTTGCAGTTGGAGACACAAAACATTAATTCAATGTACCATATTTTATTAGACCATGTTGTTACGCTGATATGATAGAATTCGACGATGTACCATATTGTAGTAATATTTTGAGATTTTGCAATTTTTAAAATGGCTACTTTAGGTTTTTAGAATAGTATGTGTCATTTTTAGAAAGGAAAATTACGGTAAATTTCAAAATAAGTAAATATTTCTATCAAGATTTGATATCAAAAGTTTTATCATTAATTTATTAATAGTAATATTTAGTCATTTACTCTCCCATTTGATCCTAAATCAACTACTACTAAACATGAATTTAATAAATTGTAATTATTTTATTTAATAAACAACTTTAAAATCAAGAGCAAATTTTATTTGTGTTATACCAAAGTCAAATTCTTTTAAAAAGGCAAATTAATTGAAAGTTTGTCTCTATCTCTATATATAGCTTGTCAGCAGCAAAAGTTTCTCTTTGATGATTTCGTAAATAACCTTAAACCGATTAGGTACATTGAATAATATTGGTTTATTTCCAAAACTCGTCGCTCATAAGAAAATAATTAACAATATTTTAGTATCCAATTTTGACCTACTCAAAAACAATATTTGAATGTTGGAAAAGGCATACGGAGCAATAAGATGGCAAATGATTGCTTCATTTGGTAGGCTCGTATATTGTGGTATAGATCTATAGGAAAATAAAATATAATATTTTTGTATTATCCATCTATAATATAGAATTTTGTAGCTCTGATTAATAACCAACACAATGATATTGCAACTAAAAATTAAATCCTGATAAATTAATTGGCTGGTTAGTTGACAGTGTTATTCAATAGATGGCCTTAGTATCAATAGTTCAAGCAAAGCGTATTATCGAAAAGTATACTTTCAATATTTAGTTTAAAAAGAAACGTTTTAGTCAATTTAAATTATAATTTCAAACCTTCTCCAATAATGAGGTTATAATAAAAAAAGTACATATATATCTCGATTACAAATAATCATGATATTTGAAAAAATTAAATTTTATTTGTAAATTAGCATATATCCAAAAAGTGACAAATACATCATAAACCCCCTAATAATATTGACAACTTGCACTTATTGAAAATGAATTAACACAAAATGAAAATATATACAAAAATTATATTCTCGCACATAATTTAAAATTTTCCCGATAACAATAAATTTGTATACACACAAAATGTTACACAACCAAAATTTATGTGAAAAAGAATTTCAATAATCACCTAATATATCCACCAGGTGGAGAAAAAGACATAAATATAATTCTGATTGTAATATTTATTCATCTTAAAGCAGAAAAATAAATAAAATATATGAACTAAAGACATTATATCTTCATCATTTTTAGAAATATATTACATATATATGTTGTTGTAGGTACCTACAACATACGAAAAAAAAGCAACTTAATGCAAGAAAATCGAAAAAAATGTGTCACCTCATCATACATATATCATATTTATTACAAAGCACAAAAAAAAAAAAAAAAAAAAACACGGAAAAATACTTGGCTGCTTTTTTTTTGTTGTTCTTCTCCCGTTTTGCTTTTCTCGCTATACGTATACATATTATATTATGTCGTTCGTCGTGGTGCACCGTGTTTATAATATAGTTTTTCCCCGCTTATATATCTAATTCAGTTGGTTTTTTATATTTCAGGGTTTCTTTAAGTTATGCAAACGAAAAAAATAAAAATAAAAATTGAAATACACAAAAAATCATACATTAAAGTGTTTTTTTTTATTCTTCAAGCATGTATATTGTATATATATAGTATATGTATATTTTGTCTTCAATATATGTGTTATTATGTGTTTTTTGTTGTTCCTTGTATGTATTACATAACATAAAGAAAAATACGAATTTTCCAAAATAAAATAAAAATGCAAAATTTCACGTTCTAAACCGAGTGGGGCACGTCTTTTGCTTACTACACATTTATGCATGTATTATTATCGTATCGTTAAAATGTATGCTATACATTTCTATTCAAAAATGGAAAATTTTCGTGCAAATATTTTTGCTCAACATTTAAGAGGTCAGGGGTTTGGAGTATGACACAAATTTATTTACAACGAATAGGTTATAAACCGGTTGAATGTATGTTATACATAATAAAATTAAATTTTAGAGATGGGGTTGTTGATTAGAACACCCCTTAATATCATCGATTTTGTTTAACTTCCTTAAAAGCTAAATTAATAAGCACACAAGTAAATGGAATAAATTGGTTATGGTGCAAGAAACGAGTTGAAACCGAGAGCCGATTAAAACTTTACAAGTATAAAATAATTTTCTTTTTTAAATTTCACAGTTACGATAGTAATGATTTAAGCTGATCTAAATTTTGATAAATTATTTCAATTAAATTATAATAAAAGTTTAAATTTAGATTTTAATAAATGGAAAAGCCTAATAACCGCAAATTGAAGACGCGCGTGTCAGGTTTGTTATTATCTATATTGACGACCATTTTTCAGTTTAAAGATTTATTATCACATAATTATTGCATATAATTTGAGCCAACCTGTATACTGGTGTGGAGCACGATTCAGCTAATAGATTCAGCACATACATGAGTTATATTTGTGTTTTGGGTGACATAGTCGAGAATTGCTCGGTTATGTTATCGGTTAAGCACTCTAGTTTCGAATAACTACCAAAACAAATAATAAGATCTTGGAACTACTTGAAAACTAGGAAAGGCAAAAGTTTTGCGGATAAGAAATAACTATAATAACTAATATTGCGACTTAACCGTTTATATTTGATTCTGTTTAAAACCAGAATGATATCAGAACTGTGCGCATACATTTTTGCTAAACCATCAAAATATTGTTAAATTTTTTTCACTTGACGTGTAGCGTTGGTAAAGGTGTTGGTTAAGCACACCACGGTCTTGAATTTGATCCTCGTCGCTGAACACAAATTCTAATTTAGTCTAATCCTATAAAAAGTAATGTCTTTATGTTTCTGTCTTTATTAAGCAGGTGTCAATTACTAGCAACAACCGATGGTTATAGTTTATGGCAGAGCCTTAGCAACACAAGATTACTAAAAACCATTTACAAAATTTGAAAAATGTGGATCTCAATAAAAACACTGTATAGATTGCATTGTTGAAAGGATATATGAATGTAATTAAAAAATTATTCGAAGGTGATTTATTAAGACAAATAGCTAAGGTTACTAATTATTTTGGTTTTCATTGTTCAGCTCTAAGATAAACGACTAACAACTTTGACTCTCGATATATATCGAGAGTCAAAGTTGTTAGTCGTTTATCTTAGAGCTGAACAATGAAAACCGATTCGTTTTTTACAACCAAGTCACATTTTATAGGACAGGAGCCGTTTAGTAATAAAAATAAACGACATGGTACGGTTCCTCTATACAAGATTCAAAGGATAGTAAAATTTAAAGCTGAAGCATAAAAACGAACTTTGACAAACTGCAACATGCAACAATAGTTAATATGCTCGATGATTGACTTAATATTTAAAAATATTATATAACTTTAACCAAATGGATTCAGGCTCAAAGAATAGATTTAGAAATAGAGAATTTGGCATAAAACGTATAGCAAGAATTTCTTTTTAAAATTAACAAAAGATTTAACATTGGCTAACAAGTATAAATGTAAATCTGTATTTACGAATTGCATAAGAGCAAGGCAACAAAAAGTCACTATATTTAAGGACTTTAATATTACATCAACAGAAATGTGGCAGAAATTCATCCAGATCACTTATGAACAGCTTATTAACGTACTTATGAACAGTTTCAATTGAATTGTCATCTGCTTGGATTTCAATACCAATTTTAGATATTGCGTTTATAATTAGCCTTTTAATGCCTTCAGCTTCTAATAAATTAAATTTGATGGCTTGCTTAGATTTATCCTTGAAAATTTAAACTCTGGTCATAAGTGAAGAAATTTCCGAGACAACGACATCTATCATGATTTTCATATCATTAAATGTCGACAGTTTTTTTTTCCAAACGTTTTAGTTGGATCATCATATCGGCTAAACTTAAAACATTGTTTGGTGAATTCGATAAATCATCATCACCGTTAACTACTGACAGGTCCGAAGTAGATCGACTAACTTCACACAACCAATTAGCGGAGCAATTTTTGATGCACTAAAATAAATCAACGGAAATGTGTTCACACTTGATGTGAAAAAGATTTTTACATGAGCCCCACATTTAATACTCGGAAATCTTCTTTTAGTGATGGTACAGGAGCACAATTTACAGGTAGAAGCCATAATATGAATAAAATAATACTAAATAATACAAGTTGGCGGGAATGTACTATTGAAGTCAATGAAAAGACACTACACTATATTTCTGAAATATATTTTAAATCACTTACTTAAACATTAAATTAATGAATATATTGAACAATTAATACAATTTTGAGTTTTTTATTTTTTTAATTTTTATACGAATTTTACGGTTTGACGAATATAATGATGCATTCCAAATATGATTAGGAAAAATAATGAGAACTTGTAAAAATTGATAACGCAAATTAAAAATTCCTGAAATCTATTTAAAACGTTGGAGAACCCAAAGCATTTTAAATTTGTGTTCTGGAAAATCAACTACTGCCTTAACTTCAAATTGATTGTTCCATATTTTTAATTTCGTAGACAACCAAAAAATTGGAATTATAACAAAGTGCTTAAAATAGGAACGTAATTTATTTGCCAGGACCGTGTCCATTGCCGTTGAAGAATAAATTAATATGGAATTGGTATTAAATTGATCTTTAACACCATTTTTAGTATTTTTCAATACTACTGACGTTGTTTTAGTCGGATGGAACTCTTCACAAGATACATAAATGAAAATTTTTATGATATGTAGAAGATTATTGCATATGCTCAGCCAAGAATTTGATAAATGCAGTATAGAAGTGGAAACAGGTTATCAAAAATACAAGCTAATTTTGAAATAAATTAGCTAGGCTCTTAATAAGTGTACTGGAATATTTATAGCTTAACTGAGCTGAATAGCTGGAGAAATTTTAATTAACCATTCTTGTAATCGTTAATAAAAGGAAACTACGGGTTTTGAACTTCGCTTTTCTATATGAATATATACGCATATAGTATATGCTGGTGCGTCGACCCAACAACATAGACAAATTACATTTATTCGTATGGAACAAACCCCTAGGTTATCATTTACACTATTATACTCGTAGACTAAAATAATATTCTAAGTAATAATTTTTTTATCTGGAAATATTAAACTGATGCCCCTCATCCACAAACCAAAAAATACAAATAAAACCATATGTACATGTTTACAACAAAAACTAGTATGTAATTAGTAAAACAACACAAAAAATATTAGATCTCATTATTTCCTCATTTCATCCCTTTACTTAATATATATATATATATATATATATATATATATATATATATATATATATATATATATATATATATATATATATATATATATATATATATATATATATATATATATATATATATATATATATATATATATATATATATATATATATATACATAGTTAGTATTCTGTGTTTTATCATCTTATCCTTATGCGAATACGGCAACAACAACAAAAAATTAGATGAAACCTCATATTTTTCGTATTACGGCTCATCACTTTTGTATAACTAACTCAGTCACTACTCATAGCTAGAAATATATACAACCACACAAAAAACAGCTCAAACAATATACTTTGTTAATAAGAAAATTTTCTATTGCCATCTAACAACTAAACTTTTTATTATTACTAATATATTTTTCTAAACATAAACGTGATTATCTACTGTGTACTACACACCAACCATTTTCACCCATATATCTTTAGAAATATATATATATATATATATATATATATATATATATATATATATATATATATATATATATATATATATATATATATATATATATATACATAGTATAATGATAATTATGACAATAACGGTATGATGGTGGTTTCAAATTAAAAACAAAAAAAAATATTCGTTATTACACATTTTCATCTTTGTTTGGAATTTTCTTATTTTACATCTGGAAAAACTTTAGATTATGATCCTTTTTTTTTTTGGTATATTTCTATATGTATTGTACTTTCTTTTCAGTTTTTTTTATAACGCTAGTTTGGGTATAAAGCTTGTGGTGTTCGCTATATCATTTCATATATAAATGTGTGTGTAATGTGTGATTGTGTTTGTAAACATACGAATATTAAGATTATTTTATTATTTTTGTTATTGCCTCAGAATAAAGATAAGATATAGTTATAAAGTAAAGCTCAGAATTATGTTTTGCAAAAAATAAAATACGGATATCAGGTTTACAGTGCAGTAAAAAAATATATTACTATAATTGGGATTTTTCAACACAAACCCTTTACCGTTCAGTAAAAAATGTAATTTAATTCGCAAAGGCTTATTATGCGCTTAATTCAGGCACTGTATATTTATATATATTAAAAGTTAAATAATTAAACTATGTTGAAAAATCCTTTTTCAACATAGTTCATTTAAAAAGACATACACTAAAAATAATTTTAAAGTTTATTGTAAGTTCGTGGGATTAGCATTCATGTATGGGGAATGCTGTATGTATCCTTAAAAATTTATATAAATGATAAAACTTTTTTAAATGTCATACTAACGATATATCTATTAAGATAAGGTAATGTTTACTTTTGTGACTGTTCGACTTTTTTTTTTATGACATATTTTAAGACGTGAACAAAAATTATATTGTAATATGTATATACAGGGCAAGTGTTAAATTCCAAGTCAATTTTATTTCTGAATAACTCAAACCGATCAAGTTGGCGCCTCTGACTGTGGTACAACAACAACATCGAGGGGGTTGGTTTGGTAGACATTTTTCTTTAAGACAGAAATATGTAATGTAATCGATTCTCATTAAGTCCAATTTGGACACTAGAAAATGTTTAATCATATAAGGAAAGCGAGAACTACTCGTATTATACAACAATGTTTTTATATATCTGAAATATGGGCTAAAATATGTTAAAACTATTAATGGGGTTAAGTCTCATCCAATAGTCACTCTGTGACAGTGTAATAAATCAATCGTTTAAATTTATTTAAAGCCTGTTTAGGTTATGTAACATGAAATAAGAAATTCATTTTTTCTCTAAAGCCTATATAAGTAGACCTGAAACCGTAGCACAATAAAAAATGACAATATTTTTTGTTGGCGATGTCTTTCAAATCGACTCTCTAAGTGGTAAGTTTCGTTGTTTAAGAAAATTTTAAGATATATTGAGGTTTAACTAACATATATTATAGATCTCCATTGTGAGTCCTTACCTTACACCTTTATTATTTAATTGAGAAGGCTTCTGATTAACATTCTGGACATGTTATATTTTACAATTAGATCTAAAATTATTTTGGAAAAATCAATAATAATTTTGACTGCAATACACTTAAAGTTGCTTAAAATAGGATGATCTAGATATGAGATATATTACACTGTCATCCAGATAATGGATATCTATAACTGGGGAAACATTGAGATTCGATTAAAACTTTTTTCGTTAAAATATAAAGTGGTTAAAATTTTCGGCTCTTTTAACATAATTCTCAATAATGTCGTTGCAGACAGTCTAAACTACTTGATTTCAATATACATTTTATCGACCAGATATTAGACTTTTCGGAAAAACCTTTATAAATAAAATTAAGGTGAGTCCGAACCTGAACCAAATCATAGTTCGGGTCGAGTTTAAGTTAATTTTTTCTTTAAATAAAAAAAATAAAAAATCAGTTCACCGGATGATGAAAATTACTACGACGTGTTTGAAGAAATCTTGAAGACCAAAGAAAATAGTTTAACGGCAGCTAAAGACTGCGAAGAAAATGATTGCGGCAACTGAGTTGATTTTATTATAAAAAAAGAGTTTGCTGCATATCAAGCTTTTTCCAGAGTTTTAAAGGAAAAAAATGTTTTGAAGCTCTGAGAAAACCATAAATTGGATACGAAGTTGCTCAGATTGTATTGCTATTCCAGCAACACAGCTCAGTGTGGAGCGAACTTTTTATGCCTCTTAATTAAATTTAGCGCTACAGCGTGTCCAATTGATTGAAAACATTTTATTTGTAGATTTAAATGACATTTTTTTAAATAAATAAAAAAATGTGTCTTTCATTAACCCGAACCCAATATATTCTTGTGCAAGAACCTGAACTCGAATCCAAAATTGTCGGGGTACGAGATACCGATTTTTTGAGAACCTGATATTTATTAATTTTCATAAAGAAATAAATTAAAATCATTTACTTTTTATTCAAAAAATAATGCTTCAAAAAGCAGATTATCAATTGATCGACTTGAGCAGCTTGTTAGTTCCTTCGAAACGAAATTTCCCGTAATTGAGAGATTTCTTTCGGTTTGCGTTGAAGTTGGTTTAATTGCTTGTAATGCTACTTGCAACAACGCTAACTTAGGAATAAGTGGCCATTGATAGAAAATATATTAATTTCTGTCGACAATATCAGTATATCTGAGACCTGAGCAACTTTGTTGCTTTCACGAATGACATTTTTTGGTTCATATCATTCATTTTGAATTCTCAATCTTTAATATTTTCATTATTTCTGCATTCTCTGCACGTACCACATGAACAAGATTTTCATTACGACGTGCTTCATCAGGTGGTGCAGGAAAATGTCTCATCATCAAGTTAATAGCTGATTTGGTAATTTCATTTTTACTAGTCATGCTGAAAAACACATTTCCCACATTTTCCAGAGAGGATGGGTCCTTTAAAAAGAGACACTAATGATTTATCTCTTCTCTTTCCTATACGCTCTTTTAATTCATCAAATAATTTTACTGCTAAAATCGAATGATTTTTTTATTAAGATCTTCTTAAGTCTTTTTTATAGGACCAATTATACGAAGAAATCGTTGACCCTAAGGATTTCTATCTAGTCTTACAATCCAATAAGAGGGCTAGCTTACTTAACTCTGCAGGTTTTTTTTTTAATTCACCATTTCTATAATTATCTCAGCAGAGCATTTTCCTGTTATTGGGATTAATCCTAAATTAACGGAATCCAAAGCTCCAAAGTATATAGGTAGACGTTCATGTATCGTCTATTTTTAAAACTGGTCCATTCGTCAATAGACAAACTAAATTTCATATTCTGTTCTCTTAGCATTTTAATTTTAAGAACTAAACTCGTGACATCTGACGGCGACTTTTGCAAATGAATTTGCTTTTATGCCCGAAATACTGAAATCATCTTTGGCTGCTAATTTAGCAATTTGTTTTAATGTTTGAAGTTCATTATTTGTATTCGTGATAGTCACGAATTTGTCGAGTATGATTTCGAACTGCCTGCAGTTTCAGGTCATCTTTAACAATCATCTTCATACTGTGATGGCTACAGTTAAATGTCGAAAAGGATCACTCGTATGCGATGCTTTACATGATACGTATTTTGATACAGATTGCAAACAGCTGTATCCCCTGATTATTAGTGAAAGGGACGAGCGAAAGGAAAAAAGGGAAGGAATGAATAAAAAGTGTTTTATGTCAGTTTCGGATCGTCCGGAGTATTTAGAAAGAATAAAAAAAACACTCGAAATTTTACGTTTAAAAAATATTTCGTAACAAACTTTAGTTCCATAATTTTGACTTCTGCTTGTAGATTTTTAAATATTTTAATAATCTTTTTATTCCTCGAGTAATAAATTGAAATTTTCGAGAAATCGAGAAGTAAGAATTTTCGATCACATGCTCTAGTGGAATTTATAAAATCTTACTGTTAAAGCCAACTGAGGCCTAATAAACAAGTAATGCTTTGATACCCTAGTTTGGATATTTCAATACCAGTCAACATTGACTGTAACCACATTACCAGTCCCATTTTCTAATGTCGCACACGTAATTGTAACTACATCCATTTTGAAGAATTTGTTAGTTTAATGACAAATCTTTAAACTTCAGATCCGGCAATTTTCTTTATTGGCAAGTCCGTTTAATAGATGCACTGGTTTTTACTTTATAAAATTCCACCCGAATAACGTTGTAAATTAATAGTAGACTTTTAATTAGAATTGTCATTGTGACAACTATATAAACCGACCAGGCCAATCATAAAATATATAAAAACAATTTTGAAGTTCAATCTGAAGCAGACTTTATTAAGTTTAACTTTAAATTTTTTAATTTGTTCTAAAAACACGATGATAAACGACATTAGGCTATAAAGTTAATCCCGCAAGTTTAGAAAATAATTCACTTTAATATAAATGTAGCACTAGATCCCATTTTTGAAATATAGGGTGAGGGGGCTTTAATAATTTAGAAAAACATATAAAATAGTATTCGATATTTTTAACGTGCGGGTAAGCCAATTATTGTACACAGATACAATTTTTATTGCATTCACTCGTTTAACAAACTGCTGGTAGTATTCGAATAACTATAATATACAATTTTTCTATATGTTTATATATATACTCGCATTTAATGTATGTATATACGAGTATATATGCATATGTATATATATTTCATAGAAAAGTATATATCGATAAAAATCGATTTTATTGATAAAATAATTGAAAAATTAAATAAAAATTGAAAATCCGAATGCTATTTTATTTTCTAGGTTTATTGTTTATTTACAATTTCTAGCTATATGTCTGTGTATAATCTATGTAAACTACAAAAAACTAAAACTACCCACAAATGTGCTATGGTGAAAATAAAAATAGTGATAGTGTAAGCTAAAGTTTATCAAAAATGTATATTAGAGATATGTAGCTAATTTGGCATAAATACAGGGTGCGTTTTATGTTTCAGGTCGATTTTTTTTAATAACTTTTAAATGAAATTCTATTTTACTAAGGACGAGATCTGAAAAGTTCCAGTAAGGGGATCATGGATACTTCAGGTACAAGAAAAATTTCCAACATGTACCTAAAGCAGTTACCACTAAAAATTACAGCAATGCTTCTAGCATCCTCTTTGTGCCCGGCCTAAATTGTGAATCTCATACAGTTACTCTACGAGTTTTGTCACTCATAATAATTTGTTGGATCGCTAAACTGAGCTGTTAAACTGGGAATTAATATTTCTATGAGTAAAAATTCACATATTTTTTTGAGGACTTTTTAACAAACATGATTCCAAAATTCTCGCAATTGTCGAGCACAGCGTCGATGAAAAGCACGAAGTCAATCAAAATCTTGGAACCTAAAACACACCTTGTATAGTTTTTTTTTATATGAGTAATTGTGTACCAAAAATAATATCAAATCTCAAATTTTTTTTTTGGAAAAACCCAAATTATATTTTTTTTTGTGTATTATTTTTAAAAATATTTCACTAATCTAAAATAAAAATCATAAACACGGAACAATTTTGTTTTCACTGTTTGCATATACATACGACTCCATATGCATAAATAATATTGTTTGAAATGCAAAATGTTTTTTATACAGTTTCCATTAAATATATTTTCATATTTCCACTTTTTACTTTATATGTATATATATATATATATTATATAAATATATATATATATATATATATATATATATATATATATATATATATATATATATATATATATATATATATATATATATAGATATATATATATATATATATATATATATATATATATATATATATATATATATATATATATATATAAAAGAACATACATATATATCTACATATGAGACACTCATTTTTTGCATTAACACTTTTGATGTCATGTAATTTAATTATGACACTAAATTATAAGTAAACATGTGTTTTTTTCGTAAACATTAATAATAGATAAAGTTCCGGTTCAAAGCTTATTAAATTTGAAATCATTAATTTTCATTAAAAGGATTAACCCTCCGGCATACGAGTACATATATTACTTAACACATTATAAACAATTTTATTACCTGGCTCTTTCCTTTCGACACACAACTGACAACATCCGATCCTGTTGGCTCCAGCACTATGTGATCTCGCTAAAAATATTCCAAAAAAAAAAGAAATATAAAAATTTAAAAAAAATGTAAAATAATTTTTTCTTTTTTTATTATGTAATATGGTAGGTACGAGTACTAAAATTAATTTTTTTCTCATTCTTTAATTTAATCGCATTAAACATAATTAAAATGAATAATAAAGAAAGCGTCAAGAAGAAGAAAATAATTTTCCAAGTATATACAACAAATAAAAAATTCCATTTTCTACCATATAGGAGCAGGTATATACGCTACACATAATATTCTGCAAGACGGTTTTTATTGAAAAATGAAATGAAAAACTTATTTGTCGGGAATTTTTATTTCTACGTAATTTTTATTTATTTTTTTTTTATTTTTTTAGTACTAATTATTTCCTTGCACGGTTTAAAAATATTTTTCTAGCAATTTTCTCTATATATATATAAACGTTTTTTATAACCCTTATGAAAATTGATTGAAATTCATGGAAATAACAGAAATATTTGTGTGCAGGTAATGATAGGTATTTCTATAGTTGGCGTACAAGTTAACTACTATAATGAGATTTTGTGAAATTATTTGTATGTGTACGATGAACGGTAAAATTTTACCAAACTTTTTAAAAAATAAGTTTATAAAAGACTACAGTTCTAACACTTTAGTTTTGCTAATTTAAACAACTTTATGGTATTATGTATATATAAGCGACAATTAGCAATAGACGTAAAAAAAATAAATGTTTCAAAAAAAAAAAAAAAAAAAAAAAAAAAGATTTAAATAAAAAAAATGATTTAAAATTAATTTTAAATAAATTATAATTAAATAGTTTCCAATTTTGTACAATCTCACAAATGCAGTTTTGATAATTAGTAAATATTTTAATTATAAATTATAATTAATTGCTTTGAAAGTTATTAAATAAAAGAAATTATTTGTATTACGTTTTTAAATTGTTTTAAAAATTTCCTTTTTATTAAATTGAAGACTAGAAAAGAAATAAACTTTAATCTAAAAATATATCTAAGTAATCATGCTTTGTTCAAAATAGAAATCGTTCGAAAACCAACCAACTTTTTTTTAAAGTTGTAATATAAAACTAAGCAAGTACTATTCCGGTTAGTGAAATTTTTCATTAAAATAATTTAAAAAAAAAATTAAATAATTATTTGTTGCATTTAAGGACAAAATATGGTACCTTCATTATTTAAATTAAACTACATTTAAACTTGTCTAAATTTTTATTCCAAATTACATAAAATTAAGTTTTGGATTTTATCAAATTATTGACTTCGTAATTTTGAAAAGTCATATCCCAATGAATGATTCTAATAATTGAAGCTTTATAAATATATTAGCTGAGCCTGCTACACCGCGCGAACCTACTGTTTGCTATTTTTTTATTTGTGTTTAATACATTTTAGCTATAATTTTAGCTGACCCGACAGACGGTTGTGATCGTTTTGTGAATTTGTGAAAAATTATTGGAAATATGTAAACAAAGTAAACACATTACTTTGATTAAGGATTGATGGATATTCAATTCTGGGAGTAGTACATTCAGAAATCCGCCAATGGGAAATTTTACATGGTAGATGAATTCTATCGGCAATACACCGCTGAAATGTTACAACTATGTGATGTGCATGGAATGTGATCGACATGGAACTATGCGGTTTTGTTTCAAAATTTAAGTCTAAATTGACTTAAGTCACAATTTCGTTTCAACTAAATTATTTATTATTCTCCTTTTAAATTAAAAATCTGGATCGTGAAAAAATTGTTCCAAATCAGATTGACCATATAGCTACTGCTTAGCTGCCCGATACAGATTAAATAATTCTGGATCTTATTCTGAATCGAGCAACTCAGCAGCAACTAACTGAGTTAGACCAATTATTTTAATCAAAATTGAACACATCCCACAGCGAGTTTTCCCAACGACACATCAGGATGCAATTATACTGTTGGTATCGAGTCATGCTACGATTGTCTCGTGAAATAATGCTCGTAATTCAGCAAAATTTTTCCGAACTGTTTCTACACTAAATGCGCATTGTCCATCAATCTCTTCCTCCACATTGTCAATGAAATATATTTGCAAAAAATGAGGATTATCTTCGGCTATTGGAATAAGTGAACCAATTTGATGACATGCTTGCCCTTGAACTTTGAATGTGAGCATGAAATCACCATATCTCATAATATCCGTCACTCCAATCGAAGTCATTTAAAAGCATGTGTTGTATCTCTGAATATGCCCTAGAAAGTGTTTGGACTTTCAAGAAGTTACGTAAAGTTACGGCAACTTTACGGCATGGCTGTGGTTGATCTTACAATTTATGACTTTTTGGGTGGCATTTCAAATAATTTCCAATACTTAAAAATAAATTTACACTAAACACAATATATAAAATATGCTATGTTGACGCGCACAATATAGAATTTTCACTGAAAAATGAAAAAATTAAAACAAAAAGAACGAAACATATTTTGAAAATATTACTTTGATTTTTAATTTACAAAGCACAGCGCTGAAAATTAACTGTCGAACATTTGGCTGACTTCATAACGTAAACTGCAGTGAAATATAAATAAAACTTTTAGATTCATGATCCTGTGGTTCTATTCTAGTATTTCCTCAGCGAGATAAAAATTTAGAACGTTTAGACATTTTTCTAATAGTTTCAATTTTTATTTAACCAAGACATTTGAAATTGATTATGAAAATATTATTTTCTTTTCCATTTTGCTGTCTGAAAAGGGTTTAGTTGACATCTATTGTGAAAACATGAAATTTATTTCAGCTAATAAAAAGAAAAAGCGTTATTGGAGATGTCCAGAATAACTATTACAAACATATTACATAGCCCTATTGATTATACATTTTACTTTGCTGAATTTCATTGCATTTTTTGAAACTATGTACTACTATTCATTATACTAACAGGTTTGTTATACTAGCAGTCTAATCTAAATAAATTAAAACGACAACTAGTAGTATTGATAATTTAGATGGATCATAGCAGGTATAGTAGCATAATATTTCTTCGATAATAATATTTCTGATTTAGTTTATAAGCAGCGGTAATGATATAGCGATTGGTTAAACGATATAGAAGTTGATGTGTTCCGGTGACATTTAGTCTATGTTCACTATTTTCCATTTTAATTTAGCCAAGTAATGATTCTAAACATGTTTTGTGGATGTCTTATTTTGAATATTTAAGCAAAGCTTTCGATACGGTAAACCATGACATTCAACAAAGGATCAACAACGTGAGAAGATCGAAGAAAAAAAACACTAATTAACATTATTGACATAAATGAATATGCAGCATTGTATCAAATTATAAAATAAAATTTAGATAACATATAGAGCTTTAGCGACGAAGCTTAATTTAGAGGAAATCGAATAGTACTTTATATTCGCGTTTATCTTTTTGAATTCATGATACCAAAATTTTATCGTTATCTGTGCTTTCAAATTTCACTCCATATAAACTCCTAATCGGGCAATACTTGCCTGATATTGGCCTTTTCCTTTACAAGGATTAGTACACTATTATAAACTTTATACCTATATAGGCCGTAAACTTCTAAGTTTTTTTTTCTTACGAATTGGAGAACGTTGTAGTTCAACGAACGTTTGTTTATCTTTATTCAAACATCAGTCACCGGTGCAAGATATAAATTTTTGATTAATTGCGAGTATCGAACTCGGGACTATATATAATGTTTGAACTTGACTGGACATAACCACAATGATAAAGCAAAGGCAGTTTCATGATGCAAAATCTTTAAAAATTTAATTTTAAAGTAATAGCAAATCAATCGTTGAAATAAAATGTTTCTAATTATTAGTAAAAACACTTTGACAATAACCATAACTTTCTTTTTCCCTAGAACATGATGAATGGGTCTGGAACTATTCATTGTAACATGTCAATTATGACATCGAAACATATTTCACCTAACCTTTTTAATGTACTATACCTTATATTTACTATAATGCCATTTACACGATACACATATTCATATAACAAGCTTTTTATAGTGCTATTATATTTTGTAAAATGTCTTTGCTGTTTAAATTTTGATTAAAATACATAAAAAAAACTGGCAAAAAAAACCACCAACAAAATATGTAAAGTTTTCTTCATTTTCCATTTATGTAATAATTAAAATAATTTTTTTTTCTTCTGTATATTGATATCAAATGACAAAGCTTAAATATTTAAAAAATAAAACACTTTAACACCAATTCAAAAGTACATGTGTATATTAAGTACACGATAGTTGCATATATACGAACACACAAGGGTATATTATATAAACTGAGAGAATAACAAAAAATGAAAACTGTTAAAACTAAATTAACTTTTTGATTTTTCATTTTCCACAAAACAAAAAAAATTCTCTTCATAACATACTACCGAGAGTATTTATTTGACAAGCTGGAAAGCTTTTTTTTTGCACTGTTAGAAACCACTTTTTTTTTAAACTATTTTTGTGCTCAGACTGAAATAGAAATACATAGAAGTACATATTATTAGAAAATGTAAATATTTAAATAGTAAAAACGGATGTATGAGTTGTTGAGATGATGAATACATACATATTACATGTATAGGTATATATATTTGTATATTTATTTATAATTATGCATACGTGTATTTTAGATGCATTTACGATTTAAGAAAAACCTGAAGTTTTAAATTAGTGATCTGGGATTTTAATTTAAAAGTTAAGCTTCCTAAATTTAAATATATATATATATATATATATATATATATATATATATATATATATATATATATATATATATATATATATATATAACGATATGCATATATAGGCAACATGTCATGAGAAAATTCTATTAAAAAAGTTAATTAAATTTACTTTTCACCTTTTTGACCATATTATAGAAACCACCATCTCAGTTCACTTTAAATATACAAATTTGATATTTTCCAAACTTGTTTATGCATTATAAAATGCTTTTTCATGCCAAAAAACAAGATGAAAAGTTTGAAACATATAGTCATTTCCCTGTAGTGTACGAGACGTCTTCTTCATAAAAACTTTTCCATTAACAAGAAAATGAACGATCAAAAATATTTGAATTTTTTTTTTTTGAATTGCTAGAACTATAGGTTAACTGATAATTTTGTGGTATGTACACCAACATATCGTCACTAAAAATATAAATTAAGCACATTGAGATAGAGGGCCTAGAGATACAAATGCCACGAGATAATTAAAGAAAAATGTATTTAGTTTTTATGGATAAACTTTTCGGTTTTATTTCTTAATTAATGAACATTTTGTGGATATGAATGTATGTATATACATTTTTTTATTTGTTACTTTGGTACATATAATTTTTTTTTTTTTTTTGTGAATAAGACACAAAACATTTATTTTTGGTGAAGACGCTTTTAGAGAACACAAATTTGGTCTTTTAATTGTGTTCATGGATGGAAATTTTTGTTTGCTTGGGTTATAGTTTTCAAAAATTTTTAGGATAAAACATTTTTTTTGGTCTCAATGGGATTTTTGTGTGTTGTCTTGAAACTTAAGGAATAGGTGTTAGATTTATATTGTTCATATTGTAATTATTTATATATATATATATATATATATATATATATATATATATATATATATATATATATATATATATATATATATATATATATATATATATATTTCTGTATTTGTTACTTATATTGAAAAGTACCTATGGCGGTGAAATGCAAAAGATATTTTTCATCACTTCATTCATTACGATCGGTGATTACGAGATTTTTTCGAAGTATCATTACTACGATATTTTCGGAAGCTTTTAGTCTTAATAGAAAAAATTTGATAAATAAATTGCTAGCAAGTTATTTATGTAAGGACTTCTAAAACGTTTCAAAGATTAACTAAAATATGTTTTTACGTGTTTTGCTAGCATTTCGAAGCGGTTTTGTGGCCAGTACACGTACAGTTGATAATTGGTGACTTTAATTTATTGTGCATTGAGTGGAAACTAAATAATACGAACCTCATAACAGCGATATCTTATGAATGTAGAACCACTGAATACTTAAATAAAACATTTGAAGTTACAGGAGTTTATCACAACTAAATTTAGTAAATAACCATCAAAATAAATTGTTAGTTTTGATCCTGTGCAACGTTTAATCTAAATATGTTGAAATCAGTTCAAGCTTAAAAGTTCTTTCCAAAATTGATCCATAACATCCTTTATTGCAGATTGCAATGAGATTTAATAAAATTAGGTTTCAGCGACCGCGCTTTTTTCCATTGATTAATTTCCGCAATGTAAATTATAATTTAATTGAAACCGGATTACATGAGACTAACTCGGATCTATTATTTGAACAAAATTTTTTTAATGAAATGATTGATATATTTTATGAAGTGCTATTAACATCACTTATAAAATACAATAATGACAAAACTAGGCCTATTTAAAAGCCATATCCTTCCTGGTTTTCTAGAAGTCTCATTACAATGATCACTGAAAAGAATACAACTATAAAACGATTACGAATAATCCTCGTGTATTTTTTTACAATATAGGTTAAAAGTTAAATTGGAAATTAAACGATGTTTTAAGTTATATTTAAACCGTCTTGAAAATCAATTAAAACCTAATCAGAAGAAATTCTGGAAATACATTAATTCGCTACTTACTGACACGAATTATCCACTCCAAATGTTTTTTAACCAACATAGTTCTATCAGATGAAGCTTACTGATTGATAGTTCTATCAATCAGTAATTGCAAATGTATCTGTAGACAATTTTAAAGGTGTTTACAATGCCTCCTAACTCTAAAGTTATAATAAGTAAGGATGACCCACCCGATAAACATTTCAATACCGCCAGCTATATATCGGGCTCAAAAATACTGTGTTTCGGTAACAATTACAACAACAACCGAAAAATACTCAGCGTCGGTCACATACAAAAACAGCAACTCAAAAAATATTACTAAAAGACAAAAACAAAAAAATTTTTGTTTTCTGTTTTTTGGTTAACGTAATACTGAACTATTAGAGTGAGTGAGACAAATGATTATTTATCAGTTTACTTCATGTCGTCCCCTATATTCAATTAAATATTTTTTTTTGTTTGTGCGTTGCCAAAAAATATAAATTACAGAGCTTTTGCCGAATTACCAAATAAAAACCATAAAAATACTGCAGAAAACAACGAATTAGTGACACAAACCTCTAGAATTACTTAGGTAAACTAAATATTGCTTGATACAAATTTAATAATTAAGAAAAAAATTAAAACTGTTTGAATTAAAACCGCACAAATCCCATCAATTTACCGCAATTAGCAAATTTAAGTTATCAGACACCAAATTGCAACAACAGAACAAACGATTAGAGTTATGGACTAAATCTCGTAGAACTACATTATAATTATAAAACAACATCTTAAACTTGGTTGATAAAGAGTAACTGTTTTAAAGCACAATGATTCGGTAAATCATAAAAAATAGTTAAGACCTGCTCACAAGAGCTTCTTTTCAATTAAACATTTTACCGAATTATACACAAATTTACCACTAAAGGAACTAGTTTTTGCCTACCACACAATCGTAAAAGCAATCACTAAAGCTTCAATAGCATGAATTGTGCCTCGAAAGTGTTACAAAATATTTTTATTATAAAGTTCAGCTGTGGTCCAACATGAAAAACGTAATTACCGATAATGAGTTCAAAAAAAATATGTTTATGCTTTATTTTATAAAATATACTTTTTAAAACTAAAATGTCCCTCCCTCACTCAAAGAGGGACATTTGAGTAAGAAAAATATTCAAAAAGTCCTCTTTTGCACGTGTCTTAGTAGCAGGCATAGTTCTTCATAAAAATTTAGATTCAAATGTGAATTATCAGATGTTTGTAACAAATGGCTCTCAAGGCAAATTTGCTCGCATCTGTATGCAATTTGGTTATACATGATGGAGAATATAACCGCAGCATACGACATCTTTCATTAATACGTCTTTCAGTTTTTTATGTGTTTTATTCAGTTTCGCGAAACTGTAATTATTATTTTTTATCGGTAACTCGATTAATAGTCTCATAATTTAATCATGCTTTTAACCAACTTCCAAAAATAGCCAGTTAGTCCAAAAATATTTAAAAGTTTTTGTAGTATATTATATCCTTATACTGTTTTCCGAAATAATGTGTTTAAACTTTAAATACTTAAAAGTGCTTATCAAAAATCAGCATTTCTACCAAATAATTGGTAACTCGTGCGGCACGATGTGCATCGTAGTTGCTTCGCTTTATACAGTAGCTAAATCACTCAATACAACCGGTTAATTTTGTATTTGGTAAATTTCGTGGTTTATTTCAACTTTGGTAAAAACTTGCCTTCTGTTTTAAAGCCTTTTAAAAAGTCACGATTAGCCAATTTAAACTCCAGTAAGACTGTTTAAATAAATTCAGATTGCTATATAGATCTTAACCCGAGCAAAACTACTCCATTGATATCAATTGTCACCTGACGCTATGTTTTGTCAATTTCTCTTGAACTAAAAATTGATGATTAAATTTCGTTGTTCCTTAATGCTGCTACATTTTAGAGCTTTATGTCCCAAATGAAAAACATTTCGTTTCTTTAATCATTATGTGGTTGTAATAGTAATACGGTTGGTTTCACCACGCATTTATAATACTTTTTATAATCCGTTGGCTACCTCTAAATGCATACTGCTTTTTATTAACAGCACAGAATACTTTATTTTCATTTTATTTCTTCAAACCATTTCGTTTTGTTCTTGAAATCGTTAATTTCTTTGGCATCATGCAATATGGACTTTATCAATATATGGCCCTTATTTCAATACGAATCTCATAATTTCGTAAACATATTGCATACAGAAATTGCGGGCAGTAATTTATAATATTGATGTATCTTTGACGCAACCATCAAGAGCAATTTCTCTTTGAGAGTAAAGGACACCCAAATTACTAAAATAAATTCAAAATTTTATTAAACATAAACTTTAATTTCAAAATATTCGATTAATTTGCTCCTTCATATTCAGTGGAGTACTTCTCTGATTTAAAGTTTGTGTTAAATTTGACTCATTTGGCCAACCGTTACCAAATTTATATAAACTAATCGATCAGTTTTTTTCGTTAAACCTTTATTATAGGACGCAGTGTCATATCAGTTAATTCGTATTGACCATCTTTTATTGTTAATGATTTTAAAAGGATGCCATTCTCCAAACTATACTGCTCTCAATCTGATGTTATTAATGCGCTTAATAATATTGGCATAAATAAAGGAGCCGGTCCTGAATCAGTTCCAAATTACTTTATAAAAAAAGTAAAAAATGAAATACCTTTAATGACAATCTTCAATTATTCAATAAAAATTTCTTGTTTTCCAGATAAGTGAAAACTATCACATATTATTCCGATTTATAAAAAGATTGTCTAATCTGATATTACTAACTCGATATCGATTTTGAATTCCTTCACTGATATTAAACTGATATTTACACTGATTTTAGTAAGGCATTTGATAAACTTAACAATTCGAAAATATGTTCAAAAATTATTTCTTTCGGTGTGTCACACTCGGATGTATTATTTTTTACTCTTACACTGCGCCAAAAAAAAAGAACGCGCAACACCAACATTTTTCGAAAAAATATCTTTATAGTTGTATCTTTATGAAATATCGTATATTAAAAAAAATGTTGTGGTAAATTAAAGAAAATGTCATCTACTTTCTGATGGTGGGGGTCCATTTGAATTTATTTAGTCTTTTTATCACTTTTATGAGTAAAAGAAAATGTTCTAATCAAGAAAAAAAAACTGTTATTTTGAGACTATCAACGAACTTTCTCAATCATTTACAAAATTTTCCAAAATATATTTTTTTAAAAATTGATAAATAAAATTGATTATTTTTTAAGTTTTATTTATGCAAATAACCATCGTTTTTATTTAAATTTTATAAAATATTTTTTATATTTAACAAAAATATTATATAAACTTTTTATAAAATTGTATTAAAGTCAATTTTTTGCAAAAAAATATTGTAAAATAAAAAAATTTGGATTTTATAAAATTTTTTGTAAATTTCTTGCGAATTTATAATTTAAGAAAAAAAGTCCTATAAATTACAAATATGTTAATACACATATACAATTATTTTGTAAAAGTTACCGAACTTTTTTTGTTGGTTTTACTATAATAATTGTGAATCAATATTTTTTTGAAAAACTAACAAAATATTTATGAAAATTTTATAAAATTAAATTACATATATTTTTTATGACTAAAATTTTACAAAAATTTGGAATAATTACAATGTTTTTTTACATTTAACAAAACTTTCTTACATTCAAGAAAAGATAATATAAACAATTATAAATTTTAAAAAAATAATTTAGTTTTCATATTTTTTTAAAATTTATAATTGTTTATATTATCTTTTCTTGAATGTAAGAAAGTTTTGTTAAATGTAAAAAAACATTGTAATTATTCCAAATTTTTGTAAAATTTTAGTCATAAAAAATATATGTATTTTGTTATTATTAGTAGAGATTATTAGTAATTTTAATAAAATATTAAAACACAATAAATATTATTGTGTTTTAATCAAAAGTAATTACTACTTAAGTTGTAATTAAAGTAAAAATATATTTTTTTCTAAATATATTATGATATTTTAAAGCACTAGAAGGTAAGTTCTATTTTTTTTATATTATTAAATGTGGTTAACAAAATTATAACTTTCCGGAATAATTGTAACTAAAATTCGAAACTCCCTTCATTGCAGAGACTATTACCAGAATATTGAAAGACAAAAAACTCTAGCAATTGAAATTAATAATAAATTATTAAAAGTGCCAATAGGATTACTATTAATATTTAAGAAACTACTTGATTAAACTTCAAGTAGTTTCTTAAATTGTAAGTAAGTTTTTTATTTTAAACAATTTAAATATTGAAATTAAAATTCTAGTAATCATCTAATTGTTCAGTATAGGTGCTTTCATTATCATAAATAATAAACCTGTTCCTTTAATTTTAGGTTAATTTTTTTTTAGGTAGTTCTTGGAAACTAAAACTCACATAATTTAGTATATATACAATACTATCGATTTTGAAACTTTCATCAAAAATCATATTCTCAGAGCTGTAAGTAAATGGTGGCCGGCCAACCACATCAAATTAAAATCTGTTACACTTTTATTTTAAGGAATTCCCTGATCGAAGTGAGTGGTGAACATGTTGAAGTATTGATGCTCGGAACAACAGCTGATCAGAAAAACTTACGGAGCAGCACTTGGTATTTAAGGTTATTCGGAGAAGCTAAGACAACCAGTCAGCTAATAGACCAATGACCACAGCATATAAAATGTCTAGGGTTATATAATATATGTAACAAAAGCTTTATTTTAAAATTAAAGGTAGAGTTCGATATAAAAAAGTATTCGATGGTATTGTTAAAAATAAAACTTTTATAGCTGTTAAAAATTCGTTAAATTTAATAAAAACCGAGTGGTCTATAGGTTGTTAATTATAAAAGATTCAGATGGTCTGATTGCTTTAATATACTAATAAATCCGACAAGTTTTGATGTCTACATCAAGAGGAGCAATTAACAAACATTAAACACAGAAAATAAACAGACTAACAATTCAAAAAGTATTTTAAAGGTTTATCTATATCGGATACATGTCCGCACAGTAACAAGTCCGCAAATTTTACACTTTTTAAAACGCCAGTAATACTTTATTACATTTTATCCGGGAGATACGGTTTAACCATTTTTTTGGCCAAAACTTTAACACATATCTTTGGAAATTTTAAGGCACAAAAAGCTCGGAAAATATGTGTTTCAATTAGCAAATCGATAAATGAATATAGAAGCAAATAAACGGATGCTATTAGGTCAAATACATTTACTTTGTATCTTGGTAAATATTTCATTATTTAAAAAGTCACTTCTTAAATATCAAAAATTACAACACATTAGATCTCTATATTCAACAAAATGCATACGCAAATTACATTGATCGGTATTTTCAAGTAATTTTTTTTGCAGAAGTCGTGTTTTTCTTTTTCACTTTAAGAATTTTACAATGTTGTATCTCAAGTTTTAAAGCTTACTAAAGCACGCTAGTACCATCTTTATATGAAGATTGACAAATATTTAATTAGCAAACGAATCTATACCGATATTAAATTTCATAATTGACAGTTGGGAACTATGCTCGGGTGAATACATTTTATGTGAAGGTTAACTAATTATTTCAATAGTTTTATTTATTTACAAGTTTTTTTAATCATTTTAAAAACAAGTATGAAAAATTCAAATTTCATTACATTTCTAAACCGACTAATATATAGTTAACTATAGTTTTCATGGTTTTGAATTTAAGTTATACAAACGTTAGTAAATATTTAAACATTAGGTTAATTATAATTTCGTTTTGTAACTAATTGAACTAATTAGCCAATTAATTATTTAGTCAATGGTGAATTAAGTACACATAGATAAAAATTGAACTGTGTACATTTGAGCTCGTATATTACATGAATTTATTAATTCAATCTATATGTTTCATTGACAAGTGGGTAGCTACTATAGATACACACCATTCCATTAACTATAATTTAACTGCGTATACCTATCGATTTTACTAGTTTATTATATATTGAATTACGTTTTAGAATAATTTCAACTGCAGTAACATATTATAACAAACTTTCGCTAGTCGGGTAAAAATAAAATAAAAAAATTATCATTTTATATAAATTTACCCGCATATGAACATCATCCCACGCAAAAAACTGATAGTAGACTAACCCCCCGTACGCTATTTACTTGTTAAATCCTTTTATTATAAATATTGTTATATGTATTCATATATACATTTTTATTTGATTTTCCACCATTTTGCACTAATTTATCACAAATAGACCATCACAACTGATGTTTTGTTTGTTTATTTGTTAAAAAGATTAAAACCAAATATATTTAAACAAAAAAATTAAAATTTTACAAAACTGATTAGTATATTTCAACATTATATTTTTCGTGATATAATTCCTGGCCTAGCAAATAAAAATCTATCATCAACGAATATTAACACCTATAAACAGAAATGCATGCAGTCGCCATATTATACTATCATTAATATGTTGGAAAAATCAGTTATCACGAATAATCACAGGAACCAAGCTAAAATGAATAATACACATATCTACTTTCGGTCCTAAAGCAATAAATTTTAGTAAAGCATATTATGAATATAAATAATGTTTATATATATATATATATATATATATATATATATATATATATATATATATATATATATATATATATATATATATATATATACACTAGCACTACAGACAAACATTTTCTACTTAGCGAAATTTTTTATCAACTGATATCAAATTTTCAACATAAAAATTTATAACATTAAACTTTTCTGATAACATAATAATGATAGTAGATTTTTCATAGTTTGAATAGTTTTTATCGTTACTAGATGTAACTATAATGTGTTTATTCGGCTTTACAGGAAATGATTTACAGTTTTAAAGGTGATATATTCATTAATTTAACTATTAAACTATATAACTTACTATATATATATATATATATATATATATATATATATATATATATATATATATATATATATATATATATATATATATATATATGCACATATACCTAACGTATATATACATAATATATACATATAGTTAAAGGTTATTATGGTACATTTAAATAAAACTTTTAACTCCCTAAAACTATTGCTAAATACGAGTATTATATCTGTACGAGGGATCAAAGTTTTTCAAAACAATTAAATTTAAATAAAAATAAAAAGGATATCTTCTCAATTTAAATCAGATATCAATGCTTTATCAAATCTAAAATAATGAACTAGCATAAAATCGTATATCTTTGGTACAAAAAGGATCAAACTATTAATTACTACTTAAGATTACTATCTTAATTATACATTTATAAATTATATGTGTGTACAACAGTATATATATGGTAGAGAAAAGGCACCAGTTTGTCTATCCGCACATAAACTAATTAAATATGTATACCATTTATATAAAAGTATAATTACCCTTTAAATATATTGAGGAAAAACATTTCCCAACAATACATTTTTTTTAATAATTAAAATTATTAGTTTTGCTCTTCAGAATTTTTTTTTATAATTATTTGTACTATTAAAACCTTGAATCGTTGGGTTAAGTTTAAATAGTTCGGAGCTTAAAATAATCATTGATGGCGTCATATCTCATTTGCGGTTTATTGAAAGAAAATTAAAAAAAAATGTTATCATATTTTTGTGAAGATAAAAAATTATTTATTTTTTATTTTATTTAAACAATTTATAAGTGTATAAAAGGAAAATATACATATATACAAATACAATGTTTACATTTTACGTACTCGTATAACCCGATATAAGAAAATATTTTTATTGAAAATACACAAGAACAATTTTCAAAATAAAAAGGAATATCTAAATGATGAGAAGAGATAAATCACAGATTGATGTAGGGTGGAAGGAATATGTGTTTCAGACGAGCACAAAAAAGGAAAATATTAGACGTGAATAAAAATATTAAAATAAAATAATTTGTTTCAAAAAATATGTTTTCCCATTTTTATTTTTTTTTTTTTATACTTGGGTTGTTGAAGATATTTTATTTTTTATTTCCGCGAAATTGGGTAAATTTCTATTCAATTCAGATATGCCGTACTGTGTGCTCCTCTAAGTAACTTGTACGTATTTCGTTGTTAAAACAAATAGGAACGATCGAATTTATCTTCCTTTAATTAGTTATTTAATGGCAGAGACTAAGACTTAGAATGGCAAGATTATTAGTATTATTTTGATAAAGACACGGCATTGTTTACATATTTATTTGGATGATTTAGGTTTATTATAGATATCGAATTGTATGCGGAATTAAAAACAAATTGATCATTCGAACCAAATTGAGGTTATGGTTCTGACTAAAACAATAGCCACCATTATAAAAAAAAACACCATTACTGCAGCCAGAATACAGATAACTTTGATATTATTGCTGGAAGACGAACAACATATTGTTATTAATTATTGTCAAAATCTTAATCAAAAGAAACTGCATCGAAACGTTATTACCGGCAGTAAAGTCGTTAAGATCAAATGCTTCATTATTATGAGTCCTCGTATACAAATCACAAACGTTTTGCAATGATCATCGGGGACACTTTCAAAGCAAACCATATATTTATCACGTATTTCATGTACTTAGAATTATTAAAAAAAAATTTTCACATTTTCCGTAGTTTTTCCTGGTTGGTGTAAAATGAAAATAATCGAACATTGGATCGGATTTAGTTTTAACCATAAACCGGAAACATGTTTGCACATTAATGTGCACCGGAAACGTTTTAAAACTATGACATGTTAGTATCAACAATGCCAGAGGAATTAGAACCGTTTCTTTCATATTTTGGAAACATTTTCGTTGATGGACGTTTAGATCGAAGAGGAAACTCTATTAACGCCATTTGTCATATTAAAGATTGGAACAACTTAAACAATATTACTTTGCCAGTAATGAATAACCATTTGGAAGGATGTCATCATGGGGTTGTATCAATAGTTCAAATAAACCATCGGTCCATTTTGAATTTTTCAATTGCAGAAGAAGGAACAAAACGAAATAATTATTTTACAAATGTTAGCAAGTAAAGATGCAGGTGGAAAAGCACAACTCAATACATAGACCACTGGAAACGTAAGGAAATATCGAAAATATGTGAAACTCCGATAATGCATTATATAAATGCAATTGTCTACCATAATTGTCTACCAACTGAAGGTTTAGACGAATTGTTTTTAAATAAATTGTTTTTAGATGAATCGGTTTTATAGATAATTTTTTTTTTTTTTTTTGGTAAAATATTTTAGTTAAAAAATCCGTTTCCCTAATTTTTAATATGATAAATGATTTTAATTAATTCCTGAAACAAAATTCCCAACAAAAGTTTGTTGGGTAGAAAGTAGACAACATTTTCTTCAAAATTCATATGCAGTTTTTTATATGCGATATTTCAGAAAGATACCAATGGTTAAAAATTATAGGTATATTTGCGAAAAATTTAACATCAGATTGTTTCTCCAATACTATTCACAATTAAATAAATTCGAATTGTTACATCGGAAGCTCTATTAAAAAAATATTCCATATAGAAACTTGCCGATACTTTAGAGTTCCGCTGTGATATTTTCAATAAAACGGAGTACAACTTTAAAAATTACGTATTTATTTGTCTCACTTGGTAAAGAACAACCGAAATATTTCGTTTGCGACGCTCTAAATTAAAAATAAAAGAGTGTAGAATCAGTTCGTGATTTCTCGACGTGTGTCCAATTATACCTAAACAAAAGTTCTTAAATTTAGACGAAAAAGCCTAAATCGGCATTTCAAGGAGGACGGTTATAGTTATCGCAAAATTGCAGTTAAAACTGGAAGAAGTTCAAGTGTTGTGCAAAATTACCTCAGTAACATTGAAAGCTATGGAAAAATTCCATTCTTAGAGACATTTCGAGTTGTACCCTTTCAATTAACAAAATAAGAGCTACCGATGTGGCAGCCAAGAGAGCAACCGTACCTGTAATAATAGTCGTTTTTCATATTTAAAATTACGAAAAAATAAGAAAAAAACCGCAAAAAAAATGACATAAGATTGCAATTTCCAATGAAAAAAAAATATTTTGGGCCAGATGGATAAAACAATTATTTTCATGACCTAACAAACCAGAAAATAATTTTTAGCAAAATCTACATTCCTGTAATGGCGTAGCAGTGTCTTTTTTATAATAATTGATTTAGATTTACAGACAGTAAAAATGATAGTAAATTCCTATCAAACCGCTCTGGAACGAGATTTTCTGAAGATTCCAGGGCGGGTATAACTTTGAAATTAAAATAAGAACCCCTATTTTTTATTGCAGTTTAGGATTTTTCGGCTTAAAATAAGTACGTAGGTTAGTTAGCTTTGGCGGAAATCAGCAAACTTGAAGTGGCTGCTTTCTTAGGGAGTTTTTGAGTTGTGTAAATATTTCAAAAAGTACAACACTCAAAAAAAATTGTTAAGTGCAAAAATAATATTGTTAATTAAAAAAATAAACAAAAAAAAAAATAAAAAATCTGCCACTTTCGGTTAGCCGATTTCCGCCAAAAACTAACTAATTTACGTACTTATTTTTAGCCGAAGAATCCGAATCCACAATAAAAAATAGTGGTTCCCATTTTAATTTCTAAGTTACCCTCCCGCCCAGTCTAAAAGGAGGGGGTAATAATTTTAACACTAACTTATTTTCCTTGTGGAATGATTACATTTTGATTTTGAACATTTTGTTCGTGGAGAAGCTTATTTTCCGAGATATTTGAAAGTTTTAGCTCAACAAATCACCCGGTATCATGAAAAGTCTAGGAAAGAGGAAGGCAGTTCGAGAATAAGAACGAATTAATTGAAGCCATAAAATTAGCCTGCGAGTAGAAATTTATCTTCGCTTTTCGGAGTCACCTTACAGTTCAATACACGAGACTTTTTGAAGTTATTAAACACCAGGGTTCAACTATTCGTTACCATTTGCTTAAATAATAATTAAAATTAAAGGAAATTAAAAAAAAAGTTAGAAAATCTGTGTATTTTAACTGATTTACAACTGTTCCTTAATAAGTGAAACAAATAAATATGCAATTTTTTAAGGTACACTCCGTTTTATTCAATAAAATGTAACGTTTCTCAAAATACCTGCATGTTATTGTATGAAATATTTTCTAAATATAGCATTCTTTCGATGTAACAATTAGAATTTCTTTCATTATGAATAGTATTGGAGAAATAATCTAGTGTTTTTTTGGCTTTTTCCTATTTCCAAGATATCAACTTGTACCGTTAGTTCAATCAGATGAAGATATCTATTTTCATGTGGACTGAATGGTACCACAGTAAAATAACTATACTAAATCCACTTGAGCGATTCTCGGTTTCCGTTTTCGATTAAACTGCTAAAGTCTAATTACTTTGTAAATACTGATAAGCTGAAGTTTAACAAGGTTTTGATGAATCCCATTCATGTACAGCGAGTACTCTGCCTCGGTCATGTAGACAACAATCTGATCTGAAATGGATAGTACAGCGGTATCTGATAGAAAAGCCGCCATTTGGTAGGCGCAGAAGAAGAGTTACTAGTATAGTGTAACCTTATAAATTTAAATTTCATTTTATTTTATTATCAAATCTTCTACTGGACTGGATTATTTGGATTTTTTATCAAAAAAGTCACATATAATATTATGTTAGACGACTGTTGCAGACTTTGCTAAAAATATACCCAAAATACAACATTCTAAATTCGATCACGTTATAACCTTATAAAAATAGAACAAGTACGGTTTGTATAAAGACATGGTAGATCTTTTAAAAAGAAACTTAAATTCCTAACTTTTGATTTCAATATAGAAAATAATTGACTCGTAATAAAATCATTTCGCACGATTTCACGATTCAGCCTATATGTAAATACAATACAAAATTAAAAATCCTTAAAAACAACCATAAGGAAACGTATTTAATTTTTTTTTTATTTTAAATATTTTTACGTGCTTAAAATTAATTTGTAAATTTTTATGTAGATATATATACATACTACACATTATATTTAAATACATAAAACGTAATTTTCATTTTCAAATGTGTACAAAATATTATTTTTAAACTATGAAAATCGCGTGGTTTTAGCATGCTGAACATTTACGAGAGAAAATATGCGGTGAATAAATTATTAAATTAATACGAAATTGATTAATTTGGATTAGTCGTAAAATTTGTTTTTATATCAAGTTACTAACTAACACAATTTATTGTTTTTTTTTTTTTGTTATATTAAAGTTTTAAATTACATTCTTATCAAGTTCTATTTTAAGAAAGAGATACCATTTAAAACAAAAATCTCAGATTTCCACTTATTTTTTTAAAAAAGGCTATTGCTTAGCCCCAAAAAGGTGTGAAAAGTTTAGATATTTTAAAACCAACTTCATATTTTACACAAACACACAGACGCTTGCACATACAAATACACATACATTGGTACATATTTAGATAACAAACGATTTAAAATATATAAAAATATTTTTTTTTTTTAATTAATTCACCAAACCGAAAAGTATCATTTTACGTTACAAGGAGTTTTGTTTACCAATACTGGTGCTGCGATGATGATGATGATGATGGGAAATTTTATGTTATTATAATTTTCATTTGAAAAATTCCAGCAATAACAAAAAATATTATATTGATATTGTGAATATATTAGAGAAGTAGGAGTACATGAACACATATTATAAGTATGATGAATGATATTCAAAATATGTATATGTATATATTATATATTTAAATCGAAATTATTGTTTTTCCCATTTCCACAAACGACACATACACAACTATATCGTGTACGTAGAAATAAAAATTGTAAATATTTACATGAAAATGGTATTATTATGTGTACATAAATGTATTTATGTACAAATGAAAATATGCAATTTTCATCCGAAAAACAAGAATGAAAAGTGTTATTTTTCGTACATAGCCACATATATGTGTTTATACCTCCCAAGAGGCAACTGGCATATGTGCATGATATTAAAAACATTTTAATTGGAAGAAATATATATTTATATATATATATATATATATATATATATATATATATATATATATATATATATATATATATATACCCGAAGCACATAATACGGCACAGTGATGATATATAAGAAATCTATATTTCATTTCTGGTAACTATATTTGTATATATACTTAACAATCGGTAATTTGAATTTTATTTTGACAGACATCTCTTAAAATTTAATTTTCGTTTAATTACTAATAAGTGGACAATATAACATTGTATCCAACGTGCTAAGTAAAAAATAAAAATAAATGTATAATTTTCATGCATTCATAAGAGCACTCATAATATAATTAAATTATGTAGCATTTGTATATATATATATATATATATATATATATATATATATATATATATATATATATATATATATATATATATATATATATATATATATATATATATATATATATATATATATTTCGGATGTTTTTTTAAATTTGCATTTTTGTTTTTCAAGTAGAGATGCACTTTAAAAAATTTATTTATGTACATTAATCAGTAATACACGTACTCAATTAGAATTTTAATTTTATAATTTTGTTTTTTGAATTTACTTATCTCATGAGCCGTTCTTCATAATGCAATATTATTTTTAATTGACTTACCTGAAAATAAAAAAATAAAAATTAAGTAATTAAATAAATTGAAGAACATGTATACAAGAGTTTCTAATATAAAAATAATATATTTAAATAATATATTTCCCAGGTTAAGTGTTTTTATTTGTAATAAATATAAATTAAAGTGGTTACATTATATTAATATGATTAATTCAAAAACTTCGCTGATAACAAGTTATTAGTCAATTAAGATTTGTTTAAGGTAAAGTTATAAAAAAATTAAATTAGTTGTAGAGAAAACTTTGGCAAGGGTAAAAAAAATTACAAAATAAACAACCCAATTATAATTCGCGTCTCATGTGTATTTATATGTTAAATTTTTTGTTTTTAAACAAATTACAGTACAATTTATCTAAAGGTAAAATGCAATTTGCATTCCAATCACCCACTCCATTAAAAATCGCACAAAATATCATATTAAAATAAAATAATACAGGGGACCTAAATGAATCCCTCATCGTACTTGTATAAATACACACAGTCACCGAATACAAAATATATAAAGTCAACCATTCATCACCATGTAAATTGACTGAAATATTTCACTATTTGAAACATGAATTTGTTTTGAACCAAACAGCAAAAAAAAAAAAAAAAATTGTTCCTATTAATTATTCCAATTACCATGAGATTCAGAGGGAAGTACCAAACTACCAAAAAAAAAAAAAAAAAATATAAAAAATGTAAATACATCAAACGATCATATTAGGAGAGTAACGATATATGGAGGACAAACACACACAGAGGGTTTACCATTTTGATTCATATACCCTTAAATTAACTTTTCATTTTATTTATTTTTGTGTTTTAGTTTTAATTCATCTGGGTAACATTAATTTCATATTTTATTTTTGTATACATATTTAATTTTATTTTTGTTTAATAATATTTTGTTTTGAATGAATCCATACACAATTTTAGGTTCAAACCTGAAATTTTTTTACAATTTAATTTAAATTCAAGATAAATCCTCACCCTCTTACTGGAACACTTATTTTTTTTATGTCTTCCAGAATTGATTAAATCGATATTTCACCATTTTATCAAAATGATAAGGAGAATTCATGAAATGATGATGATGATAATGGAAGGTGATAAAAAAAGGTGAAACACAGGAAAAGTGGAAAGGAAAATGCAAATATTTGTGAAACGTGTTTTATTGCTAGTCCGGTTGAATTTAAAAAGGTAGATTTTCCTCAATTGAACTTTGTTTAAATAACAAAATGAAAAATAATGATAAAGAACTGGAAACTGCAAAATATATATTGAGCAAATAAACAAATTTTGTTATGTACTGTGCTTCTCCGAAATCTACAAAATTTATAGGCGATTTAAAATATTAAAAAAAAATATTATAGTTCTTTAAAATATTTAAAAAAAAACATTTAACCTCTGAACCGGAATACTACTAAAATTTCTAAAAATGAACTCTAAAGTTCTGGTTTTTAATTAAAATCAAATTCGAAATAAGGCAAGTTGCAAAATATGTCTGTTTCTAGACTCTGCAGAAAATCTTCTTGATAATACCTAAAATTAAAGGTCGTTTTTCGCAGAAATTTTAAACAACTGTAGTGTAAAAATTATTTCTCAACAAAATCAAATCACAATTTCAAAAAATCAAATCATACCCTCTCGAGTGAAAATAATGGTATTTATTATTTTAATCGATTATGATAATTGGTTTGAAAGAAGGTTCTCTTTACGAAAGTAATTAAATAGACTATCGCAATCGCTTTTTGAAGTTGCGATGGAAAAGAATTTACAAAATCTGAAATTGACCCTATAGATATTTTTAGCACATGCATCATTTGATTACCAACCTATTTCTTCCACAAGACATTTTTAAGCAGTCATTGGACAGACTTTTATTTTTCGAGTAATGTTGTATATAGGTATCTCAGCAGAATCTGAGGATGATAAATGAAAGCGGATACTAATCCTTGCGTTATTTATTTTTGATAGAACGATGTAACGTTGGACAGTAAAAGTTAACTGCAATTAGTCAATAGAGTTATGACGCGCCCTGCGGTATAATAGTATACCTTTTTTATATAATTGTTACCTTTGAAGGCAAAATTGCAAAAAATATTAATAATCATAATAAAATATTATTTTATGGATGTGAAAAAAGTTAAAAATATGAATGTGTCGTGCGGCACAATTCGGTTACTAATTTTTGCTTTAGTCTCAAATTTTTGCTTTAGTCTCATATATTATGAGGAAAAATATAAAATGTCCTTCTTCCACTGCACAAATCCGATACTAGTTAGCAATCCGATACTAGTAAATAAATTAAAAGAAGGACCGATTTCACTAGCCCACTCACAAATTAAACCTGATTTAAAAGGCACCGAAGCAGTATCGAGAGGTGAAAAATTATTTTGTCAAGTTTATTGCCTTAGAAGAGGAAAATATTTGAAAAGATCTTTGAAAGTTGTAAAAAGAAATTTTGTTGTTAAGGTAAACTCGATTGGATAAAAGCGTCCCAAGCCCAACTAGGCTCTATGGCCTAGCTTCCGAATTACATATATTCTTCTACTAGTTTTTCAAAATAAGCCTTTAAAGTTTCCTTGAAATTGTATACATATAGATATTTTAAGTGTCCGAGATAAATGGATAAAACGTAAGGATCAGTTTTAATTATAAGTTACCTAAATAATACTGTGTTATAACACCTTGTGCGCGCGCGGGATATAAAAAAAAAATAAACAACATTCATATATTACATACATGCTAATAAATTAATATAATCATAAGCACATATTACAAAAATTCCATTATCAAAAGCACTTCACACTAACTTAACACACACAAACACACATTAGTCGTGAAAAACATGTATACACCGAACAAAAACAAAATGTTTGTGAAAATCTCTTAACTCAACTATATATTTATGTTAAATCCACGTGAAAATTCTGAATTTTTTATGTTTATGTTTAATGTCGAATAAAAACTAAAAGCACAATAAAAACTAAAGGTTTTTTTTAATTAATTTACTCATTCTCCTTGTATTCATGCGGGAACAAAAACTAACATGAATATATTAACCCAATAATGACGCAAACGTTGTTTAATAGTTATTTAAACCATATGTACCGTGATACCGTGGGTAAACTATGGGTTAATTTTTTTAATAGTACATATCTCTCATATATAATATACTTTCACGATTTACATACAAGATTAGAGTAAGCACATAAATTAGATAAAATATATGATTTTAGTTTATTTAAAAAGTTTTCTTTCATCACCAGCTTGTATATTATATATTTATATATATATATATATATATATATATATATATATATATATATATATATATATATATATATATATATAAACCTTATGTAAATACTTTACATATATCGTATATATAATGTGTCTTAGCAATATGTACGGTTTTCTCATTTACACACACCGGTATACAAAGAGAAAAATTTGAATTGAAAATTTTTAAATTTAAGAAAAGTTTTTGAATTTTATTTTATCATAACAAAATACATGTAAGTCATATATACGTAAATGTGATGGATTTGATTTTGTTTTGATGAGTTATGGTTCATCATCATTGTTTTTATAACTTGATGATGTGATGGAGACAAACAAGTCGAAGACGAACATTTAGTAAATGTTTTTTATAAAGATGTTGGAACATTGTTTTGAAATAAGAAAACTTGATGGTTTATTTTATATAGTTTTAGTGTTTTTTTTATTCGATGGGAGAATATTATGTAGTTCATTATGATAAAAACATGCTTATTGACATTTACATGTAGCAGAAAAGATTATGTTATCACTATAGGTTAGCTTTATAGAAATGATTAGACAGTGTGCGAATCGACAGTCACAATAAGTGTGATTGTTCTAATAATTACAATATTGTAGGTATCTTTATTAACAACAATTTTCAAATCTTTTTTAAACCATAACCTAACGCATGGCACAATCATGACCAAAATCGTTTTAAATGATGATTGTGAATTTGGCATCATATATTGAATGTGACTATGTGAATGTGACTCTGTGTTGATAAAACATACAGCACATTTCTTTTAAATGTTTTTGAGGATTGATTTCTTATCTCTATGTCGCTGCTCTTTTTGTTTTTCTTTTTCTTTACGTTTAATTTTTTTCCTCCTCAACTGGAATTATATTTTTGTCTTTTTCTTTTACCACCATCTGAAGACATTTTCAATTTATGCAAGGTAGCATCGAGGATCTAAGCAAATATGAAAAATGGATATTTTAAAACACTAATTTTATTTTCGTGAGCTTTTAATGGTGAAAAATTTTTGCAAAACATAACAAAGCACATATTATATTTTTGATTTAAGCTAATAAAAATTTTAATTTAGTAAAATAAATTGGAAAGATTTAACATTTTTTGTTAATAATGCTAATAACTCCCAATATTGAATTTATAAGAACAATCACACTTATTGTGATAAAGAAAGCTCGATCATATGAGATCTTGCATGGAAAACATCAGCTTCCAAGCGGAAATAGGAAACTTAAGGGACTGTTTTGCTAACGCCAGAAATCTAACATAAGACTTCCACCCAAGAAGTACAGCCATCAAAGACGGAAATGGAGAGCTGAGAACAAACGTGGCTGATGTCCTCTCAGTATAGCAAACCTACTTTCAAAATCTGCTAAATCGGAACGTCGAAGTGACCCCCATTAGAGCAAAAGCTCCTCCAGGTGAAGAGATCCTTGTTAAATATCCCACAGTAGAGTAAGTAGATGCAGCTATTAGTAGATTCAGTGGCGATCGACCACTGACCAATGTTTTACAGGCATATGACAGTATAAACCGCGAAAACTTATGGGCTGCGCTCATATGCCTAGGAATTCCAGAGAAACTCGTTTCTCTGTGCAAATTAACAACCTCTGGGTCTGTATGTAGAATCGTAATTGAGGGAGCTGTGTCAGACCCTTTTGAAATAACATCTGGTGTTCGACAGGGAGATGCACTCGTGCCTGTGCTGTTTAACTTGGCGCATGAGTTCGTAGTGAGAAAAAGCAACATTGAAACTTTGCGCTGTATATTTAATAAGTCAGGCCAAATTCTTGGATATGCAGTGCTTCTTGACCGAAGACAAGGACAGTTTCATACAGATCGACCGCTGCGCAAGAAGACTTGGTTTGGAGGTAAACAGCAGCCAAACAAAATTGTTATCAACACCCAGACCATCTCCATGGTAAATCTCGGAATTGGTGACCATAACTTTGATAGCGTCGAGAACTTTAAATACCTCGGGTCAGTTATAACATCGTCGAATGATATGCAGGCAGAAATAAAAGCCCGAATCGCTGCCGGACGACGAGTTTTCTACGCCCAATCGAAATTATTGCGATCTAAACATATGTCGCAGTCGTGGACCATGACCTCTAACGACTGTAAATTGTTATCTACTTTCGAAAGGAAGGTCATTCGCTCAATCTCTGGTCCAATCAAAGTCTCGGGCAACGAATATCGGATTCGTATGAACCAAGGGATAAGGCAACTTTTTGGAGGCTGCGATATTATCGGATTCATCAAATCCAATCGAGTTAGATGGCTCGGCCACGTTACACGATCTCCACAACAAAGAATGACCAATAAAGTGTTCCATCAACAACCAGCCGGTGATCGTCGTAGAGGAAGACCCCAAATGCGCAGGCGTGGCGACGTCGAGCAAGATCTACATGCATTAGGAAGTCGAAACTGGAGGACGGGAGCGATGTACTGATATGGATGGAGGACCTTAGTGCGGGCGGCTAAATCCCTTCATGGGATGTGAAACCCAGAGAGAGAGAGAGAGAGAGAGAGAGAGAGAGAGAGAGAGAGAGAGAGAGAGAGAGAGAGCTTATAGACATATTAATGTGGCAGCGGTGAAAATATGTTCAACTTACTTAACAAAAATTAAAAATAATCGTATTTCATCACTTTCGGATTTAAATATCCTCCCTTTCAGAAAGATCTTAAAAACTTTCCATTAAATTTTGTAACAGAAAGAGTTATATCTCTGAGAATTCTATTCATGCAAATTCGTACTCTTCGACATGTTCACGGTCAATTTGGAATCAAAGTGATAAATATTTCAATAGAAGTAAAAATACAATGACACGACATTGCCAAAAATGTAGATGACGATCATAACATTACCACAATAACCACTCACATCACGATAATGAAAATACACAAATCCAGCAAAATAAATAATAAACGCGTGGTTGGGATACTTAAAAGTTATACCTTTTTATACTTATGGCATTACGATACATGATAGCTTCATAAACGGCCAAGATCATGTACAAGATGAAATCATCTACGGTGTAGCTGGTGGCATAATGACATTTCAGAACGAATACTAATTGATGAAAACTTAATAGCACAGCTACAAACAATAATGTGAAACGCCGAAATGTACTTTGCTCCTGGAGAAGGTAATGTTCCCAATAGTCTATTATTCGATAAACATTCAGAAAATTGAGTCAATTTGGAACTTTTTGTGATAGTTTCACTGTCATCACTTTTATGGTGGCAACAAATGAACTTAGACGATCTGACAGACGTAGTGTATATAACTGTTGCTCGGAGATAATGATTTTAATTTAAAAATTATGTAATTTTAATTTTTTAAAATTAAGTATTTTAAAAAATATTTTAATTTTGCCCTTTTTTGAGATTAACGATATTTCATTGAATATCGAGGAATTTTACGGTAGAACATGTTGCTACATATTCACTGTTGTATTATGAATTAAAAAGTTGTACTAGCAAAGTAAAGATAATTCTGAAAATTTAAAAATTAACATGGTAGTTAGAAATGTGGCTGCGACCATATTTTTATAAGTGTGCCACTATGTTTTCTAAAGTAAACAAGAACTTTAAACTGAAATTAAATAATGAAGAAATGATAAAACTGTACCTATACACATTTCAGTTGCGGTTTCAGTAGGCTGTTGAGTTTAATTGTAGGTTGAATCAACGGTTTAATGTAGAATTTATCGATATTACCAAAACTTTACGGCGAATCAATCAAAAACAGTAAAAAGTTAAATATTTTTAAAGAGACAATTGAATTTGTTTAACTGAAAATGTAACAAAGTGGTGATTAAACCTGTCAAAGTGTTCAAAGTTGTATGGATCAAGAAATAAAACGGTTAAGAGGATAAATGACAAATTAAATACCGTGACTTGAAACCAGTTTTCTAAGTCTCGTCGAATTTACTGAACTGATATTGAGTTACTACTGAAGTGAAATATTCGATTCACATTCTTCACAAACTAATTATTTTTATTTTATTTTATATAACATTTGTATTAAAGTTTTAGATTCACACAAAAAAAGGAAACAACTAGGTAAGCATAAATAAATGAAAAAATAGCAAAAAATATAACCCATATCTGTTTTAATTTACTTTGCACGAACAAAAATTACAATCAGATAACTCAGTAGCTCGATTTTTTTACTGAAGTGAAGAAATGTGAATTGAACATTCAAAGCGCACCTCCTATAAGAGACATTTAACAAATTACCTCCAATTATGAGGATATGGCATTTCAATTTTTTTGTGTCATTGAAAAGTATGGTCAAACAAGTATCACCTAAGTATTTTTACAGTCCTTGGTACCTACTGAAAATGTAAACGTCTCATCAATAATATCTGCATATAGGGAAAAACCTGAAAGTCTGATTAAATTTCTAAATTGTAAAATGTTTAAAATTACTACAATAATTGTAACATGAATCCGAAGTGCAAATACGATGAACATTGAAAGCAATGAGTTGACGATATTATAATTACAGAAACGTATATCTGAAAATATCAGCCGACTGAACATACACCAAGATGATCATATTGAACAAAATTCACTAGCAGTTACTCTAACAGCATTCACAGTAACTGAATATAATAAAACACCTTTTGACTAATTCCTTTGCTTAATTCAGAAAAATTTAAAAATAAACCTAGTGAACCCAGATCATTTCACTAATCCAGTTTTATCATCGATTTTTATATTAATGTTAACACTTTTGTTACCGAGCAATTGACGCAGCTGCGGCGTTTGGGTTGGGAGATTCCGGGTTCGAACCACAACGGGGAGGGATGTAAATGAATTACGATAATTTCGATAATACGGTAATGACGATGAACACAACTATGACCATCTGTTGGAGTGGCATAGATTTAACATAAAAAAACAGTTTTATTTGACCCTATATTTGCATTTTTGTAGTTTCTAAGGTTCGTCTTCAAAATTATTGTTAGTAATTGTAAAAAAATAACAACTTAACAAATTAAAAGTCATGAATATTTATTTATTTATAAAATATAGTAAGTTAGAACAGATAGTTTGTTTTTGTTTCCAGTTACACTATATAAAGTACCGCACACAATGGAAAAAATGAAGTTAGGATTCTGCTGACCCAAAAATATACATATAATATTCAAAAAATTTCCGTTTCCGGAAAAGTTTCAAAACTGCTGTGTTTAGTACACTTTTATATTACTTTATATAATTTTAAATATATGTATGTATGGTTTGTGTAAAAAAACCTTATCAAAATAATACTCGTCGTGGAAGGGTTTTTCATCAATCTCCATAAGATGTCGATTAATTTAACATACATTAATATTTTATTTTTTAAATCTTTTATAGCGTTCAAAAAATGACAATATTCGGAATTAATAAATTTCTCTGATGTACATCGATAAACCTAATACCTTTTCAACACGTTATACCAACAAAGGTATCCGAGTGTATTATAAAATATTGTAAATATGTTCACCTGACACTTTAACATTAGCACGCAGATAAGATATCCCTAACAAATAAAGACAAAAAAAATCTCATATTTTCTTCACGGTACATAAGTTTTCTTACTGTTACAATAATTAACTGTTTTTAATTACACTCCAAGAAAATAAATTTTCTGTGCTTAATATGAAACTGTCTGTATATTTTGTGTGTGTTTATGTCTGCCAGTATGAGTATTTAGCCTTTTTGTTTTATTTTCCGAAGAGATTTTAACTTATGAATATATATATATATATATATATATATATATATATATATATATATATATATATATATATATATATATATATATATATATAAATGAAAATTTATAGATTTTCCTTTTTCATTTTCATCCTCTATCTTAATTTAGTCTTCCAACTTACATAATACCATTTGGGAATAGTAGAACAGAAAAAAGCTCGTTTATATACGTTTTTTCTGTTCAAAGAAGGGTTAAATGCACTAACGCACAACGGCACAAATGATAAACATTTTTATTTTTGTTAATGTGTCAAGATATAATTGATTAATTTAGTGGAAAATCTTATGTTATTTTCTTGTGCGGGTGTGGTGTTGCAATAATTATAATTTGTCATTCTTTTGTTTTATATCGTATATATATTCTAATTATGTAAAACGGAGTTATATAAACATAATAATAAAAAAAACATTTTGATGTTTAAAAAAATTTTCTGTTTCACGGTAAAAGTTTTTATGTTTGCAACCGAGTGTAAAATTGTTGGGGTTTTATGAACCGATGAATCAAATTAAATATATAATTATATCTCTTGAGAAATTAAACTTTGTAAAGATTTATATTTCCCTAAAAAACAAAATGACATTTAAATACTTTAATTAACTTATAAGGTCGCTATCAATCAATCACCTATCATCGAATATATTATATAGAACATAAACATCGTCAAACCATTTAATATTTTCTATCCCCGTATAACAACACTGTTGTGTTTTAAAAGAAGCAGCAAGTAGTAAAACAAAATATGATTGATGTGTGTTTATGAAATAAATATTATGTATATAAAAATAGCTCCAAATCCTCGTCCCCAACACCCAAGAGTTTATCATACCAAGAAAATAAACATTAAAATTAACATGTAAATTATGATATATCTATATATATTTGAGATGTATTAACTATGATTGATAATAGCGTCAATCTGTTGTGACAGATTTTGACTTCCCGAAAATAGAAAGCCACTCAATTTTGTAATCTTATCAGTGTGCCAATTAAATGTTATAATTTGTTTTTATCTGCATGCCTTTAGTGCATTGTTTCGAACGATTTATAAAGCGGTCAATTTTCTGCTATATGTTATTTCCTTAAATGAACAGCGGATTTTCTCCTTTTTTTTAATTAAATTGCTGTTCTGTTCAATTAAAAAAATAAACAGCAAACAACTTTGTTTTTATTTTCAATTAAAAGTTAAACTGTCATTACCATATACAGAGAATTAAAAATAAAAATTTGAAAATATTTTTTATTTTTCGTTTTTCTTTCCTGTTTATTCATTTGTTCAATTATTTCCATAGCACAAACACATAACTGAATTGAAAACACAAAATGAATTTTTATTTTAATTTTAATTTTAACAAACAAACTTTACTGATTATACGATTTTCATGTTTGAATGAACAAATGCGAATTTCAAATTTGTGTGTATAATTTATTTATTTGCTTACGCCTCTATATGGGGAAGTTTGTGGACATTTTACACTTTTTTTTTCATGTTAACTGAATTTGAATTGTTCGTTTTGTAATTTTTAGCTGATATAATCAAATATGTGAAGTTCAGGACAAATATTCAATACAAAACACAGTGGATGATTAAAGACTTGCGAACTAGATTCGCAATCAATAATATAGTCAGTCACGTTTAAAATCAAAATGCAATAAGCGAACTAACCCTATCTATAATATTTTCGAAACAATATACAATTTTTAATAAAACATAAATGTCAAACAATAAACAATTTATTCAATATTTTCAATTTTATTTTATTTAATATTTTATTATTTATTTGATGTACATAATATATAGAGTGAAAAATAACTCGAAGTATATGAAACTTGGCACAGCTATTTAAAAAAATTTTATCTCACGAACAAAACGATGACGATTATTATCGAAATGAGAACCAACAAAAATGTATGTACATATATTGACATTGTAGAGGGGTAAATAACTTAAATATATACATGAAAATGAAAATTTTTTTATATAAGAAAAGAAAAATGATTTTTAATTTCAAAATGTCCAAATGAAACACTAAACAATGTTACAATATTACGTGACTTTTCAATGTTTTATATTAGTTTTTTGTTGTTTTATTATACCCGACTATATATCCCAATGTAAGAATATTAAAATGCGCTAAAAAAACGTTTAATGGCAGGTATTTTCGTTTTATTATTATTTGTGCGCTATACACTTTTAAGATAATGGCACAGAGCATTTTATAGTATACGAAAAGGGTTGATTTGTTGTTTTATTTTATTACCAAAGATTCCTTGACAAAAATTTATTTTGTACATATTATAATGTAATATATAAACGCGAACAATAAAAAAAAATTCAGAATTTTTCTTCAAAAAAAAAAAAAAAAAATAATAATAATAATAAATAAATAAAATTCGATAAAATTATACAAGGGATTTGTGAAGTTATATAAGAAAATTGATTGCTACTTACAAAAAAAAGTATATTAAAATTATAAAATTTATTACAGGCAAAACCGTACACATAAAACAAAAAACAAACGCAATTTTTCCCCAAAACAAAACCCAATTGAACATATTTCTTTTTATTAGAGCGTGTTCCAATTTTCGTTACCTTTTTGGCTTTAAAACACTAATTAAAAGAATCCTCAGATTTTTAAATTAATTGAACATTTTATGTATGCCAATATTTATATAGGTGTATATATGTTTATAACCATAACTTCACTAAAAATAATGTTAAATCGCATGATCTAGGCAGCTAGTTGACGTTACTAAATAAACGGTTAGCGCATGCGTGCTAAAAACGCCTACCATTTACGTATGTGAAGTTAGTCCTCAAAATATCTCAAAAAAAATTGGTGTGTGTCTTCACTAAACATAGAAGAAAGACTTTCAGCACAAAAAAAAAAAATTAATTTGTAAAACAAAAAACCCACTCCAGCTCGAAATTTTTTTTTAATTTCATTTAACTCACAAACACAACAACAATGACATTTTCTGTTATTGAAACTCGTGAAATGCTGCCCAATTATTTTTAACTATAAAAATGCTCATATGTTTACAAGCATATAGCTCTGCTCACAGAGATATTGTATGAAAATGGTTTCGGAAAATATTTATGCTACCTATCATATAGTAAAGACACTACAGTTAATTTTTATCAGTAACCTGGCCGTCCATAAGTCATACACGGATAAATTTGCAAACTTCTGTGAGCAGAGCTATGCTGGTTAACATATGACCATTTTAATAGTTATAAATGATTATGTGCTAATTATTTGAATGTATTTGAGTTTTAAAACAGAAAATATTTTGGTTTTTATTGTGTTTGTGCAAAAATTTCGGGATGAACAGGCTTTTATTGATTTCTTTTTCGTGGTGAAAGACTTTTTATTGTGTTTTGTGAAGACGCACGCCATTATAATATTTTTCGGGCTAACTTCACATGCGTCTACCATTTAACTTTAAAACAGTAAGGTTTTGGGCACGGAATAGTGTCTTATGAATGATATGATTATCAGCACCCTATTTGTGATATATTAAGTCAGTTAATTTAACAAACTGGAGAGGGAGAAATGCGCTTTATTACAATTTTTAAATCGCCGCTTATGAACTTTCTGCAGCAAGTAACTTTTTTAAAGGTATGTGCGATAGTTTTGTCACAAATTCGTTGCAGTTTTGTTGGCATAGGTTTCACTCAAATATTCTTGTACCTTTAGAAAATACATGAAACTGAAAACATCAAAATTAATATTTTCGGTTTCATTTCAAAAATAATTGGTTATTATGCGCCTACAAATATTAATTGTTACAAAACAAATTTTATCATTTGTAAATAAGGAAGAAACAATCAAGCTCTAAATTGCGCACTGGAAAGTAAATTTTGGGCATGTTATATGATCTTCTCAATAATATGAAATTTCAGAGAGTATATAGGAAACAAATACGTTTATATCTGTGACAATAAGGCAAAACGTAAAAGCTCGTGTTAACCCGAAAACAAGTTTTTGTCAGCACTGTATTCGTAAAAGGAGTACATTTCAACTTTAACGGTTTTCGTTACGTCAAATAATAAAACATTTGTTAATTTTGTAAAACGAGATATTTCGTTGTATTTTAATTTTTGTCTTTTTTTTATTTTGGAAAAACGAAATAACTCAAAAATAAATTCTAAAAAAATTTATTTAAATTCAAAATTGATATAAGTTGATACCAAAAGATATAAGTTGAGTTATTACAGTTTACTAGACAAGTTTACAATAGCTAAAGCTAATCTGAGTTCTTCTTGGGCAACTACGTTCAATCAAAATAAGGGTTTACAAAATAAACCAATGCAAAATTCAAACGCCAATCCAATAAGTGAGCATTCTTTATCCTTACGTGAAAATGAAATTCACCAAGAACTGGATCAACGACATCTAGAATAAGTGCATCAGTACCTGGAACATAAACTTTCGAAAATAATAATTTTAAAAGAGAAGCGCTAGGTAATAAAGGCATAGCTGAGTCAGAAGTAGATCCATTCTACTAAGTGGTATCAATAGCGATAAGGATCCTAATTATGTCCCCACCGATAAAAGTTGAGAACATTATATCAAAGGTAACAATGAGACGGGGGTAATGGCAGAATAAATAGAACAAAATTTAATGGAAGTGGATGACCAAAATGTAACATATTCAAGATTGCCGCTAAAAAAGATACAAGGAAATAACGCCAAACAAAAAGAAATTTGGGAAAATCGTATGTAATACTTCTAAAGGAATTACAAGTTTGGATAGCATATGTCAGGCATTTAAACCTGAAGAAAACAATGCAACGAACTGATATTTTATTAATGTCTGGAGCCAAAAATTGTGATTTGTAAAACTTGATTGATTCGTACGCTCGGAGAAACGCAAAGATTTATTAAAACTGTTATTGATTTCTTCGGAATTCGTATCTTCGGCTGTAACAGTTATCTCCTTGGATCTTCGTGGAAAAACTGCAGTATCAAACAAGCTTGATGTTTTATTGATAATGCGGTATCATTATGTCAAAATACAATAAACTATTTCGAGAAGCTAACTTAGCATTTAAAAAACCAAAAACAGACACGCAAGCAATACTTGTGAAACAATCAAAATCAAAATTGATCTTGCAGAAAACGAAACAAAGATAAATTTATTAATAATCGATCAGCGAAAAGGACAAAATTTATTGCAAATCTGTTAATTCTTTAAAAATGTATACTTTTGACTTACAACAATGTTTGTCCTTACTATACATGATTGTGTGTCCAGCGAACTATTTTGTTATATGTAGCACAAAGAAATTAATAAACACGGCGGAAATGCAATTTTCTCATGCCTGTATAAAGATTTAGTAACTTCCATCAGGTATAAAAAAATTAATATTTTACCGTGAATCATGTTTTAAATTTTTCTGTGTTTTCTCCAGTGGCAAGATTATGTGGAAGTTACCAACCATAAATTGTTGACAGTAGGCTATTCTCACATGGAATGCTTTACAGACTAAGCTATTATCGAAAAGCAAAAGAAAAAACGAAATATAAAAATACACCATCTCTAAGAATGGTACACGTTACATCGTCGGCATATTATATCGCAACGTGCGTAGTATATTATAATCATTGTCCATAGAAAATACACAATATTTCTCTTACCAAAAATAGTGTAAAGTTTACTGCCAGACAATACCTTCTTAAAATTGTGGTACAAAGCATTGTCAAACGTTTCAGCGAACAGTATTGCGTTATTTAAATATTAACGTAAGCGTTAACAAAACCTAACGTAAGCGTTTTCTGTAAAGCTCAGTAAATGTCTTAGTCAACAAGTGACCCAAATATGTATTACAACGAAGAAACAGACTTTGAATCAATCATTTATGCCAACAAAATATGTTGAAAATAAAAATAATGGGACCCATGCGAACCCATAGATTATCGAACCATTTACAAGTTTCGGGTATTGGTCTCTACCTATAAAGTTAAAGGAATGGCTAAATATTATGTCTATGGATCTACTATAATAATTCATTTTTTTTAACCAAATTTTGTAAACAGACAAGTCTCGTTTTGATACAGAACATTCGAATTTGATCAAAAAATAAAAAATAAAAATTAAACATAATCACAAACTTTTTACAGAGTTTAAATATATCAATTATACCATTGGTTTAGAGTTCATGCCTCCGACAAAATATAAGTTTATATGAAATGTGGGAATACTGCATCAATATTAAGCATAAAATAACCTGTCAACCATAATCCTCTACCATAAATTATAACAATTTTTAGCAAACAAAAATCTATTTTCCCCATTCATAATCCAGCAAAAATATACGCATTTTTTCGCTAAAATATTTTTTACAATTTCAATTTACTCGTGACTATAATTGTTTGGGTGGAAATACATATATAGTAGATTTTCATTTTTTTTTATAAGCACAAACTCGTTTTACTTTTAGTTCAATGGATCGAAAGGTATGAAAATTGGTTGGGATAAATATTGAATAAGTTATTGCGTTTGTTCAATTATTATTTGTTTATTTTAATTGACGGTAGAAAATTTATGCGTTTCTATATATTTTTGATGGAATCCAATTATAGGGGACACAAACAACGTATGGTACAATAATAATTTAACAATTTATCCAATTAGCTACAAAGAGCTTAAAACTAGATAAGGATTTTGAGCAACAAATCTGAATATTTTACATTTAAAATCTTTAAATAAATTAATGAATGAAGTTAACTTTAATAGATCTAAAATTCATAAAATCGGTAAAATAAAAATTTAAAAAGAAATTTTAAGATTTACTTCACTAATTATACTTTATATTACGAATGCTAAAATTGATAAAGACATTTGTATTTAAATTTTAAAATTTTCTGCTCTTATGCTTGTAAATTTTATAAAAAATCGGAAATATGAAATTTAGAATCGCTAGTATTAAAAAACTTGACTTTTCGTTCAACTTTTTGTTTTTGATATAGTTTCCATCTTAAACTCAGATTTATTACCTTATTAGATGCACGAATCTCTTTAATTTGCGTATATTCTTGACATGACGACTTATACATAAAATAAAAAAAAATAAAAATAAGCAAATTGATACGTATTTTTTTTTGTACAAATATATGATTTTTATCATTTCGAATAACTCGATAAGTATCACCACTCAATCAATTTGTAAACGAGATTATTCCATCTCTAATAATAATAATCTGTATATTATGTTACTAAGAAAAGTTATATTTGCAAAAAAAAAAATAAAACAAGTCGTAAGTATATTCCCTAACAAAGAAAAATATTGTTGCCAAGATTTTAATATACCTATTATGTGTTGTATAAAGATGTGTACCACACATAGCATACATTTACACGCATACATTTAGATTGATTAAATAAACGAAATTCCCATTTAAAATACGACATATTTTATTGATAAAAAAAAAAGTTTAAAAAACTTCCAATGAAACCATAATCATTCAAGACGTAAAATAATATAAATAATAACAAATTTTTTTCTAAACAAAAAACCACTGTGGAAAACTGTTAAAGAAATCGAAAACCAACAAAAAAAAAAGTTAAATCCATCCAAACTGACAAAACTTACTTATTCATCAAAGTGAAATAAAGAACGGAAAAATAAAAGGAAACCACACACACACATCCAATAAAAAAAAAATCATGAATTAACACATGAAAAAGTTACATTTTTATTTTTAAGCATTTCGTTCACGTATTATGTATGTTTCCTGTTTTTCTGTTCAGAGAATTCAATCTATACAGAATACCCATACCATCTCAACCCCTCTCGACCAAATGACAGTTTTGTGAGCATATATACATATATATTTATATATATATATATATATATATATATATATATATATATATATATATATATATATATATATATATATATATATATATATATATATATATATATATATATATATATATATATATATATAAAAGATATCGATAAACATTATAATTTTCTGAAATTTCACCAATTTTCTATTAACTTAGTGTTCACGCATGTCAATCAATCATTGTAGATGTGACATGCTCACACACACAAACGGAAAACTATAGGAAGTGATATGAAAATTTTCTCTAGACTAAAACTAAAATTAATTTTATATTTTTTTAGTATGGTTTAGTTTGGTTTTGGGTTTTAATTCTCCGATTGATATGTCACTTAAGTATTCTGTGTGGGTATACCAAAAAAAAAAAACTCTTATATTTGAGTAAATAACAATAAAATTCTGTTTAAATATAAAATGAAAAATTTTTGCAAAATTTTCAAAATTAAAATAAAAACAAATTAACGCATAAAATAAAAAAAATATTGTCAAAATTAATTATCCCCATAAATAAAAACAGGAAAATTATGATAAACATTTTCAGTCAAAAAAAAAAAAAAATTAGCACACTTTGTTATAAAAATATGCAAAAATCCCGAGAAACAATGTATTAAATTTAAAATTTAACAGACCGAAAGATGGTTGTGCTTTTTTGGAATAAAAATTTCCTGCACACAGTGTATATGCGATATATATATATATATATTATATTGTTGTATAATATGTTGTTGTGTGATGGGTGGAAAAATAGAAGGAAATTTATTTTCACTACAATTTTTTTTTAAATACATTTTATTTATAGAATGAGTGTGCATCACAGTATATTTATTTTAAAATATGCTGTTTTCATAATAATAGTAATAATAAAAACTGAATTATAAAACACAGCATATTTTTCATCCACATTGTTGCAATATTTTTGAACTTATTAATGCTACTACTGGTTTTATGTTTGCACAAAATAATATACTAACGAATGAAAGAGAAAATAATCAAAAGCTTTTAAAGTTTAAAAGTTTTACTAAATAATTTAGTGCAAGACGAAAAAAATAATAAAACAACGCAAACTACAAATTGATGAGTGACAGAATGTTAAATTGTTTAAAAAAGTTTAATTTAAAGTTCTGTGTTGGAAAAACTTATATGTGTATATAATATATTATATAAAGTGATTGTAAGCTTTTTGACATTGAAATATATTAACTGTACATTCATTTTGTGTGGGTAGGCCAACATTTTCTTTTCAAAACTGTTATTTACTGAATTCTCAAATGCTATAATTTATAGTGACAAATTGTCTACAAAACATCATAAATCTATATTTAATGGCGACGATCTAAATTCTTGTTAAATTTAATTTAGTTAAGGTTTTGGCCAACTAAACTTTCATAAAAAATGGGCACAGTCTCTTAGCTTCTTTAAAAGAATCAGCGAGCTGAATCATACCTACAGCCTAGGTCTATCACTATTAGGGCCCTGGAAGAATTTGTGTGTTGATATCGATGCAATGCTCAACAGTTGGAAGGAGCATTTCTCTGATTTACTCAATGTCCAACAAGTGACAAATGCTGTGTTTGGAAGTTGTCAAGTTGTGCATATAGGACCTATCCTTCTAGGAATTCACCTTGGCAATGCAGAAACTATAACGAAACTATAACGAAACTATTTCCGAGCTCTTGATATTCGGAGGGGATACTGTGGAAACTATCTTTCCGACCTTATTCTATTAGTATGGAAGTGTTTTGCTTGATGAATGGCATCTTGTTCCGTCAGTCCAATCAGGTTCTGGCAAGTGCGCAGATGATATTTCTGTAATTGGACTGCATGGCAATATTATCAAAGAACTACTGGATCCACTTGTATGATTCTCAGCTTCCGTTGGTGAACGGATCAATGAGCCTAAAACAAAATATATGATCACTGGTTCTAGAGGCCAAGATGCAATGAAGTAAGTTTTGGATGTCTCGGGTCCCTTGTCACTCTTTATATCTGTGTGAGAGGGGACCTAAAAGCTGAAGTTAAAGGTGTGGAACCGACCCGTAGGCATGTATGAGTTGCCATGTGAAAGTTGGACCCTGACAGTTGCGTATGAAAGATGGTTAATGACATTCGAGACAAACGCGAACGATGACGACACTTACTGAGGTTTATTTAATCATGAGATCAGGTATTTAAGGAAAATTCCTGATCTAATTCATGAAATAAAGGCTCAGTCAAGTTATGCGAGCCGATCCTAGACGAATAGTTAAACGATTTCTGAGAGGAGAGCCGCCATTTGGCAGGCGCATAAGTCTTTGTTGACCACGATGGCTACCTCAGGGTAGCGAACGACTTGTTTTCTTCAGGTTGTTTAGTACAATACGTAGATCAAGCTCAAATATCGAATCCCATGAACCCAGAATGTTATTATAGTACTTCCTAAATACAATTATACGAGGCCAAGTATCTTGCTATTTTCAACTATTAATAGCAATTCCCTCGCCTTTGATTATGAGATCAATGACTTCAGTGACTAATGAATAGCTGTAATGTGGCTCTTGTTGTCAGTCTAATTTAGTTGATATAATTAAGAATGATAATACCATTAAAAACGTTTGGACATATAAATTATTGCCATTATAAGGCTGTAGATTTTAAGTGCAGCATTTTCGTTCCAGATTTTTATTTCGTTCCAGATATTTTGTTCTATACTTTGCACTCTTAATTATAATTTAAAATGACAATTATTTATTCATGTTGGCCCTACTAAAACAACTAACAACAGAAATGCTTCTAGAATATCTCTGAAGACTTATTTTGATCTTATATAGATAGCATTAAGTGAAAGTATCAACCGCAATAATTTACTTCATGATGTAATTAGCAATACAAAATAATTCTTTAAATGATGCGGAGATGTCTTAAACCGGATACAATAAGAATTGTTAAGTAAGAATTAAGATTTTACATAAAAAAATGTTGATTGCATTAACATTCTGACAGTAAAGTATATGAACATAATAAAATTGTTTATGTAATATTACGTATCAATTAAATTCCGTCATTGTTTTTAAAAAAGCTTGATTCTAAAATCTTTCAAACGATATTAATTTCATTCGGTGCGATGATTGGTAAATTTAAAAAGTGACTCTATTTTCATTAATATTATGTACACGTCATGCACAAAATAAAATAGAAATTACACAAGAAACGTTCCAATGACAACGCGCATAACACAATACCATCATTATTTTGACACATTATAACTCAATATTATTTTTCTTTCTATATACATATATACGTATATACAAAATTTTTTTTTGAAATGCTTGGTTAAATTTAAAACAACTAATACAAAATGTTCATGTAAATCATAATTGGAACTTCAACATTTTTGACATTTTCCATTTACTACGTAAAATAAAAATAAAAGAGCTTTTACCGAAAAAATAAAATAAAATAAATAAAAATTTTGAGAAATCGAGAAACATAATAATGTTCACTTACAACAACAAGATTATGTCTGTCAAAACCATTTGCCTTATAAAATTTTTATTTTATATATACTTTTTTTCTCTCTAGTTTCTAAAATATGAAAATTATCTTCCATTTTCAGTAGTTGGTAAAATTTCTTTATATATATATATATATATATATATATATATATATATATATATATATGTATATATATATATATATATATATATATATATATATATATATATATATATATATATATATATATATATATATATATATATATATATATATATATATATATATATATATATATATATATATATATATATATATATATATATATATATATATATTCAACATTGTCTTGTCTAGATTGGGTAGTCTTTATTATATATAGATAGATATAGAGAAATATCTAACAACATACAAATAACAGCTACATAAAATTGTTACTCTAGTCTCTAAAATAACAATAACATATAACATAGAGAAAAACAAAAAAATTGCACATTTTTACTTCAAAACTAACGATTTTCTTTTAAAATTTTGACAAGTAAGATTTTTACTTATCTGACTTTTTCCACATTGTTTGAAAGCAACGTTTTTATGCATCGCGAATTTTATTTTTTTTTTTTTGTAAATTTCACTGTACATAAAAATATTGAATGAATGAGCATATATTTTTGTGTTTCGCTTGGATGAGGTTTGATGCGGAGGGTGGAAAAAAAAGAAGTTCAATTCAAAATATTTTATCCTATATACAAAGCTTCTGTCATTATTTAATTTATGATTTATTGATTTGTAACTCCTGTACAATGTATGCAAAGAGAAAATTCGGTGTGCTTAACTCCACCAAAACATGGATACTCTCATTCTTTCGATTATATTTAAATAGAAGTTTTATTAAACCACTTTGTTAAAAGTTACAAGTAAAAGTTCAAGTTTTAATATCACTCTTCCTGCCCTACTAATAAGTTATTAGCAAACTCCTTTTAAGCATCTGATAAAATTATAAACATTGCTTTATAACTCAAATTGATCACTGTCATTAAACTAAACATTTATATACCAAAACCTTGATTGCTTTTGAAGGAAACGTCAGAATACATCGTTCCCTAAAAGAATAAATGTGTACTCTTTTTTATAGTAAAATAAAAAAAAATATTACTTATTATTTATAAGTTCGAATTACTGGAAAAAATGATGCAACGGTTAAAGCTTCATTTGAATTACAATTAGGGTCATAGAATGTCTATTTTAGAAAGAAAAAACAACTGATTGTTTAAAATTTAATAAAGAATATTTTTAATTTGAATAATAAACGCAATGAAGTGGCGAAACTGTTAGCTTCTTAAAATTCAAGCTTAAAAGAGCATCTATACAAAGGTATTAATAAACGAGATTGCTGTAGAGCTTTTAAAAGCGTTTAAAAAGTTAATAAAATATGAAACAACATTACCAAGATGCTATGGCAGTAGTTTAAAAATTTGGGAAACCAAATGGATTGAAATTGCTGAAAACCTGGATGATTGTAATTCCGAAAATAGACCGGATCTTAATGCTAAAGTTTTCAATTTAAAATTCAAAGCATTTTTAGTAAATGACAAACAAGGACAAGCTTTTGGAAAAGTAGTAAATGGTGTTTGTAACATAATTTTAGAAGCGAGGTTTACACTATGTACATATGTATGTCATCTTAGGTGACGAAGATAAATCTCGAACAACGGAAGAGTTCAATAGAATTGTGAAGGCAGAATTTAGAAACATATGATTCACGGTCCCTGTGGAATAAGAAATCATATTCCTTTCCAATGAAAATGGAAAATGCATAAAGCAGTTTCCAAAAGAATTTCAAGAGAGAACCAATGCAAACGTCAATGGATACCCAAAATATCAAAGACAAGATTCTGAGTTAGAATTAAAATCGATTAATAACTCTTGGGTTGTTCCCTACAACCCACATCATAAAAATAAAATTGGCAAATTTATGTGGAATTTTGCTCATCTGTAAGAAGCGTCAAATACTTATTCAAATATGTGCACAAAGAATATGATTGTATGAATGTGAAGATAACACATGACGAAGTTCGGACTTTCCTTGATTCACGTTACAAAAGCCTCCCACAACCTATGTGTGTACAAAAGATTATTTGATGTACTGGTAATCGCATGTCATTATACGTTTAGCAGTATATTTGCCAAAGGAATAATCTGTTGTGTTTTTGGAAGGTCACAAACAGCAAGCGACAGAGAAAATTAAAAGATACTACTATTTTAGCTTGGTTTAAATTAAATGAAAACACGGCAAAGCTTGCAGCGAGGATGAAAATTTAAGACAATTACCAGAAAGGTGTTAACAATGGCGATGCTTTTGAATGAAAATCACATGGAAGATTTTGTTAATAGTAATGTAGAAGGAAGTGATGCACATTACAGTATTAAAGGACAAAACATATTGTACCGGGAAATTCCTATACACTATGTGTTTAAAAAAGGGGATTGGAACCACTGACAGCAGCGAGGAGAAAAAGTTATTAGTAGGATGTATACAGTGGGGATGCATACTCCTAACGATTTTATTTGAGACTACTCTTGCTATCTGAGAGAGGTGCAAAATCTTTTGATTGTCTACAAACTGCTTGACATTGAAAATATTGTTCGACAAAACTCTGTAGACTATAATAAATTGGGATTGCCGCAAACAACCCCAATTAATGACATCCTGTCTGAATACGATTTGGACTTTGAACGAGAAAAAGGAGAACTATTTGTATCTCAGCTGAATTGTGAGCAAAATAATGTGTACGACATGATGGTGGAAGCAATCGATGATAAAACAAAGCCGGACCAGCTATTTTTTTTGATGAACCAGGAGGAAGTCGGAAAACGTTTTAATTAAACACTAAATTAAGTGTTTTAAGAGAGAAGGTACAAAATGTATTTCCGATAGCCTCCACTGGAATTTCTTAAACTATTTTAGACGGTGGAACAAAATATCACTCTAAAATTAAACTACCAGTGCTCTTAACGGACACAAGCTCATCAAGAATGTGAATGTAATTTGCAGAAGCAGATATGATAAGAGCTGCCAAACTCATTGTTTGAAAAAGGTGTTCTCTCTAGCCAACAATTACCCCACTGAAGTTGACTACAAATATGAGAACTGGGGAAAACAGTTAATTAGGAAAATGGTAAATTAACAAACTCACATTACCTTCGAGAAGATACTTTTGAAATATATTTTTATTAAGTTGATAGATAATTTAAAGTTTAAAGTTGGAGTAATAGTAATATTGTTTAGAAATATTTGTAGCAACAGAGCTTTGCGTAATGGAACGACTCATTATAAATCAAATGAGCGCAAACAATATATAAAATTATTATGCTAAAGTCATATGACAGGAAGATCAAAAACAGATGAAATTGCAACACCAAGAATTGAAATAGGCCCTTTAGACAACAATTTTCCCTATACATTGTGAAGCCGACAGTTTCCAATACGAGTCGCCTTTGTAATGTCTATAAGTACATCTCATGAGCAAACCCTTGAAAACGTTGAAATGTATTTGCCACAACCCGTTTTCTCTCGTGGACAACTATTATTGTGCTTTTTTCAGACTGATATCCAAATCAAATATAAAAATACAAATACTTAATACAAAAGAGCAGTGAAATCTTATAGAAGGAAGCGACAAAGTTTTTACTCACAATGTTGTGTATACAAAGAAATTCTTTAAAACATAATACTTGACTTAAATTAAATAAATAATTAATACGATATTTCAAATTTTGGTTTGACTGATCACTACCATTGGCCATACACCTCTGGAAGTGGTTCAATATGAGTTTATAATTTTTTTTGTACACGGATATAGCTTTATTCGATATCAATATAAATATTATATATATATATATATATATATATATATATATATATATATATATATATATATATATATATATATATATATATATATATATATATATATATCATACATATTAAAGGTTATGCTTTATTCGATATGTGCTTTAGTTAGTAAGAACTAAGTAAAGACATTTAGATTTATTACGAGGAAGTAAAAAATCTAGGGTGGCAACGAGTGAAAGGAGGTGTATTTCCATACATATTTTAGACTAAAAAAAAGGATATACATAATTTGTATTTAGTATTTTGTTATTCATAGAAATAAAATGAAAAAAAAAAAAAAAAACTTATGATGATGTGTCATAAACATAAAAACCAAAACACAGAAGAAAATTTGGCAAATATATAAATTCTCAGTGTTCACCAGTTTCTTCTTTATACTATAAATTTTTTTTTAACACGCCATATTTCACCGTAAAAATATTCTGACAGAATTTTCCATTTTCTTTTTATATGAATAAACAAATAACCAAAGTACACTCACTGTTAGATTGTTATATGGTGGTGCTAGTGATGAAGAGACAAAGTAAATTCCGTTTTCTCCACTAAAATGTTTGATATCAAAGTAGATATTATATTTAGGTGTGTGTGTATGTGTATGTATATGTATCACTATATGTGGTGGATCATATATGATAATATATAGAAAATGAAACAAAGTTGGTTAATGAATTTTACTTTTATGGGGTTACAAGAGAGTTAAATAATACCAACAACAACAAAAGTTAACATATTAATACAACAACATTGCAAAAAATACTAAAGCTTTTTTGATGAGTACAAATGTGTGTATAAAACTGTATATGTACATATAATAAACCCAAACAAAATTGATGATGAGGAATGGAAAAGTTATTTGAACAAATGAAAATAAGAAAATGGAATTACATAAGCTATATACAGTTTACCATTGTTTTTACGACATACTATCGTTCAATTAAAATCTTATCACGGGTAGAAACTAAATTTAATGAAAATAATTTGATGAGATGATGATGATTGTGTATACGTAGGATACGTTTTAATCTGAGTGAAAGGATTTTTAAATTGTATTTTATTGAGATGCTAACTGTTGTCTAATTTAATCAATTGAGTAGTTTTATTTTAGTTTTGTTTTTTTTGTGGTCACGATAATTGATCCACCGGCTCTTTTTCTCAGGTCTATTATACTATAAATTAATTTAATTTTTGTAATTAATTAGAATTTATCGAGAGTTGTTTATAGACTTTGTGAAACGGAAAATTTACGAAATTTGAATACTCGTAGTTTATACGTCACGTTACTAAGTTTTAAATTGAATCGAAACTCAATGATTTAAAAGTTAAATCTTTAAACTATTCAAAAATGAAATAAAAATAAATCATTACAAGTTTTATGCATCTTAGGTTTCGAAATCGTAAAATATGAGGTCACAATTTTTTTGGCTAAGTGCTAAATCTTTACTATGTGCTAAAACATTAAAAACGCATTGACGCAATATTTAATAATAAAAATAAAATTTACAAACCGATCATTGATATACAAATAGAACAGATTTTACATAAATTCAACGCCAACAAAATTGTACCGATTTATCTTAATTGAATTCAATTGATTTGAATTGGAATGATATTTTTGTATATATGTAATATAACTTATGTGACTTGTTATCAATTGAAAAAAAAAAAAAAGAAAACATTGATCTTGTAAATTAAATTACGCCAATCAATGGCGTAAATTTAACAATAGAACAAAGACTTTATTTGTTGTTATATTGACAGTGTCTTTAAATATTTTATTTATTTTTCATTTATTTTTCATCACCAGAGTGATGGAACTTTTTACACATCCTAATACTGTACTTTTGTTTATCCTTTATTTTTATTTTTATTTTTTATATGTGTTGTTCTGAAATAACAAATGTTGTATATAAACATATCAAATTTATTTTTTTGTTCGTTCCTTTGTTTGATTATCAGGATATTTTCTTACATCATCATATAGCACAGGATAAGAGTTCATGAAAAAAAAAAATACAATTCGTGAGATTTTCCTGTATTTTTTCTGTGTTGTTTATATAGTATATATTTAAGATACTTGTTGGAGATTGGAAAAAATCCAAGAAAAGATTTATATATTGTCGACATAAATCAATTGTGTTAGATTAGAATATTTTAAATCATAGTGTAAAGTGGTGTTGTCCGCATAATTTATTTTAAATAATGATAATGAATAAATAAAACAAAATATCTATTTGTTAATTTAACCACTTTTATTAACCATAAAAATTCGAAACCAAAACTAAAATTTTTATGGCACAACTTTTATGGCATATATAGGAAGACAGCTATCAAGACCAAAAATAATAATAATTCTACAACCAAAGTTGGTTCAGTGGTGGCAAAAGCATGCTAGCAAATATAAACCCAATAGCAAATTACAACTAAATAAACTATCATATAAATAATTTATTTTCTGATAATTCTAGTGTTGCAACTACATAAAAAATGTTTTATATAACCATAGGAAAATACGAAATAGGAAAAATCCTATTAAATATGTGCATATAAAACAAAGAAGAAAATCTGCCAACCCGATTCTGGATATACGTATATATTTTTTATCACATATTTTCTTTATTCACACTTAGTATATACAACAAAAAACGACAAACAAGTATATAAATCTTTAAGATAAGTCATAAAATTGCAAAATGATAATATCATTTTACACTAAATTTATGGTATATAGTTTTTTATTTTCATATATACGGTTGTACATCGTGAACTTTGCAAGATTAATTTTATATATATATATATATATATATATATATATATATATATATATATATATATATATATACATATATATATATATATATATATATATATATATATATATATATATATATATATATATATCAAGTTGTTCTAATATTCCTTTACTACTTAAGACATCGTCAACCATCAAATTTGTTAAATCGCCATTATAGCACCAATCTGAATATACTTTAGTGGTATTTGGTGATCTAATATTTTGACTTTTAACACATGCTGGCCAACGTGATTTTTGCATTCAAGTTTACACTCAAAACGAAGAAAGCAGCATTTTTCAGCACCCAATTAAGTATGTACTATTTTTTCCAGGTCAGTTGTGGAATGTGTTCTATTTTTTATTATCGATGGAGCAATTATGATAATGATCAAGTGGCTGGATTAAGGACGGTACTTTAACATTTTGATGTTCCAAGCCTGGCTGTCATGGTGTGGAACATGTTTTCCCTCCAAATATTTTCGAACGAATAATAAATGTATTCAACCATTCGATAAATAAGCCTGCCGCCATCTTTGCATTTTATTGGCTCTCCAATGAACTGGCAATTTAACCATATGGTAGCAACATTTAAACCTATTCAGTTTTAAAAGATCATAAAATTTCCAAAAATGTTTATTAATTTGTGGCTTTATAGATTGTAAATTTTGGAATTTGGCTTTGGTAATGGATAATTATCGATGAAAAAGGTGTTTAAAGTCTTGCAATTTAATTGAAATCCATGCGAATTTATGCTTTGGAAGTTTTTCATACTGTTCGTCAAAGTTAAACTGATACAAAATAATTTGGTTTTTGGATTTCAAAGCATGATTAGCAAAGACGGTTGGATCATGAGGCTTGTTCCAAGGTCTAATTGAATTATAAACTAAATTTGATTTAAGGCTTTTTAAAATTCGTTGATCCATCAATTGCGGCTTCCCGTTTTACGTAAGTTGATTTTTGTTCTAAAACAAAACATTTGCGAATCATTAACTTGCAACAAAAATTCAAATTACATAGAGCGCCAGTGGATTTAGGATCACGTATGATATTCGTCAGCTGTTTGCCATTACAATTTTTTTTAAACCGACATAATCCTGACCGGAAATTCACAGTTTTTTTTTATTGTATCTTAAAGAGATTTAGATTCTATCATATATTTTCTGATGGAAGTTGATGTTGACCAATTTTACATTTTACATAGGCAAAATTGTTATTAGAGAAATAGAGTTCGACCACAATTCATCACTACCGCTGAAAAAACAATTGTCAGATCATTAATGAGGTCTATTTAAATTCATTTTGATTTTCTACATTTTACAAAGTGAGTATTGAGCTTAGTTTATAAATTTATGTACTCACATTTTTACGTAAATGTTTGAAATTATTTAAAAATTTAAAATTTATTGAAATTTACAAAACCGTATCTCGTGATGAAAATTTTAACTTTAACGGTTTTGACTTGTGCTAAGAGATTGTTTTTTTTTTTAATTTTACTCTTCGTTATTGAGTATTTACTTTTTTATAATGCTATTGCAGTCAAGTGTATGTTTGATTAGCATAAGTGTAAAGAGAAGGTTGTATTTAGTTGGGTAGATGTTTGAAAAAAAATTATGAGATACGTGAATATGAAAAAAACTTTTGATTCTCAGGACATTATCTATAACAATTTTGTCTCAATGATTAACATGCGAGAGTAAACATATAAAACTATTAAGAATATAAAGAAATCAGAAAATTGTAAAAAATCGAGATACGTAATTATGAATTGACATAAACGATATATATATATATATATATATATATATATATATATATATATATATATATATATATATATATATATATATAAATATATATATATATATATATATATATATATATATATATATATATATATATATATATATATATATATCATTATATATATATATATATATATATATATATATATATATATATATATATATATATATATATTTATATATATGAATATAATTATAATAAATATATAGTAGAGTCTAGATTATCCGAGTACTGTTCATCCGAGCTTCGAAAAATATTTATCCGAAAAATGATTTTAAGTTTTATAATTTGAATGGTCCAACAAATTCAGATTTGCGGTGAGAAATGTCTAGATTAGAGTCAATGCCATTGGATACTGCAACAAAGCGATGTGAACAACATATTGTGTTTGATGACTCTATAGCACTCGTTAATGTGCAAAGTTTACAAGCGTATAGTAAAGATATATCAAAGTATAAAGTTCTACATAAGACTGCGATTACTCTTTGTATGGAGTCTTGGATGGATGATGATAATGTGGTTGAACTGGATGGATTCTAATGTAAAACCTTTCGGAAACCTAAACAAGTCCAAGCCGGTAAAAATAATTATACTAGGTAGTAGCCATTCTACTATACTTAAAATTTAAGACATTTGTGCTATAGAGGCAATTGTTCATGGTTAAAAGGTGCATAATATACATATCCCTATATTTGAATTCAAATATTCCAATGGTGGATATTCGAACATTTTTGGTTCTAAATACAGCAGTGTAATTTAAGCAGCAGATTTTTCAAAAATTTACGGAATCGTTTAGACAAATCACATTTAAAGGATTTACTGAAGTGTATTGACTTGATGTTCTTAAAAAATTTTAAAAATGTTGATTATATTAAATACGTTAGTCACTTTAGTTATTATGATCCCGTGATTGCGGAGATCGAATTTAAAAACCAAACACTAAATTTATTTTATTTATTTATTTGGTTTTATTTTTTGCGTTCGGTAAATATTTTAAATGTTTTTGCGGTTCAGTTTGCTAAAACCTTTGGGTTTTTTAAATACCATTAAAATTAGCAGTTCTTTTAATTAAAATGATGGAAAACTATTTTATCCTTATTGCAACTATTAATTTATAACTATTTGTAATTATAATTTTATTGACATATAGAAATTCAAATATAAATTAATAAAATAATTTACACTCAAAATCCGAGAATCCACTCATCCGAGTTGCCTTCGGTCCCGACCATCTCGGGTAATCAAGACTCTACTGTATATATATATATATATATATATATATATATATATATATATATATATATATATATATATATAAACATATATATGAATACAGAATATATATTGCGTGTATTAGTTCAAATGGCATATATAATAATAAACTACCCGCAGGATATATAACAATTTTGCGTTACATTTTTTTTTTATAATGAAGTAAATTAAAAAAAATCTGAATAAAAATTAAAATAATTCATTTTCATGTTTAATCAAATTAATTTCATTATAATTTCCTTTGTTAAATACACAAGACAAAATAAAATAAATAAATAAAAATCTTTCAATCCCCCCAAGGAATATGGAGAGTCGTCTTGTAGATATAAAATGAAAATTTATATTATTAATTTTCATTCGTCTTACTTGTACAACTATAATTATCCTTTTTTGTAAGACAACACAAAAATAAAAAATTTGATAACAAGAAGAATATGCGAAAAAATAAAAATAAAGAAGAACGAAAAAAAAATTGTAAATTAACGCCTTTAACCTCGATTATAATTACGTTTTCCCATATTTCGTCTCTCGTGAAAAACACAAGAAAAATGTTTCACTGTACACTATATGCATATATATATCCATGGATACTACTTCATGTTAAATGGAAAAACTTCCTCGCTGATTTTCTTCCTTTTTTGCGTATTATATTATATTCGTGTTTTATTTTCCCTTTACTATATATGCAACATAGAATCTTAGGAAATTACAACAACAGGGACAACAACAAAATCCCATTAATCTCGTGAAACAAGAAAGAAAACACTTTGGATAACACTTATACAGCAATCTTATACACAAGACTTCTTTTCATTGGGTTAAGTGATATTTTGTCGTTTGTGCTGCTGCTTTATACACTAGACGAATAGTGGGAAAATATGAAAATAAAATATTATGCAAACAAAAAAGTTTAAAGTGGATTTATAGGAGTAGTTGGCTATAATTATTGCAGAATAACGTAAGCCGATTTTAATCTCATTCTTTGTGTTTGGTAAGTTATCACATTAAACGAAAGCTTCATAAAACAGTTTAACAAGTTTGTTATCTTAGTTGTTTATTTTTTTTATTCAATAAAATATTGTCTTAACTTAAATAGTGTAGGGAACGGATAATTTTTTTATTATTGTCGTTCAGGACCCTTTTTTGGTTAAGATTTATTGATTTCTTTAGAGCCGACTAACCAAACTCTAATAGATGAAATATGAACAAAATATATGGAAACCGAAAAGTGCCTTCTCGAAATGATAATCACATAACATTTCAGTATCTAATATCAGGGACGAATCGTGGCATTTTGAGGAACGGAAAGCACACCTAATTTTAATTTCGAATCTTACCCTATAATGGTACTGCTTTGATGGGCAAAGCATTATACGTAATAAGCATTAAAATAAATCCTCTGCATTACCGCTGCGCCGTCTTAGATTTGTCATATTAAATTATTAAAAATATTTGTTTTTACCATGGAAATTATAAAATAAAATTTTGGCTGTCCTTCCGAGCGAAACTTACATTCAAAGCCCGAAAGTTGTTTATATACAATATAAACAATATATAAAAGAGATATTGTCTATATACAATATCTCTTTTAATGTAACGTAATATTATAGAAATTTGTGATTTTTTACAAACATCTGTAGTTTTATCTAACACGTATTTATCTAAGCCAACGAAGTCGGTTTTATTGTTCTCACTACTAATTTTCTCTGACAATGAAAATCTTATTGAAGAATTCAAATCGTTTTGGATGTTGCTAGAAAACCCAGAGAACACAGTTGCGGTATGTTTTATGTGGTGTTATGTTATTTTAACAAATTTAAGGATTGAATGAATTAAAAGAGCTTGCAATATGACCAATTACGTTATCTATGTATTTTAATAAACGCCGGATTTTATGCATTTCATTTATATCATTCAAATTTTCTGATTTATAATGAACGTGGGAAGTTCATTTTAATTTTAATTCTTCACCGCCCAAACATTTTTATTGTCATCAGTCAATTGAACTGTATGAAATTTTCATATAACTGGTTGGTGTTGGTGTTTTTATAATTTATAAACGATTTTTCTTTTCGTCATCCTTTATATAGATAAACATGATTTTTCGAGAATGATTCAATCACTCACTTTCACTCGACCATTTTCATAATGTACAACATCAACGGGATGAAAATCCTTTTTTGATTACAATTATAATTTACAATTTTACAATTTAGCTTTGATAAGCTTTATAAAAGTACATTTGGAAATATTGAAATCAAACACATCAAAATTTTCATTAAATTGACGACAATGCCGGGATCGGAGCTTTATATTCGTAATTAGATTTAAATGTCGGCAAATATATAAAATTCCTGACGCGAGCAGGTTTGCAGGGCACATGAATATCAATCAATTGCAATAGTTTAGTGAAGTCAATAGAATAATTCAGCAAATCAGCAATGAATGTTAAAGCAGCACATCTCCGTCTTACAAGTAATAAATTCAAATCGGCAATTCTACAGCGTTCGCCGTAGGATGGTAAATTCTTTTTATTCAGCCATATTGGAAGGTTTGGATCAAATGACCAATTCAGTTTATTAAGGTAGTAAATAATAAATTTCTTCTGAATCCGGTCAATTCTATCAATATGAATATTGTAAGCAGGATCCCAAATAATCGACGCATATTCCAAATTAGACCAAACAATAGAACAATACAAAGTTTTAATTGATTGTGGATTATGAAAATCCTTTGTGATACGATGAATGAAGCCAAGTAGAGAACTAGACTTAGCCATGACCAAATCAATATGGTCACGGAAATTCAATTGATGATCCAAGACAACATCCAAATCTTTGAATGTTACAATCTTTTCAAACTGGTGATTACCAATAAGATATTGAAAATGAAGAACTAATTTTTTCTTGGAGTAGCCCATAATCTTGCGTTTTTCCAAATTTAAATTTCTATTCTCATTTGACCATTTACACAGTAAATCTAGATCTATCTGCATTTCAATACATTGTTGCTCGCTACGTACAGCTTTTGATATTTTCAAGTCGTCTGCATATAATTCACAGTCACAGTACTGGAAAAGAGAATAAATTTCATTAATGAATATATTAAACAACACAGGACATAGGTGAGATCCCTGAGCGACTCTAGAATGCTCTTCAATCCTCATAGATGTAAATCCGTTAATTTTAACTACCTGCCAAATGCTAATCCCAAATTTATCAAGTTTGGCAAGAAGAGGCTCAAACTGAGATGAGTCAAATGCCTTCTCAAAATCAGTGAAAACCATATCTAGCTGACATTTGGATTCGAAGGCGCTGAACGCTTTTGATGTTAAACTTAACAGAGTTTTCCTGAATTATAATTGCCATCTTCCATATCAACGGAAATACACCACTCTCTAGAGACGCATTCAATATCTGAGATAGATGTAATGATAGCGAGCTATTAAGGTCTTTAAAAACTATTGGGGGTATATTATCAAAGTTACACCCCGATTTCATTTTAGATATCTTTTGGGGATAACCGGAACATTTTCTTTTGACATCAACAAAAGGCCAAAATAGTTTAGGGTTTGAAATTAAATTATTTTCCAATCGCGAAATATAGTTTCTATAGGCTCGGCGTTGTTTCTTATCAAATGTCCGGCGAAGTTGTTGGAAAGGATAAGACAATCATAATAATATAATGATTTTCCAATCCAAGATAATTTCACAGCAACATATTCCACAGTATTATTGGGACATAAAACATCACATCTTATAATTGAATTAAGTGCAGCTACAAGAACTCCACCACCATTAAATGTATCACTAGTAGGCTGGATCGGTTACATCTATACGTTACATAATTATCATCAAAAAATTCAGAGCTTAAAACTCCTGATTTTAACCATGTCTCAGATAAAACATATATTGGGTAACAAGGCGATGATAGAAATAATGAAAAAAGCGTTGATTTTGTGCTCATACCACCAACATTTTGATAATAGATTTAAAAAGTGTTTGAATTTGAATTAATTGTAGGCCTTATACCGTTAGGGCCGAACGAGGCACTAAAAAATGATTCGATGATTGCCGACGATAATTTATAAATTCTTTGATTAATACAGCAGGAAGCCACGACAATGAGTCCAACAGCAGGTTGAATTTATTATCAGTAACTCCAATTTTAAACGATATATAATCGTGATCAGTTAGGCTGTCTCCTTTCAAAAATTCTAATTGGAAATAACATTGAGAGTTTAACAAATAAAGGTTGATACGCAGCTCGAGCTTAGTTAAATTTTTCATACAAATTTAACATAAAATGTAGCTAAGCTAACAGAAAAATGTAAATTTTATCTTTTGATTTCGTTGATCGGTACGCAGATAGTTAGCTCGGATCGTAATGTAGATCAGATGGTACTACTAACAAGTCTTTACTGAATTTCGCAGCTATTTATCTGCACGGTACATTAATTGTAAGATAAATTTTGTTAATTGGTACTATAGGAACCGTGAAACTGCAAAAAAAGTAATCAAAGCCTAAATTAATAACATTCTCTTCGTCAAATAATATTATCGCCGTCACATGAACGATTTTAAATTTAATTTTTCTTTTCCGATTCAATAAATTTTGTTCACAATTCAAAATATCGCAAATGTCGAATTAGCCTAAGATAAACTAAATTTAAAAAAATAAAGTAAAAAACATGTATCGCAACATAAATTGTTTAGTTTTATGATTTATCTGTAGCTAATTGGAGACCGCATTAAAATTTATCTTAACTCGAGCTACATACCTAGCTTAAAGCAAAAATTGGAAAAGATGCCACATAGAAAAATTAAAAATAATGGATCAAACTCATTACTTCTTCTATATGGTTTTACTATCACGATAGTAAAATAAAATTTACCATACAACTAGGAATGAATTTTTCTAGCGCATTCTTTCTACACATAAGTTCTTATATATGATTATAAACTATAGAAATACTCGCTATTTCGAGTATATTATATTGCGTAACTATAGTATGAGGTATTGTTCTTTACAAACATTTTGTAATATAAGTAAATGAGTGGGTTATAGTCTGATCAACACCAATATTAAGCCATTCAATTAATGTTTAATCTCTAGAGTAAACGATCGAGACTACAGTTAATCGAGAGTCATATTTACCGATTGGAATCTACAAATTGTGGCAGTAAACAATTTATTTTTGAAAAAAGGTTCTAACCAAACCAAAAGACACCAAGAATGTAACCTAACGAAAAATACCATTATATATTTACGAAAAAATTTACTTAATTAAGACTGCTCTTAAAATGAACTACGAATAGACAGCGATGCAAATAAGTGGTAGGCTTCTACATTGACTAATTACGTACTTGTCATATGAGACACACGCAGTTAATAGCATGAAATTTAAAATGAAGTAGAAAAACTCTTCTTGATAAGATATAAAATGCGATGATATTAAATGCGCTTACAATTCTTAATAAGCCAACTAACGAAACGCAATATATATTGTATACAAAATTTTAATAAACTAAATGTAACCTCAACTAAAACTATTACTTTTTTTAGTACTAAAATCATTTTTAAATCGACTACTTATCATTTTAACGAGTTTGTATATTCATTACATTTAACAAAACCTTCGAATCGAAGAAACATATCACCCAAAGCGTTACACAGTCAAGCACATAGCGTTTATCAATGTCACAATAATATTAATTTATTTAATACCAGAAAATAAGGTAACGATAAATACGTATATGTATGTATATATAAATTTTCCAACCGAACAAAATTAAAACTAATAAAATTCTCGACTCGACTTTAATCAAATGCCTATATATAATTTATCACAAACACGACGACAATCAATCGATTCTTACAGAAAATCAATTTTCTAATAAAAATTGCAATGAGACATTTATTTTATTGATACGATTATTTGTTTGTGTATATGTATAAACAATAGAAAAATCCATAAAAAACAACAACAAAAACAATGTGTGGTAACAATAATAATCGTAATAATAACTTATTTCAATTTTATTCGCACATTTTCTAATTTTTCTTATGTGATTTTTCGTATTTTCCCGCCGCAAAATCACTTGTGTCGAGCGAGAAAATGAAAAATAAAAAACAAAAAACAAAAAAAAAAAAAATGGGAAAATTGAGTTTTGTAATACCTCAAAAGAAAAATTACATGTAATTTGTTATACCCTTAATAATATTATTGTAAGATCTGTATCATGTATATATGCGATGAGAATGATGAGGATGAAAAATGAAAAAGTATACAGTCAGGGGCAATTTGGGGTTATATACTTGTGTTACATATACATATGTATGTAATATCATATGACACAAAGTACTATATACGAGTACATATCATAATGGTTGGTTAGTTTCAAAGTGAAAATATGGCGTTAAGCTTTTTCATATCACCACTCGTTTTATAATTTTTTTTTTGCTTTTTACAATTTCCTATTGTGCTTTACACTCATACATTGTGTATACGAGTTTGGGATGAAAAATGAAAGAAATTTCGTGCGTAAAACATTACACATTATATAGACATTTTCACCAAAAAAAAAAAAAAAAAAAAAAAAGATTAAGTGAATTTTTATATTAAATTTTTTATTTTATGTTATTTCATTTTAAAGATTATTAATTATTTGGATTTTACCCTATTCTCAAGTCTAAGTTACGAGTGTATAATAAATATGTGTAGTATAATAATCGATGTCTAATTCGTATACCTAAATAAATTGTTACGTATATGAAACGGCAACATGCCTGAATGACATATAAACGAGGCAGAATACAATAAAAAGTCATGTCAAATAAAATAAAATTTGTAAAATATAAGAAATTTGATTTAAATATACGCCTATATATTTGTTTATGTTTTGAGCTGGAGAGAGAAAATTTTATTTTCCAATTTTTTCCCAAAATCCATAGAATGAAATCAATTTTCAAATATCACTGATATATAAATTTCAAAATCATTTCCATAATCCAAATTACTCCCAACGCACACCTCTTCGTACTCTTGGCGCACATTTTTTATTTCTCGTTTGCCTTTCATTTCTTCAATTCACTTGAAATTCCATCAATAATATACAGGAAAAATAATAAAAGCTCTATAAATACGCGAATAAAAAAAGTATAAAAGCTCCAAAAAAAGGTGTTCATATTATAATAAAATTTTAATACAGATTTTGTTTTTTCGCACCGTACATTTTTCCCCATCGTTCACGATCGAACCAAGTGGAAATTCATCGTTTCAATGTTTGTGCAAAAATTCACTGAGGTATGATAAATCTTAACGATATTAAAATGTTAAATAAAAAACTTGAATGTGTGTGTGTGTGTGTTATACTTGGAAATTTGCATCGCGGAAAATTTGTGAACGGCGGGAAAATTATTTTTATGTACCTAGTTTTCAAAATAACGAATACACATAAAAAACTGAAATAACTGTTTATTGAATAATTTTCAATCAATAAATTTAAAAAAATTTTGTTTAAATAAATAAAGCATTAAATACGCTCACTCGAATATTTCTTTATTTTATCCAATACCTTTATGGTTATGTGTGTAATTTAAAAGCTTTCTTTGTAAATTGAAAGTTGTAGTTTTTCATATTTAATATTATATATCGTTCATGCACTTGTCTTGTTAGAAAAAGAACTTAAAGTATCGAATTTTATGGTATTTTAAATAGACGTTTCAAATTTTTGTACCAGTGTTTATGTTCACACCTGCTGACAGGCGAATATTTTAAAATTTAATATATTTGCGTCTGTATTCTATTCATTATTTTATTTGTTTTAATATAATAATAAATACCCTTCACATACAATAAATCAATTTTCCAGTTTTATAAAATAAATAATTAAATTTTCACTTTTCCCATAATCATTTATTTGTATTTTTCCTAAACACAACACACAACAGCAAAATTATATGTACATATATAAATGAAAGTCATTAACACTAACGAAATGAAATTTAATTAGAGAATTAAAATTAATATAAACTTAAAAATTAAAAAAAAAAAAAAAATGCTGAATAGAAAATTAAAAAAAAAAGATGGAAAATCACATTTATATTTTCTTTTCTCTATGTTTATTTTATTATTTATTATTTTATGTTAAATTTAAATAAATTGATATATATATATATATATATATATATATATATATATATATATATATATATATATAAACACGCGCCTATGGTGGTGAAAAGAAAGTTACCTTTTTATCTTAAATACATTAAGACTTCGTTTATTTTTATTCTGTTCTGTATATTAGTATATACTACAATGAGAAAGATTGTATCGTGTATTGCTTTCAATTCGAATGGATGGTTGGTTGGGTGGGTGGGTGCGATGGTGTTCACGATGTTTATAAAGATACATAACAACACAGAAGAAGACTAAACTAACACAGTTTATTTTTGGACAATTACACAGTAGGGGAGATTATTATGTGATTTGGATTCACTGAGCACATAAATAAAATATATAATAAAATCTTTTAACTTAAAGATAGGAATCTATTTCCTTGCGCCTGTTGAAGAAGACGTTGATGAGATTCATTGAACATACAAATATAATATAAAATAATAACAAAACAAAACAAAAAAAATGTTTTATTATATTTCAATGGTGGTAATTTTCACCCTTAAAATGAAAATGTGTATTTGTTTAAATATAGTCCCCGATTGATTAAGTATAAATGATAGTGTTTACTGTTTACCTGTATTATGCCCCTTTCCAAATCCAAACACATTATATTTTATGTTTTGTTTAATTAAATAATTTTCTATTTTCTAATCATAAATTATAATTTATTTCGACCCCAATTTTTTTTATTTTCTATTTTTCTATTTAAACGATAACATAATATTTTCTTAAGAAAATGACAAATCTATTTTCGTTTAAAACACCCCGGTGCTCATCACCAACGTTTTCGCTGCGGTGTATTTTTTGCTCTTCTAATTAATTAAGCATTTGTATATTAGAATTCAATTTTTTTTTTATGTATCTCTAATTATAAACAAACTATTTGGGTCTATTGTTCTAATAATATTTCTATTATATTCTTATGCATACATATACATTTTTGCCTATTGTAATCATGATGTCTGTTTGCGTGAGAGTATGTGTGTGTGTATATATGTCTTATCTAAATAGAATAGGAAAAATGTTACAATAATCTGAATTAAATTTGATTTATTGTTCAAGATTTTATTTTTTTTGTTTATTGTTTTAATTATAAAAATACATAAATAATAATTTTTGACATTTTAAGTTGAGAAAAGGGAAACTGATTTAACAATTTTAATTGATTCCAGCTTTTTAACTGCCAGTATCTATAGGTTATACCAAGGAATTGGTGCTGAGGTTAAAGTGCGTTTGTTGATTGGTTCGGATGTTTCGGAAATGGACATAACTATGATCATTTATGCATATTTGTAATTTTGTGGACATACCTAGCCACATTTTTGGCTCCAAAATGATTTATGAAATTTAATATTTCAATGCAGTACTTATGCTCATACCAAGAGCTTTAAATTAAAGTTTCACTCATCAAAATCCGACCATTGTTACTTGTTTTATTGCATAATTTATCGATATACGTTATTTTGTAGACTAATCTTTTGCATAATTTCGTCATTTCCGTTTTAAGCAAAAGAGAAAATCTGTCTTATAGATGAAGTGGTCCACGCGTATACGGATTTGTTCTATAACTTTGTTTTTTGATTCTAAACTAGTAGATTTTAGATAATGTTGAGTGGGTGCTCGTTTTCGACTACTCCTTAGCGCAACAATTTCTTTGATGTATGACGATAAAATATCATCTAATCCAAATATGTATATATTTTACCACGTTTACGAATAACTGCATCTTTTTTTGTGTTATATCTTTATTGTGTTATCAACAATTATTTGTTTTAGCGCTCAAGATATCGGGATTTGTCGGGTTATCTGCTTTCAAAATATGAACTTACAGGATCAGTCGTTTTGCTAATAAACGCAATCAATAAACATAAGTTAATCTAGTTTTACTTTTAATGTTGTTTTTTAACACTAAAGTTTGAAGTATATGTAATGAAAACTATGTTAAACTAATTAAATTTGGTTGCAATTTAATAATAAATTAATCAATTAAATAATTTACTTTTTGGTTTCAGAGTCTTTTTAATTTTTGTAGAATTTACTTAAAACTCAATCTACTCTCGCTGTGAACTGTTAAGAGTTCAATTGAGTTTCAGTAATAGGCATTTGATAAAACTGTCATATTTAGCTTAAATAGGTTTTACTCAAAAACACTTTTGAGAAACTCCAGAACCTCTCTAAGCAGAACTAACTTAACTCTAAAAACTCTAAAATCACTTTAAGAATAAAAACCAAATAACTTATAATAATATAAAGAAAATCACATTAAAAAACGTGTCAGCGTGATCTAGCATTCAATGTTCGGTTGTTCAATTGTTTGCATGTTGCATTGTCGTTTTAGCCAATTCGGAATCATTCATTTATCGAACCGATCTTAGGGTTCCGTTAAAAATGTTTGGTATGCTACCTGGGAAATCTATACTATACTAATATTTAACGAGGGTGGTGTGGGTGAGCCTTAATAGGGAAGGAAATGGTTTATGGTTGTAACTGGTTATGGTTTGTTCTCCATTGTTGTAACAATGTGGAGTCTGCCAATTGTATCTAATATACCTCCTATTAGTACCACCTGGGCAACGCATTCGTCCGGCCAAATATTAGATGCGAGTGCTAGCACTATAAAATAAGGACCGGCTTAAGGTGTCATGCGATCGGGTTGATGATCAAACTGGCTGGAGGCTCTTTCAAATAGCCCAATCTTGAACGGAGCCTCTGAATACTTGGGGACCTCTAAATGTTCTTAGCCTTATCCGTGTATTGCGGATCTCTGCAAGGATGGACACCATTTTTCTCCACAACTTGTGGGATAAAACATGGATCCAAAAATAAAAAATGAAGAGTCCGGAATTCTTAAAAAACCGGAAAATTCAGATAAGGAGAAACGGGTCTCTAGGTCCTCTCTCCCTATAGTTGCGGAAAGGAATACGTGCAAGAATAATGCAGGTTCCTCCAAACCAAATAAGGAGAATCGGGTCTGTACAGGCACTCTCTTCCTAAAGGTGGAGAAGTGAATTTATACAACGACAAAATAGGTCCCCCAACATTCAATGCCAGGAGGAAAGCATGAACGCCTTAAAAAGGATAGATGAAATTCCGGTGGATGTAAGGACGGATAACCATGTAGTCACACTTTCGTGGGCTATACTAAGATTGTCAAGACGATACCAGGAGGTTCTTCTGAATGCTATCTGTTCAAAAGACAGATCACAGGATGAATCTTCAAAGGCCGCTAAAAGATCTAAATTGCGGGTAACAACAGGTAGGTTTTTTAGAGAAGTACTAAAAGATCAACTAGTTATAGCGATGGTTGCTGGAGCTCAGGAGGATGGTCAAACGGTTTGGCTTCCTCGTTTCTTAAAGTTGAGGGAGAACCCTGGGGTGGCTCCTATATGCGGGATAAAGGTTAGTATAGGAACCATGTCAAATTGACAGCCTGTGCCAATAGGCACATTATGTCTGATTGCAAATTACAGCAATGCAAATGTAGTACCAGCTAGCATCGAGGTCGGTAAAGAAAACCTCTGGTTTATATCATCGTATTTGCCGCACGACTAAGTAAACCTCCCACCTGTAAATGTACGCGGTATTGTAATGGTTGCTCAAAACCGGAAAGTTGGAGTCATCCTTGGTTGTGATGCGAAATGACACCACACGATCTGGGGAAGCACTGATACAAATTAGAAAGTTGAGCCACTTTTTGATTATATTCTATGTACTAACCTATCAATATGTAACGTAGGCTGTAAGCCTTCTTTTATAGCAAGGAATAGACAGGAAGTTTTGGTGATGGAAGGAACTACAAGTAACGCGCTTAAAATGCAAGCGACTCTTCAAAATCGCGAAGAGAACAAAAACTGACATTGACTGCGACCCTTATAAGGACGTCCTCAAAGCGTATAAATAGGAACTTACAATTGCACCTCCTAAAGGCATTTTTGTGATAAAATACAGGAGTCCTCTGAGGCAGCTAGGCTACGTTAGATATTATCCACTTGTCCTGTCATTCCAAGTACAACGACCGGATGGCCAATAGACTACAACGAGTAGGGAATCCTTCGAGTAATTTTAGGGTTGTTCCAATTCTCTCCATTTTAGGGCTACTGGCTTCGCAAGGAAAATTATCAACAGAAGAACTATCTTATTGGCAGTAAACAGTTTCAAGCCTTTCAAGTCTGCAGATCTGGATGGCATTATTCCTGCTGATATTCAAAAAGTTACAGACTTAACTGTTCTCTGGCTTGAGGTGATTTTCAACAGTAGCCTCCAACTATGCCATTTTCAAGAGAAATGGACTAAAATAAATGTAATTTTTATAACTAAAGCGGGAAAACGCTCCTATTGCAATCCCAATGACCTTAGGCCTAGCTTATATTCTTATTTCTTGCAAATTTTAGAAAGACAGATACTGGCTTACCTCAAAGGCTTAATCGAGCCTGTAAAGCTGTCAATGTCTCAGCATGCATATTGTAAGGGGAAATCAGTGGAAACTGCTCTCCATTCCCTCTTATGGCCTATAGATGAGTCTCTCGAATATAAGGAATTCTCTTTGGTCACCTTTTGTGATAATGAGAGTGCCTCTAATAATATCAAACAAGATGCGATCACAAATCTCAGAATTTGGGGGTGGATGTGGCACCTGGAAGCAGGATTGAACAAATGCTCAAAGGCAGGGTCATAACGGCGAATCATCCATCCATAAAGCCATCCGAGGTTTATTATCCTTCCGTAAATTTGTAAGTGGGGCTGCACCGCAAGGTGGTGTTTTATCTCCCCTTTTTTGGAACTTGGTCATAAATGACCTGTTACTAAACCTGGAAGGGACTGGCTTTAAAGTGGTGGCTTGTGCGGGTGATGTTACTATTGGCGCTTTTGGTAAATATCCTTGTGTTCTATTATGCAGTATGCTCTTAGGATCCTAGGTCAATGGATCAATAGTTGCGGTCTTAGTGTTAATCCACTGAAGACTGAATAGGTTTTTTTTCCTAGAAGTAGACACTTCTTCGTTTTGACCCTCCAACTCTCAATAGAATATCGCATTCTGAATATCGCAGACAAAGTGAAATTCTTGGGTCTCATTTTGAACAGCAAACTAAGCTGGAAGCCAAATTTTCTGGGAATAGTAAAAAAAACTACGATAGCACTCTACTTCCGTAAAAATGCCATTGAAAAAGGATGAGTGCTTAAGCGTCCCATCGTACATTGGCTTTACACTTCTGTAGTTGGACCAGTTCTAATTTATAGAGTTACAGTTTGGTATCCCGCCTTAAATACAGTGGCGAATCAAAAGTTGCTGATGAAAATGCAAAGAACTATCGCCTTGTGTATTAGTGGTGTACCTCTACGCAAGCTAAATATTCTGGGCAAGCAAGTGGCTGTAAGTACAGTTATAAGGCTTAAATCAGATTCTTTGTGGCCCTGTAACATTATGCAATACTCGTCTATTCTAACGAACAAAGAAATCTCCAAATCTATAGACTATACCATCTCGACATCATTCCTCGAAGTTAAATTTCTGACTGATATTCTTTCCGGAGAGGACTGGGCGAGTGGAACAGTTTTAAAGTCAGGTTTTATTAACTTCTTTACAGATGGCTCGAAAATAGATGGAAAGGTCGGCGGTGGAGTTTTCTATGAAGAACTAAATGTAAATTTCTTTTTTCGCCTGCCTGACAGTATTTTTCAGGCAGAGCTTTTTTAGCAATCAAGGAAGCCATAGACTGGATGGAGTATTATGTAATATCTGTAAGAAATATGGGCATTTTTAGAAAATAAAGCTATAGGGCATGCCAATATTACGGGGAATATGAAAGCCGACCGACTCGCGCAACCAGGTTTCACTTGCCTCATCTTACTATGCCAAGGTGGACATTGAAGTTCCACTTGCTACGTGCAAACTACTCCTTAAAGAAGAAGCTTATAAAATTAGAAAAAGTAGATGGGCAAATTGCATCTCACGTGTAATCACTAGGCAGATTTGGCTTATTTTGGACTTAAAAAAGTCTAACCAGTTAATAGCTTGGCAACGGCGTAATATTAGCACAGTTGTGGGTGTCATTACTGGACACTGTCTCTTTGGTAAGCATGCCAGTAAACTTGGTGTTTTCTTTCATGATTACCTTTGAAGTTGCATTTTAATTTGTAATTTAATTTATAATTTGGACAATTTGCTTTAAACATAATATATTAAGATGTATGTAGTAGTTTAAAAAATATTTAAAGTCATGAACAAACGAGTACACTAAAAATATATTTTTTATATATTTAAACATATTTTTTTATGTATTCTAATTTCGTTTGCATTATTACATTTGGATATGACAATCGTAAATAAAACATTTTTTAAATTTTTCAACAATTTGACTGTATACTAAAATAGAAAATACTAAAAATAAAAAATTGAAAACCCGAAGTATTTTCATTCAGGTAAAGTTATCGATGAATAAATGAATAACAGATTGGTAGATACTTTCATTATATATATATATAGGCGGATCAGAAATTTTTTATTGCATATTCCGTTTGGTATCGTTTATTACAGAACATTATATTGTAATTAAGGACTTAAAAGTATAAAAACAAAAATACAGGATATTTTCTTCAAATTTTATTATGATGTTCCAGATGGTTAAACTGTTAATTTTATATCTTTTTTTGTTCGTTGTTATATGTGAGCGCACCAAACGCACAACATTGTTTTTATATTCTAGGGATGAATGATTGTCATAATTTTATCATTTTTATGATCACAACAATCAAAGCCATTTGTGTGATGGCGTTTACAAAATTAAACAATAAATTTAAAAATTGGTACTTACATCACATCCTGAGAGGCTGATATTTTTTAAATTGAGTTTATATACTCTATCCCTGAAAAAAGAAATAAAAAATAAAATAAAATATTAGTATCGACCATAAACTGTCTTTTTGTTTTTTAATAAAAAAAATAAAATTTAACGATTAAATTTATTCTGTACTTTTATCATAATTTCATTATATTAATAAAAAAAAATAGTTTTAGAAACTCCATTACATAATTTATATTTTTCGTATTGGAGCATTTTCTTTAAGACAAAATAAAAATTAAACAAGGAACAAAATTTGTTCCGTTTTTTTTGCTTTCTTGATAAATTAATTAAGTGGAAAATTTATCTTAATCATTAATTATAATTTTATTAAAAGTTTAATTTGATTTTAATGGATGAAACTTTTTTTTTTTGTTATGTACTTTGAACTTTTATTTTATTTTGATGAGTGATCAAGTAATTTGGTGGTTTTGGTGGATTCATGGTTGAATAGATTGCTGAATATTTAAGTGGTTCAAATTATTAATAATAATACTCAAATTTTTCAAAAGTTAATATAATTTTAGGGGACTCAAATTGTTTAGTAAAATATGTCAAAATTCTGACCATAATAAATATTTTCTAATTTTCTAATTATGTATTCTAGTAATTTTACATAATATACGTACACAATAATATTCTTTAGATGTATACCATCATACAATCAAGTAAAATACTATATACATATATAGTTACACTCAATGAATACTAAAACTAACTGTAAATTATATCATCCAATTAAAACAACGCTAACTTTTATTTAGTATTTTCAGGAAAATGAGAAAAACCAAAGTAAAAATCAATTTTAGAAAAATTAAAATTTGTGTTTTATTTAATAAGATAAAGTTTTTAAAATATGTATTGAAAAAATTTGTTTTTTTCATTTATAGAATGTGATGTTAAGAATTAAGGAAAAGAGTTAAAAGTTTAAAAGTTTAATTTCTATAAAGCTTTGGTAAAATAATAAAAAGACATGGATGTATGCAACTTGATCGTTATATATAAATATTTTTTACCTTTCTACATGTTTACAATTAAATTAGAAATGAAACGTCATTCACACACAGAATTAAAAAAAAATAGTTTTATTATATATTAGCACGAAAATACAAGAGTTACTTATTTACTACATGCAGAACCTATAAATATTTACTATACAAGGGAGAAAATAATATAGCAGTCATTAAGTAATTCTCATGAAACCTGACCTTAAGAAGCGAAACCTATAAATCTTTTTTACGTTTATGTTGTGGTTCAACACAAATTCTAAATTTCAATTAACCTTATTGATGATCTACCCTTATAAATATATCTAAAATATTTAGCTTTAAGAAACCCACACATGAAAAATTTACTATATAATTTTAGTATATAGACAAGATTCGATACTTAAAAATAGAATTCGTACTGATATTTTTTACCAACCCTCCGTAGCACTTTATTGTCTAGAGCTAGACACTACCCGAAAATTGACATCAAAGACCATCTAACAAAAGGAAAAACTATTAAAATCCATTAAAAACTCATTCAGTTCAATTCGTCATGTATGACATTTCAGCCTATATATGATGTGTTTTCCTTTTTTCGGTTCTTCGAACAATATTTTTTTATTTAACAATAGAATCATTGAAAAATCGTTAGAGGAAAAACTTAAGGGGTCATGATGATTTCGAGACACATTTACCATTTTTTTTTTCAATTCTATTTTAAATGTAAAAAAAAAATACTAGCCATCTCTATATAAGAGGGGTCAAATTTTGTTATTTTTTGTGTGTATGTTGCATGTTTTAACCCCATGGGTCACGTTTATTTTTTTCATTTAAAATGAAAAACTATTCATATCTGTGTATGTGAATGAGACTGATTATATTATTTAAACAGAGAATTGTGTATCGGATACCTTGCTTTTTAAAAATAAAGAATTAGAGAAATCAAAATTAAGGGTGGATATACTATATATGTGTGTATGTGTGTGTGCGTGGATCTAAAAATTCAGGAAAATCTATATGTTTTCATTTTTTTTGTCGTCTTAATTGAAATTTATGATAAATAACTTGAGGGATTTTTATAAGCGCAAACCAAAAAAGAGTACAAAAAATATACACACCAGGTTGATGAAAATACAGCCATGCAAATATATATATATATATATATATATATATATATATATATATATATATATATATATATATATATAATATACGTTTGTATATAGTCGTAGTATATGAAGGAAATGGATTTTCCATTTTCTGTGCGACATATACTTACAAAAATTTTTTTTTACTTTTTATATAAATCAAATTTATATATAGGAATGAACCAACCGACACTGGTAAAAAAAACACAACATAAAACAAGAAACCTTGTAAAAAGTACAAGTTCAAAGTGGAAGCAACATACATGTATGTTTGTATTCGTATTTCTACTCTGGTAAGCGTAAATGTTTGTAAAAATATCCAACAGGAAAATTCATACATAAAAAAAATAAAAATTGTGTCACAACCATTTTTTGCACTTTGTGTAGAGGATGGCTTCGCTCAATTTTATATATATTTATATATATATATATATATATATATATATATATATATATATATATATATAAATGGAATTTATATATAGTATTCATATAGTCCTATATATACACAATTGAACGACCGATTTTTTTTTGTTATTTCATTCGGCAATAAATATCAATCAGAGACCGAAACTATAAACTGGAAAATGGGATAGATTTTTTTTTGTGTCCAGGATATATTTTTATTTTAAATTATTTTTATTTTTTTCATAGTGACATAGTTGGGTTCAGCGAAAAATATATAATAATATATATATGTTTTATATGAGAACATGAGAACATATTTCGAGATGATTACAATTTAATAATCAAAATATACAATAGTAAAATAGAATAAACTAGTTTAAATCACCTCGCAACATCATCGCACATACGATATATAATAACGAAGACAATATTTATATCTAATGTGCAATATATCCTACTTATCTTTTCCGTCTGAATCGTAATTTAGATTCATTCATCTAGATTTCTATGTTATATTTCTTATGTTCATTGAACCACAAAACTCTCATAAATTGAAAATCCAATAAACTTTTACTCTTTATCACAAACATATATGCGATATAAATGTATATACCATACATGAACATCAAGGAAGAAAATAGCACATACATTTTCAAAGCTATTTTTATGTAATCAGTGTGAAAATCTTTTACATATCCAAACTAATTGTCTCTTCCTGGTATTACCTAACATATATCCTTTTTTTCATTATTTTGTTGAAAAATACTATGTATATATACATATGTATACATGGAGAATTTTTAGGAAGAAAACTCTTCATAAGTGTATGAAAAACAAAAACAATAGTGTAATCTAATCAGACAAGAGTTTTCCTCTTTTTGTGAAATTTTTGTTTTTGGTCTGTAAGTTGTTAATTAAATTTGTTAGTTTAACGAAGTGTAAGGACTGATTAAAATAAAAATAGAGCAAAACAAGTAAAAACTGAAAAATATAACTAACGCAAAACAATTTTTCATAAAATTGTTGTTGTGTTTTTAATGGCAAACTTAAGTTCTTTACCATTGATGCTTCTATAGTCATGTACGAACAAATATTCCCATCATTTTATTAGCTCAATCACTTGCATCATAACCAAGAAATTAAAAAGTTTAATAATTTTCAAAATATAATATTTATACAAGTTTAAAGATAATTTGTTAAAGAAAATGTGTTTGAATTATTCATTGAACACACAAATTCAATGTAAAAAACATAAAATTTCTAAGAATCAATAAATCACCCAAGAGAATATACATTTTAGGCTTTAAATCAAAACCAACGAAATTCTTGTGTTTTAATACTTATTGAGCTTTGAAGGTAAATTTAAAAACCACCCCCATCAAAATGTAAATAATAAGAACACCAAACATGCATATATACATACATACATCTTAAAATAACATATTCGTTTTAAAATTTTATATTTTCCGCAATGCCAATAACATGTATTCTGTTCGATCACATCTCGTCGCTTAAGAAGTCAACAAACAGAATAAATATTATATACTAATCATAAATAAAAACAAGGGGTAGATTTTTGTTTTTATTTTGGGTGGTTATTTTATAGTTGCACAACCATTCCAAAAAACACAGTATAACTGCTTTGTCGAGGGTTCGAAATTATATGATGCTAATACACAAAGAATATATTAAAGAAATTTACTATAGAAACTATATATACAACTATTTTTGGTTCCAATTCATTGAATTAAAATATGTTACACGCTCGATTGGGTTTTGCAACCATAAAAAATATATATAAACATGTATACATTTAAACGAGACGATATATCGTCTTAAAATTTATTTTAATTTAACGAAATGATTTTTGAATTAATTTAATTTTTATTTTTTTTATGTTTAGTACGTATTTGAAATGGCAACTTAAACTGCCAAATTAGGGTGCCATATGTTTGGTGATATTAATTTAATGTTTACAATCATTGAGGATGCTGATAGAATTTTAATTACCTATTTTGGATATGAATTTCATGTTTTCCATAAATAATTTTACTTTATCATATTAATGTATATACAGCATGGGAAATTAATTTATAATTAATATAATATATATATGGTCATGGGGAAATTCATTAGCTTAGCACTTGATTTGCATGAGATGAATTAATTATACACAAAATCTGAAGTGACAACATGTCGTGCTATATAGAAAATTGAAATATTAAGAGAGATACATTACAAAATAATCAATTTAAAGCATTATATATTGAATCATCTAATATAGACAGACAAGAGAGAATCTCTCAAATAATAATAAAATATTACGAGATGCCATTAAATCTATTGAATATTTTAACGGTTGATCTATCTCAAAAAAAAATTATATATATATAAATTTATATATATATATATATATATATATATATATATATATATATATATATATATATATAAGGTGATGGTTAATATAGAAATAATTTATATCAATTCAACCATAAAAATTCTCTATTATTCATAAGAAAACGAACGAAAAAGTTTCTTACAACATTTCCATTCAACCACCTTCACACCATAACAACATTTATTTCTCGTCGTATATATTTTCAACCCGACTCAAGGAAGAAAACCAAAATAAAAAAAAATATGATCTCATCCCAATCCAGGAACATGAAGTTAAACTACTCTGTCTATATATAGTATATATAGGATAGTTTCAATATTGATTTCTACTTTGATAACATCAATATCTTTTAGTAGTCTATAGAATACTATATGCTATATGTATATACTCTGTATAATATACTATGTTGTATATAATAAGTGTATTCCATGTTGAATTAATACATTATACATCAGTTTGATTTCTTGACTTGAAAAATGAACAATTATTCGATATTATTTAAGATAAAATAAACGAAATTGATTGGAAATTTTAACAATGTTTTGCCTTTTTTACATTTTTTGTATTTATAAGATAGCATCAAGATGTTTTTTTTTTATAATTTATAGGTTATATTTTAAACTTTAGGATATGCAACAGTTTTGATTGATTTAAAAAAAATGTAACTCAAATATATTTACAATAATTTGTACTTTGTGATTAGAATACATCTTTCAACCAGCTAATAAAAAAAAAATTGTTTTTTAAAATTACCATTCGTTATTACTTCAAAAGATTTAACTCAAATTAGTTATAACTTAAAACAAAACTGAGCTTTTTTGTAAAAACGATTTGAGTACAAAAACTATATTTGACTAAGATTGCTTTTACTTACTTGTCGATTCTGACAGATACCCACAGAGCTCTTAACTATCGCAATAATTGCATATAAGAGACAGATTTATCTTATATGTGATTATTCAGTACGCATAGTTGTTATGTGAGATTCTCTTAAAAATTTCTTAAATGTACATACTTATGAAATAGATGGTATTAAACCTCTTAACGTTTCAATATGACAAAAATGTATATTAATTATTATTATATAAATAATACTTTATATATACTAAAACAAAAACTTTTATATCACAAATCAAAAACCATTTAACAATTGACAGTTGTCCACAAAGTTTTCAAAATATTTGAAGAATTTTTAGGAGCCCTATAAACATAATACTAATTAAGAGAAATACTTTAAAAAAAATTTAACATAAAATCTCTTAATACTACTGGAGTCAATTTGTCATTTAGCCTAAAGATAATTGAACTTAAATTTTAAATTAAATTCACTCAATCTTAAATATCACTTTACGAAATAACTATAGCTAGGTACGAGCTAAGCTAAATTTTAACCCGGTCTCCAGAAACGTACAGATAAATATCGAACTAAATGTACTGTCTTTTGGTTTCAAAGGTGATTTCATTTCAAATTTTATAGATTTTATTTTAGATTTTGGTTGAATGTTCTTTCGGCCTTGGGTCATTATCTTCTTCACTTTCATGTTGTAAACCGAAATCATGTATATTTCGAAATCATCGATTTCGACATAATCCATTTTAGCTCAAATATATTGTCGTAATTTAAAATAATATCGAACCATGTACACGTAAAACAATCTATATTTTCCATTATTTTCCACGTTGAACTGCGTACCGATGAGCGAAATTATCTACGAACATTTTTTATCGCGCTCTTAACTAGCTAAATTGTATGTCAATTTAATATGGAAAATGTATCTTAAGCTCGAGCTAGTACCGACCTTATCTTCTAAATTAAAATTAGGACAGTGTAAATACAAATTTTAAAAATTTGTTTACTAATAACCTATTTACTATCGACTCATTAATATTTTTCAATTTAATTTAAAATTAAAACAATTTAAACAAATTCTTGATGAAACCATTGTCAAATTATAACCATTTAAAAGTGAGCTCAAGCTAATAAGAGTTTTTTTATGTTTAACTAAATGCAATATTTTTTCACAACTTTAGTCATCCTGTTCTAGTTGTGGAAAAAATTGGCTCTCCACATTAAACTTTATTAAATATTTCATGATGGCTTTTAGAACGACTTGATATTTTTTACCCAAACGTCTATACTATTTGGCACAGATAGATTTAGCTTTCAATTAACTTCGAAATTAGCTTGCTGGTATTAAAATTATTTGACCCATGTTTTCTTTCTAAAAAAATGACAAGTTTTTATTAACAAGATTAATGATTTTTTGAATCCAAAATCTTTAAAATAGTGAAAGACTTTGTTTTTCGTTTTGTTTGGATTCTTGCTCTATTAAGAATTGTTTTACTTTTGACTATATTTTACTCCTCATACGTTAATCATTAACTTTAACAATATATTAAATAAGTATTGACTCCACGATTCACTTCTGTTGGATAACTTATTTAATTTCAAAATTTTTACTGTGGGTTTCATAAATTGTTACACATTTCTATTGAGAAGATAACTAACAAAAAAGCTGCGGTGTTTGGGACGGGAGGTACCGGGTTCGAATCCCAACGGGGGAGGGTTGCATAAGGGATTTTTCATCACCTGATTTCGATCGGTGATGACGATGAACACAACTATGACCCCCTGTTGGAGTGCAGAATTCATGGGCCGAACCATCGTCCATATCAGTGCAGGCTGGCTGGACCAATGCAATGTGCAGATGGATTTAAAATCGAACCTGTATTCGTGCGTCCTCAATATGGTTGGTGTCGGCGTAAGGTAGGACGTTAAAAACTAACTGCGAAAGAGTTAGGAGAGCTTCGGCTCCAGAACAGATTGCAGATAACTAACAAAGAATTCCTGTTTTTTGTCTGTGATTCCTATATATGTTTCCATTTGTGAATTAGTAGATCGTGATTAACAGAAATGAATGCCTTTGTTAAATTAATAAATTGAGAAGCCTCATATACCTTCCCAAATCAAAATTATCTAAAATAAATCTCATCAAATAAACATAGACGTATACAGACGAATCCAAATTGGTTAGTGTTAATAATAGAATTTCTTTCTAAAAATAAAGATACATTTTCTTTTTAATAATTTCGAACTTATATTGTCAATTCCATTAGCATGGAAATTCCATTAGCCTCATTTTTGATTCAAAGTGTTGTGACAAGCTTTTTCTGTTTAACAGTTATTTCATTTAATTTTCGTGCTAAATAATTTTTTAAATCTGTAATGCATGTCGTCACCTTTGTATTTAACTGATACATATGAATTTTTGCCTTTTTTGAGTTAACACCGCCATCATATGTACAAAAACGAGACCTATCGTTTGGTAGTTTCAAAACTGAATATTTCTTCCCATTCAAAAGATATCAGTATGGCAAATGATGATATAATTGTCAGAATTTTACTAAATTGTAAGTATTTATCTGTTCTATATGCTTTTATATTGGAATACATATCATAATTTTATCCGAAGTTTTTAGTAACATATCTTAGATCTTTAAATGTCACATACATACAAATTGTTGTATTTGCTACTTAAGAATTCAGAATTTAAATGTTACATACATACAATTTAATAATTTTTTAGTGTAAATTTGTAAGTTTATTTATATTATTTATGTGAAGTTGGTATCTAAAGTAAATATGAATTTTATGGATTTGATAAATTTTTTGCAATAAAATTTATGAAATTGTCTAATTGAAAATCTTTTTTAATTACAATACCGAGTTGGCAAAGTTTTTTAAAACTTATTAAAAACAAAGATCTAAATATTCTATAGCCTTTAAAATTTAGCTATTTAAAGTTCAACATTTCAAATCAGATTTTTGTCGTTTGTCTCACTTAGATACTTGGGTGACGATGTACATTTTAGAATTTTGTGTGTATTGAGGGTGTTGTGACGTGTTTTGCTTGTTTAACTTTAATTCATTTAATTTGCACGCTAAATAATTTTTTGAATCTATAGTTTATGGTAAGTTATTTTTATTGGTAAGTTATTTTTTAGGGTAACTCATCAATTTCATATCAATTAGATTTTCTTTTAATTATAATGACGTATTTTGTCTGTTTAACGGTTATTTAATTTAATTTTTGTGTTAATTATTTTTTTTTAAATCTTTAATTCATGAACATTTTAGAATTTTGTCTATATTGACAAGGGAAAAATGAAGTGTTGAGGGGTGGTTACTCCTTAATACGATAAGGAATCGAAAATGAAAGCTTTATATTTGAATTTAATCAGATTCGTACGATCCCTATTTGAAATTCAATATACAAATCTAGTATACTTTTGTAAAGTATCATATTCAGGAATTGGCCTCCAGCATTTCAAAAACATATATTTAAAAGATCTCAAAAATGTTGAATAAACAATTGCAGGGTTACACTCATTTCGCTTAAGCATAACAATCTGTATATTAAAATTTTTAAAGGTTACCAATATGTAAATTCTAAGAAAAATTGATGAAGCCTTGTACTGATTATTTTTAAATAATAAATATGAATTCTTTGAAAAAATTGATAAAGAGTTTAAGACATGGCCTTGTTTAATCGGAAGGTTTGAATCTGCTTATATAAATGTTTTAAGTTATTTTATAGACTTTCGCGCTCTTAACAAGTTTACCCTTATAATAACACAATAACAAAAGTGAAAATATTGATTGAGCTTTAATATAATTTTCTTATAATATGTTATTTTTTATTTTTTTTATTATTATTATTATTATTTAAGCTTTCAGTTTTGTATGTACGTAGTACGTAATGTATTCGTCATATGTGTATACACATATACATATTATATGAGAAAAGTAAACCTCTTCTAAGTAAATATAATATTCTAATAACATTAAAAATTTTCTTTTTTCGTTCTTATCGTTATCTAATACACTTTTTTTGTGCTCGTCTTCGTTATGTTTAAGATATCAAAACATCTTTAACCTTTTTACTACTTGTGTCTATACATACAATACTAAAAAAAAAATACTTCTTTAAACATAATATTTTTATGTTTCATAACCCTACAACCAAAAAGCAGCAACACCATGAAAAACAGCATATAAATTTATGTATATAGACATCTTAAGCAGATAAAAGAATAAAACGAAGAAAAATATGTTTTTTAACCCATTATATGCCAACGTATCGATTAAATCAGCTGAGATTTGTAATCATGGTTCGGCATCGAGTAAGGGTTAGAAAAAGAAACAGTTTTTGTGCTATGGTCTCCTCTATGTGTATATGCCAAAAAAAAAGCAAAAAATAAATAAAAACGGAAAATCAGCAAACTGAAATCTTTTCTAAAATCGATCTAATTTGGATGTAATGTTATGTTTCTTAGCTTCTTGCTCCTTTTTGGATATACATAAAAATATTTGAATAATAAAGATTTTATGAGATTTGATGAAAAACATTTTTCGATTTTTTTTTTTTTAGTGTTATCTTGTTTTAAACAGTGAAGAAGAAATTGAGTGGAAAATTGGTTAGTTTAAAGATTTATTGATATTTCATGGATTTGAATTTTTTTTTTCTATATGGTTTATAACACATATACATACATATATGTATAGCTGAGTAAAACGAATAATAATAAAAATAATATTTTATGCTCAAATAAACTCTTGAAAAATATGTAATATACATAATATAAAATACAAAAAAAATTTATATATATTTATAAACGAAAGTTGAAGAGCTTGTCTGTTTGGAGAGCTTAAAACGTTTTACAAGTCATGCAAAGTCATCTCCGTATATATATATATATATATATATATATATATATATATATATATATATATATATATGTATATATATATATATATATATATATATATATATATATATATATATATATATATATATATATATATATAAATAATACATTGACTTAATGAAAATTTCGAAATCACAGTAAATGTTGATTAAAAAATATCCTTCATTAGTGGTTGGATATGTATTGATCCAACTAATTAAGGTAAATCAATAAGCTTTATAATGAAAAAATATCCCAAAAACGACCGAAAATTAAACAAACCATCTAATTATTTTCAATGCTCGTATTTCAATTATCCATTTTTCCTTTATCTAAACTTTTGTCTTAATATCCTCTCATACATCGGATAATACAAATTTCGTAGCTTTCAAATGATCCTGATGAGAATATTAATTTTACCTTCATCTCGAAATACAAAAAAAAAAAAAAAAACTCAATATATTTATCTTATGTATACCTAGAGTTTTCTTATTTTTGTGTGTGGTAAAAATAAAAATAAAATTAAGAGTAAAAATTTACTTGAATATTCCATTGGTTTTTGTATTTCCACAAAAATGAATGTAAACGTAAATAAATGACTAAAGAAAATGTCGTAATTTTTTCATTTACCTCAACAATTTAGATTTTAACAAATTATTCGAATAGAACATTTGTATGTCTCTTAATAAATATTTGATTTTCCTAAATAAATTAAATATGTTCTTGCACTTTTTATGTATATGTTATTGTTCGATAGTAATGATTTTATACATAGATAAGATTTATGGAAATAATAAATAGTTTTCCTCTTGATTATACAAATTAAATGACGCATATCTTCCAATCCTAAATTAAATCGTAACTCTATAATCTAATCTAATTTTCTTATATATAATTACCATCGTTGGCAACATCATATATCATAAAAAAAAAGTTATTTCAAATCATCCCATTTGCTCTATTAAATAAAAAAGTTAAATGAATTAAGCCCACTACAAATAACTACATTGATTTTCAATTTGTATTTTTTTTTTGCCGGAAAATATGCAATCTCATCCGAAGACTTTTAAAAATACCATAGGGGAAAATCCCTTCCGCCCAAAAATTATTTTCATATATTATTTTCCTTTCAAAAGTTTTTTTTTATTTTCCTCCTCATTTCAACAAAACTAATTTGTTTATTCAATTGTAAAAATAGCCAAACAACCAAATTTAATTTTCCAAAAATTAAATCAAAGATTGGAATTTATTTTTATTATTACAATTGTTACTTTGGCCTATACGATATGATATTATAATAAAAATAGGGGATTTAATAGTTTAGTTTTTAGTCGACAACAAATTTTTATTGTTATAATATATGTGTCGTCTTCGCAACAGAATGGGCCAAAATGAACAACTGTAATTTGTTTGAATGACATATTATATGAAAAATAAAAAAAATTTCCATGTTAGCCTAATGGAGTTTCGATATAAATTATCATACATATGACAGATTTTAATTGATTTTGAGAGACGTAAAAAAATGGTGTATACATACATATATGTATACACATTATATGATACATGTGTGCCACTCGATCTGCAAACATATATATATATATATATATATATACATAGATAGAGAGATAAAACATGCCCATTTGTCAGCAATTCTTTATACTCGTTGGATGTACGTACACTTTAAAAATTCAAAATTACAATATTTAGGATTCAAAGGATTCAACAACATAAAATTTAGCACAAAAAATCGAAGGAATGGAAACAAAATTGTAAAAAACAATACATGGACCAACAAAGTTGATCGATTTCACTTAATTGTATTTTCTTTTATTTTCCCTTCATCATGTTTGAATAATTTTCCGTTCGGTTCTCTCTTTTGTATTCCAAGCACAAGTTTAGGGTAGTACGTGACATGAATATTTTGTTAGTTTTTCCAGTAAGTAACTTTTCTGTTTTTTTTTATACTTGAATTTTTTTATTTAACTGTTCCATGTTATAAGTCGACATTAATGTTGCGCTCATGACGATGACGATGTCGATGATGATGAAGATGATAATTTTTGATCAGTCAATAGGGAAAAATACTATATTAAAGCATAACCAAGAAAATTGTATACATTAAAATTGGAAAATTGAATTTTTGCGTGTATCTGATGAAAATTCGAATTCAGATATATAAGAATTGTATTAAAATTTATATATATATATATATATATATATATATATATATATATATATATATATATATATATATATATATATATATATATATATATATAACATACATGCTCATATTTCGATTTGACACACGTATATTTGAATACCACATACACTTTTCACATCATCCAAGCAGAACCGTAATAAAAAGCCAAACATGAAATAAATAAGACATAAACAGATCAACTTAACCATCCAGGGACATGACGATGATGATGATGGTGTAACACCATCAAGAATATCAAAATTCAACACTTGTATAATAAACTAAACTTAAATTTTCCACGGAAATAAAATTATATATACGTACGTAATATAATAATCGCGAAAAGTGTATCATATAAATTTATTAGAGGTCATTAAATTTAATGGCAGACATTTTTTTGACTTTCAATAATAATTTCGTTCTAATATGAAAATAATTTTTTTCTCCTTCTCGGTTGTCTGTGCGGTTTTCTTGCGCTCGAATATGATTTTCCAGTTGGAATTATGTATTTTTTTTTTATTTTGTTATTATCAAAATTTATGATTTAAAAAAATTTTACGAAACGAAATGGTTTTTATTGGCTTAATTTGTAACAGGTAAATGACGTGGATTCTGTTCGTTCTGTATCGTTCATTTTTCGCAAGTTTTTGATTAATATTTATGCGAAAAATATTATTATTTCTGAAGCGTGGAGAAATTTAACGATAGAATTAAAAATCTTTTGCTTTATATTCCTGCACTTCACATAACAACACAGTATTTAACAAAAAAAGTAAACCCAAGTACACATGAGTAATTTTTTTTAAATAAAAATACATAAAATTTTCATTTCACCCCGTGGAGTAACAATTTTTTTTTATTGTTTAATTCCCGCATTTGCAATATATATACGTATAAATTATATAGTATTTCATTTTTGTGGATAAATCAATCAATAATTATTATTAAATTTAAATAAAAAAATAAAAAAAATGTATATAATTTTTATTTAATAATTCATATGAATTTTGCAGCGCGCTATTTTATTAAATTGTTGTAGTAAATACTTATTTAACAAAAAAATAAAAAATAAATGTGAATCCCAGTAGAGATATAAAATTGAAAAATATGAATCCAATACGTGAATTTTATGATGATATGGTTATGAAAGTCGAACAGAACTATCTAAAATTAGTTATATATGGAGCGATGGTTATGAAGCTTAATTGAACCAAAGCTTCTTACAAAGCTAAATTGCAAATAAGTTTTCTTCGTAAAAATAAAATGTTACTCCCTTTTGCAGCTTGTTACATTGCTTTTACATACGTATACCCCAATTGTAATAAATTGAAATATAAAAATCAGTAAATTCAATAAATCAGTAACAGACATTCGGTAAGAAAATTTTATTATTACAGATTTTTTTTTAATAAAATAAAAACATAAATTTTCGAGGGGTTGAATGATTTTCTTACTTTTCTCTATACTACATATTATTACGAATGTTATTTTTCTGTGTTTGTTCTCATGGAACAATGCGTTTATGAATCTCAGAGGACGCATAAATTATTTCCTTATAGTATATGTGTATTTTTTATATGTACGTAATAATAATATAAATATCGTTATATTTTTAAAGAAAATGCAGGAGTAATATTACTTTATTACAATATATATCTTAATTGTTTGTCTGTCTCCTTATAGTGTTATACGAATTAATAATAAATTATCTTTTATTTACAGTAATTTAATTTTAAGTATCATGATTTAACCTATATTATAAACTTTATAATAAATCCAAAACAAAATTTAAATCACCAAGTTGTTTAACATTAAAAAAATGACAGAGTGAATATCGAGCAATTTCTGTTTTTAATTAATTACATGCAATTATAAATTACACGACAAAATAAATTTCATTATTAATAATTACATTTTATAAAAACCAGCATACTGCACATTCCATAAAACTTATCCCCAACTCCCACAACAACATAGCATATAGTGTGAAAAATTATATAATATTATTAAAACGTTGACAGCAACATCACCTCTAACGGAACTTACTCATTTTCATCATAGTACACAGGATAAATAAAAATTATAAAATTATTTTCCTACCACAGCATCATTGTGTCGTTAACAGGAGAGAATTTGTACACTTTTTGTTTTTAATTTTCTCAAGAAAAACTATAAAACAAATGATATACAAAAGAAAATATTCTAACTCATTATTTTTATAATTACGTTAAAAATTATCCGTTTACTGAGTGTTCTACTTCTTGTGTGAGTGTGTTATCATTATTGTTATTTCATATCAAATTTCCAATTAATAATAAAATAAAAATAAAAATAAGAAAACTTATGTCTGGAATCACAAAAAAAGAAAAAAAAAATTATGAACGTACTCATATATATGATATAATAACACAGCCAAAGTCTTAATCACCACTAATTATAATTATATTATCTATTTTTGGTATTTTTTTCTTGTTATCATCTCCTACGGTTTGATTCTAATTAATTATAATAACATTCCATAGATTTTTCACGATAAAAAAGAAAATGTGTATATTACTGTATACATACATAAATATGTCATAGTTAGTCAAAATAAAATAGAGATTCTCACACCTACATTACCTATTGGGCGAACATGACGAACATAAACTTTTGTTCTCATTTTTCATCTCAAATATCTTAATAATTTAGTTTTTACCTTGCTCACATACACACACACACACACACCTAGTAAATTTATTCATTAATTATGTCACTGATTAATGTTGATTGTCTTTGGATAGAGCAAAGAGTATATATAAAATATAAATTTTGATGATATTTTCTTTGAAGAAAACCAAATAAAGGGAAATTCGAGAAAAAATCTTTTCAAATTTATTTTTCGTAAAAAGTTTAGTGAAAAGTTCAAAAATTATATCGATATCATAGAAAGAATGGATAAGCAGCCTGGAACACCTTTTAGTTTTATGCGATTCAAAATTTCTATCATAATTTTAAAAAATATATATGCGGGAAGTACCGGTTTAATGCGATTTTTTATTTCTGTTAAGTGCGATTCCGTAAAAATCATCAATATGCCTTTAAAAGGAATTTCAATTCGTATGAATGCCGTGCGAATTTTTAATTATATCAAATCCGAACCATCGCGACTTCTTCCATTCAGCTATAACAGAATATACTGAAAGCAAAGTTAAGCTTAACAATTCTAAAAAGAGATTATCGTTACATAATCTTAAATAAATCAGAGAAACAGCATCTGCTGATGGAGAAGCTGCCAGAATATGTATCCACAAAAACTTCAGGAAACCATTGACGAGGGTGAATACGTCACCGATCAAATAAGCAATGCCAACGAGACTGGAAAATAATGCCGGATCGGACATATATTTCCAAGCACGAAAAAAAACACAAGTTGCAAAATATTTCACTATTATTCATTATTTCAGTAATGCATCCGTGGATTTAGTAACAAAACCAATACTCATTTATCGAGCATTTAACTCTCGAGTTTTCAAAAAATTCAAATTGCCGATATATTGGAGACCAAAAAACTTAAATGTCATCGAACTTGTTTAAAGAATAGTTTTCTAAAATGTTTCAAGTTTTGCTTATCATTGATACCTTTAGAGTAATATTTTTTCGGGTCACATATTTCAATTCATCATATAGATAAATTAGATACCCGACTACATGTAACAATTACCGAAATATGGAAATAATACTCTATAAGGAATTGCGTATGATTTATAGACAAAACTATAAACCTAGTGATGACTTTGGTACATTCGGTTGGAGGTTAAGGATTTATTGATAATACATTGAATGAGGTGCCCGAATACATGAGATTAGAAGAAGACTTACAGGAAAACCTTCTGGTTTTATATGAGAAACCAGAATTTAATGAAAGAGGATAAATCTGAAGAAATATCTCTATTGCAAAAAGGAATTGATATGAACTATAGCTTAAAATCTTTTTTCGAGGAACATGAGAAAAGGCTAAAATTGCATCGCGAAGTAGTTTGATATGTCTAATAAGCAGCCATTAATTACAGATTTCATAAGTTGCAGCGCTACATCTGTTCCCATACTGAAAGTTGTTCGAACGGCGAAAGTGTTATTATGCCTGCAAAACCGCAAAAGCTTATGGCCAGTTTTTTTTAAGAAGCTACTTTACTGGCAGCCCTGATGACGACGAAATTATGTAATGATAATTTTAAGCGATATTTTAACGAAATAAGAGAAAAATGAATTTTCTCATAAATTTAGAATAAATTTCTACTTTCTATTGATTCTAAAAATCAATTTAGACTGTGCAAATTTGAACTGTGCGCTATTTTCGTCAACATTATGGCAATTGTGCTATGCAACAAAATCATTCAATCTTATTGACTACCCTGTAAAATTATTTATATTTTGTAAATCCACTCTTTGGCTATGGCGATAAAACCGTCAGTCAAAAATGCAAATTGAAACCATAAACGTATAACTGTATTTACCATAAACAAATCTGCCCATGTAGAGCTATATTGTTTGAGCAGATGGCAATTACTGCTCACAGATGGAAACGTTCGACATTTAAGTATCTATAATATTACTCAAAAAAAAACGAAAAATTACACACCCGTAGTAGTCAAATAAAGTTGGAACCATAGTAATTTCCAGCAAAAGTTGAAACTTTAGTAAATGCTGATAAATGAATTTTTTTAAATATTATATGTATATGAATAAATTAATTCAACAAAAAACAAAAAGGTACAGCCTGACAGGATATACCACCAGTACCAAACAACGATTAGCATCGTTCAATATACCATCTTAAATGCGTATGGAGCCAAATAACGATTTCGCAAATACCACAGCTTACTGTGTGTCTTGGCGACTGGTGTGTCTTGCCAGTAATGAAGGCAACTACCACACCACAGCCACCAGCTACCATGCGCTGTGAAATTTGAGGAATCGCTATCGACTCGATATGCTCAAGATGGATTTGAAACGATGATTCGATGATTTGATATTATAGTATAATATCAAATCATGCTTGCAGTCTGCACTGAACTATGAAAAATTTGTTTTTCTATATATAATTACAAGAATGTCACAGTAGTTCTAGCGCATTATAAAAATCACCATAAAAAAATGTATAGTTTTCGGTATGTATTTAAAATTTAAATCACTACCTGTAAATCACTTGAAAACAAAATTAAATACTACAATATTTATACTACTACCACAGAAAAAGATATTATTTGCTTTTGGGTGGAACCGAAACGTAATTTATATTAAAAATGTGATTGTCTCTTTTTGACTTATATGCGATTAGGTTAAAAACAAAAATAATTGTAGATGAACGTAAAAATTACATTTAAATTTGGCTTCGGACAAAACGATTCGTATGAAAAATTTAAATCGGATAATAATGATACACCGAGGAGATATAATACACCCATTCCTCGCTTAACGAAAACTCTAATTAATTTGAAGGAAATTTCGCTAACTAATTTCAAAATTAAACCAAAATTTTGTTTTACGTAATAAAATTTCGAGTTATGAAATTTTTTTACATATATATTTTACATTTTTGAATTTCATTTTACGAAACTTCATTTTACGAATTTTTTATTTACGAACTTTTCGAGAACGAATTAATTTCGTTAAGCGAAGAATAGGTGTAAAAGCATTATCATCACCAATATACAGGTTATTATGCAAAATAAAAAAACCAACAATTGTATATACGCAATAGTATTGGTTTTAAAAATAATAATAAAATGTCAAACCATACCGTCCCAAAGCTGATTGTATTAAAAAGCAGAACTGGTACCATCTACCGACATATCTGAAAATTGACTTAGGGTCTATTCCAAAAACCGAATTATTTCAGACTTATTGACAACTTATTATTTCAGACTTATTGAATTGATTTTGCTGACTTATTTTGTCACCTCGCTAGCAGGCTTATTCATAAGTCTGACTAATTAAATAAGTCGGTGATTGGGACAGACCCTTAAGTACTTTTCATACCGACGACTTCGACTTTCGACTTTGCAATAAATTTAAATTCCACAAATACAAAGCATTGATATATTCATACCGACGGCAATGCCTTTGACTTTGTTTGACAGTTGTCATATTTTGATATTTTATTTGTGAATTGCATAGACAAATAATAGTTTTAATGTCTTTAGTGATTGTGAGTTGTATAGTCAGTATCTGACAAATCATATAAAATCAAGTTTGATTGCACCTCAAGGATGAGACAATCCTCAAAATTATTGTCACTAATAAAGTTTTCTTCACTTTCCCTAATATTTATTTGATTATTATTTATTTTTCATTATTTTCGTCCTCATAATAATATTAGAACACAAAATAGTTAAACATATCATCGGCTGCCATTTTGATGTTTTGTTTATCCATTGACATTTCAAAATGAATAAAGTTGCTTTGTACAACTTCAAATTAGCAAAGTCGAGAAGTGGAACGTATCGCACATGATTTGCAGTTAACTTCATTGCACTGCATTTTTATTTTCTTAGATTTATCACATAAAACTAATTAGTTTTATAACTATTTTGATTTATTTCAATAAAACATGACATTGTTAATTGAAACAACCTAAGTTTTATAGTTTAAATGCTTTTTAAAAAAATTCATTTACGAAGTCCAAAGTCGAAGTCGTCGGTATGAAAAGTACTTTAATCTGAATTTTTTTTAAATTTTTTGAATCGAGCAATCCTCCTTTCAACATGAACTCTGGAACTAACGATTTTTGCGTTTTAAACGACCTCTTCTATTGTCATTTTTAAACCATAAAAAAAATGTCGAATCATTTCAATATAGCCTTTTAACAGTTCATATACAATCATAAATCCTTTGTCGATCATAACTGCATCACCTTTCATAAGTTTACATAATAAATTAGTTGAATTGAATGTGGCTTTGTCGGAACCTCTTCTTGAGACTGCGCTTCTAACAAAATTTATAAGTCCAGAAGAACAACAATATTATGCCTATTTTGAGCATAAATAATTAAAAATTTTAACAAGTTTGAAGTTTATTACTCTTAAATTTAGATTTTAATTCATTAAAATAAGCTACCAATTCCCAAATAGAGACTACGTGTAAAACATGTTAACAATTTGTATCATAATTTTGTATCATATTAAGAACAATAGACTTGAAAGAAGAATCGTACTTTATTCAGATTATACATTTATTTTTTAATTTGAGCATAATTTTATTTTATGAATCATCAATGTTTTTTGTCGTTAGTGTGCATTTGAGAATAACTTCGCTTATCGCACATTTAAGCAGCTTTTAAGCATAATTTCATGGTTTTCATGACAAAAAGGGAAACTTTGGCAATCCAAATTAAAAGAATTTGGTCACCAAAAAGTAGTATTTCCACTATTTCTTTATTTTGATAATTTTCAAGTGAACGATGTAGTTGATTAACAGTACCACATAACCAAACAGTTTGTAGAACATATTCCAGTATCTAGACAAAACCAATTGTCGCCAATATATATATATATATATATATATATATATATATATATATATATATATATATATATATATATATATATATATATATATATATATATATATATATATATATATATATATATATATATATATATCCATATGTATATAACTTCGAACAGCAAAAAGGAACAATAACATTGCAAAGTTTAAAATTAATTTTCTATCATGTGGTATAAACAAAAAAAAAATTAAACTTGATATGGGTCAACACTAAACATATATAAAGATTGGAAAATTTAAGAAGTATAATTATGTTTATATTGTTTACTGTATAGAAATATAATCAGCAGTAGTCAAAGTTTAACTACTATACAGTACAAAATGTGTGGTAAGAAATTTGCTTGACTTTCTGACAAAGAAGCTGTATACAACAAGGTTGTGAAAAATGTTATTACTCTCAGAATCAGTATAAAAATACTGCAATAAAATTCTTTCATTATAATTCTTTAGTCATTAAGAAATCAAGGCTAACATGTATGATATAAAAAAGACAATATTCTATGCCGTTATATTGTATAAGAAGTATTTTAACACCAAATCGTATAGAACTAAGATTTTCAACACAAAAAACAAAAGAAGCAATAATTCGAATATGGCAATAATTCGAATAAATAATTGTTTCCTTTACTGTAAAAATTTAAATTATTTATATGTAGTTCCTTTATGTTTAATCATTAGGAATAGAGTTCAAGACATTTTCACTGAATAAACAACATTCACCAAATCGAAAAAAAAAAAAAATTAAAAAATAAATATGAAAAACAAGAAAATTCTTGTTTTCAAATTATTTTCTATTTTTCCTGACGTTTTATTTATTTATTTTTTTTTATTTTTACAGGCAATGCAAATATTGAATGATATTTTAAATGTTTACTTACATGTTGTGTTGAAAAAAAAAATAAATGGATTTTTTTTTTTCAAGAAAATTATGTCAACATTCTTCTTCGTTTTTCTCATTTTTAACAGAAAATGAATTCTGTTTAGTTTAGAACAAAAAAAAACAACAACATAAAAACTCAACACTTTTTCTACGATCTTATATAGTACATGTTATTATGTTTATATAAAATTTTACATATTTTGCTTCTTATAGACGAATTTATTCCAATGCACGAAATAAATAAGTAAAAAAAAAAAAAATATAAGTAAGGCTCATAAAGCTTTGATTTTTCATTTTAATAGGAAATATAAAAATTTGTCCTTTCGCCCTTATTTATGTATATATATTGTTACATATTATTTATATATATACACATTGTTTACTTATACAAAGAAATATATTGTTGACGAAAGGATTTATAACGAACAAATATTTTTTGTATGTTGATTTTATAAACATTGAGCTTTATACACTCGTAAATATGAACACAAGCAAAGGATACAATTTATCCATTTTTTTACATTCGTTATCTAGTTTGCATATAATTAAGCAATTATTTATATTAAAATAAGACTTAATAAATCTTTACAAATTATTTTACACTTTTTTAAGACCAACAATACTTTAATCAATTTTAGGAAGGATATTACTAATCGATATAAGAACAAGAAGGATTAATACTTAGTGTTCGTTATTTTTTGTCCTTTGCGATAGCAAACTAAAATCGGATTAAATTTAATGTTGATTGGAAAATTATGTACCATGTTATAAAATTAAGGTGAGAAAAGTTTCATATAGAAAACACACATCCAACAGAAGATAAAGATGAGAATCATTTCAGGTGTTAATGTTTTCCACCTCAGGACTTTTCTATTTACACAAACATGCTTTGCAAAGACTTTTCCATTTATAGTTTTTTTCTTGTCATATACCTCCAAACAAATTTATCTCTTTATCTTGATGAAAGAAATTAATTTGAATCCAAGATTTTTTGTTTTTTTATTACAAAGAAAAATGCTGGTTTTTAAAATGTCTATACAGAATTATATATAGTGATCGAAATATTTGTTATTTATGTGTGAGTGTATGTACATGCTTAAATCCCCGCAACATGATCAAAGTAAATAAAATGAAATAAAAACACGACATGAAAAGGATTTAAAAGGATTATCAAAGGTTTTAACACGTGTACTTGTTTTATATGTGTACAGCACTATCGTTTAGTATATAGTTTTTATGGTTTTAATTGATTTTCCTCACACGAAATATATACGAGTAAAAAAAAGTCTTTTTTGATGAAAATTATAATGTAAAATTGTAACACCACATATATAGTAGATGCAATTGGTTGGAATATTTTAATTCTATATACACAAACATTTTCTACTCAAATACACATAATTCTTCTATTTGTGTTCTTTCACATATACCTAAATATTAATATACGAGGCGAAAATTAAAACAAAATACATTTTCACAACACAATGTAAAATATAAAAATATTTTTTTCTATTATCCTTGTGGCATAAAATTTGTAATTTTAAAAATATAATTATAATTGGAATTGTATAATTTTCGTTTTTAGAAATTTCGATGTTTTAAATATATGTATGATACTTTTAAAATGAATAATTATTTTTAAATTTTTTTATTTTTTTATTTAAACGCGAATCATGGTAAATTTTAAAAATACTAGTAAGCCGAAAGGCATTAAATTTTCTGAACATTTTGTTTTGTATTTTTTGAACGTATATACAGGTGCAAATTAAATTATTTTTGTAAAAAGTCTTTTAACTATAATCTTTTCAATTTATGATAAAACTTAATTCTTGTTAATCAGACAAAGTCTTGAAAAACCTACCCTTTATTCTAAATGTACACAAAATATGGTCTCTACTATAAAAATTCAACTATATATTCTTCAATGTGCACTTGCCTATATAACTTTGCCGCCTTGTTTCATTTTTTTCTGTCGAATCAATTATAAACAAAATAAACAATTTAAATACTGTCTAATCTAAATATTGCCTTTAAGGTTTATCCATTAATATATCTTTTAAACAAAAAATACAAAAATTCAAAAAAAAAATTTTTATTTTTCTATATTTTTTGAAATTTTCCAGAGTAATAAAACAAAAACACATTTCCTTGAATAGAAAAAAAGACAACAACTTTTCTTCGTCTAAACATAAATTTAATTCCCAAGTACCCAAATATACGTACGTATATGCCTTCTTATCCTTGAGATTTCTTATATGTTTCGTGTATTTTGGCATAGGTAAGAAAAAAATCAATAAAACGGCAAAACGAGATAAATTTAAAAATAAAAATTCTCTTTTCTAACCCTTTTCCGTGTTGTCGATTATACGTAAGAAATTTAATACATGCTTAATGCCATTGTACCGTTCAAAATATGAACAAGGAAAATTCTTTTGCTTTTTTTTTTTTGCTTCTTCTTCATAAACTCAATCTCTGGTAATTATTTTTACATTCGAAAATTTTAATTTTAATTTTTTTTTTGTTGATAAAATAAATTTCAATTTTATGTGTCGAAATTATTTTTTTGTCATGAATATTTAATTATCAAATTAAATTAAAACTTATTTGCATAATTAAAAGAAAACCCATAATATTTAAGAAAACGTAAGAACAAAAAAATTAAAAAAAAAACAATAATACAGGAAAAAGGAATTTTCCTGTTTGTAACAAACAAAAAATAAACATTGGCAGAAATCGTTTATGTATATATGAGGTACGGGAGAGGATGAAAAAGGCATATAATAAGGAGTCTATATATAAAGGTCTTAAGCAAAAGTTTGTGATATAATCATGTAAGACGCCAAAGAAGCATAAGTAAAATATGTATATGTATATGTATGCATGAGATTTTTTTTTCCGGCATAAAAAATAAAAGGGATAAGATCGGTATAATAGGATATAAAATTTAAGCAATGGATATATCAGTGATATAATGAAAATGTTTTGGGGAACATTTAGGTATATAGATTTTTTGTAACAAAATGGTTTTTGATATTTGTTGCGCTGCGCTATATAAAAAGGTTACGTTGAGGGATATATACATATCCGTAGATTGAATCTGTCTAGGTTGGTTTTAGTCGAATTATAATGACGAATAGAAGATTACGGATTATGTACACGTAACGCAGATAAAAAAAAAGAATTTGTTAATTTGATTTAATTTAATTAAAAATCATTTGCCGTTAACTATATAAATAATAAATAAACAATGATGTAAGTAGCTTAAAGCAGATTCCGATTAATTTATAAAATTTGCACAGTTGAATGCTTAAATTCATAAAAAAGGATGGAAAATAATAATACTATTAACTAAATTGGTTTAAAATTTTTATTTTTTTTTCTTCGAGTAAAGTTCATTTAACCATTTAAATTAATGCGCGATTTCAGTTTTTGTCGATCAAAATCACACCACTGCTAAACCTTAGTATTTTGAATCGAAGTTTCAATATTTTTGTCTACAACTCGTAAGTGAAACTATAAAATTGTTTATTGGTAGATTTGTTGTTAGTTTATTCAGGGGTGTGCCACAGTGCTCTTTATATTTACTTCTATTTGATATGCTTTAATTAAGACGGATTTATGTTAAATTGATGTTGTTTATTTTGTATCCTTATTGGATAAAGATAATGTTTTCGTCCAGTATTTCATAAAAAATATAAATATTCAAGAAATTCTTCTGTGGTTGCTCTCTTTCATTGAGACTCTCGCATCAGTACATATATACTAACGATAATAATGCCCTAAGATTTTCACCACACCACAGTATTCTTTAGCTCCAAAATGCAACTGGTTTAACAAATTTAATGACACTGCTAAAGCGCCAAATGGTTTCCGGATATTCGAACTTCGCGTGATCGTATCATTTTTCGTTTGGTCTACGGTTAATAAGGTGCATGATTGGTACTTGACAACCCAGATTATCGAGAAAGACGAATGCATCAAGATCTGGAATATAGTGAGCGTTTATTGATTGTTTAAGGTAATTAATTTCGGCCATGTAACGTGCGTACAGTAGGAAATTTGTGGATTCGAATGATATAGTACGCATGATATGATTCCGTACAAATTTCAGTATACGTATACGATGTATACGTAATGTTAGAAATGTAAAGCTTGTAGCTTGTCGTGGCGACTTTGTATATTTGTCGACGCGCTCGTTTATGCACCGCTATTTGAAGATACGCAGCTTTTTCGTATATATGAATGATTTATGTTGCACTAGATGGGATAATCATAGTCCAATATAGAGTGGATCAAAGACTTGTTGATTACTTGTTGACATTCTAAAATGTATTTGGCATCGAGCTTTTGTCAACTGAATGTTGACATGATCGGTCATGTAGCATAATCAGACGATGTTCATGCCAAGATATATGACGGATGCCACCTGCTCGAAAAGTGTGTAATTAATGTTGACCTTAATGTTCTACAGTTTAAGCGTGTATCCCATTGGGCGTACACACTTGGTTTGATTGACCTTAAACCGAGAAGTGTGAAGCTGATCAATGACTTAATTGATTGCTGATTGAAGGTGAGTTTCGATATTTTTAATGTATTCAAACCCCGAATAAAAGACAAGGTCATCTCCATACGCGATCGTGGAAACACTATTTCGCTATTCAGAGTGTCGGTACTAATTGGGTCTCGTGTGTATACAGATTGAGCAGGGTAGGTGCCGTGATACTGCTCTGTTGCTATTCGTTACAAATATTCTAGGTAACTGTGGATGTTTCATGGCCGTTTATCGTAACCAATTTACAGCCATATGCATCTCGATTAGCAGGAACAACAGATCTTTGCCGATTTTTTTGTTACATTTTAAATATGAAACATTTTAAAGACTCAAATACCCTGTTCATGTCGATTACCACCGTTTTCATGCAAAACCACGCGTTTAGTTAAAAACAGAGGTTCAAAGTGAACTGAGCGATTGCATGAACTGTGGAATGTTGATGACGAACACCAAACTGATTATCTGGAATGAACTTATGTGATATTGTGTGATCGTGGATTTTATTATAAATAAATATATCGTATATTTTACCCGATAGAAGGATAATCGGACGATAGATGTCTACCATTTTAGGCTGTTTAATTTTTTTAAGTGTCTGGAAAATACGGGACATCTTCCAACATTCCAATGGTGGGCAGGAGACATCTTCCCTTATAAGGAGCGGTATAACATAAGGTGACTTTAATACTATATGTATTAAATACTCCCGATACGAACTATAGCGACGGTATAAAGAGACAATGATTTCATTGTAATCAATACAAGCTTCCCTCATAAAAATTGTTACTTAGAAACTGAACGATGCAGACGCTCAATATATAGAAGGTATTAAAAACTTCGATTGCCAGTGCTGCTAGTTAATGACTCAAGCTATGGTAAAAATGGCTGGTTTTATGGAGGTGTTGAATACGTTTCTGATTAGCGAATGGTGGCAGGCTAAATTGAAGTCCTAAGAGAATGACCACTCAACATAAGCGATTTTCCAGTAACTGCTTTTAAGAAATCACCGTAACGATAACGTATGACCTAATCATCTAGCCACGAAACTAGAAGGGATACGATGTGTTTTTTGACAATTTGAATTAAACTTTTCTAATTTACTCAATATTCAAGACGTGCGTATAAATACTTCATTAGTTACGCCATTAGTACGTGACAGTGGTTATTTAATGATCAACGGCGATTTTATTTTTCCCGGTGTACTTTGGTTCGACGTCGATGTTTACTCGCCTTTCACGATTGGTGAAGTAGCAATCGCATTGTTGGATTACAGTACAGCTATTTTAATACTAATGCCAATCGAATATTCAACAGTGGCGGTAAACTTCTGGATTTGATATTTACGAAGGATGTTTTATTTTCAGAAGTCTTATCATGCAAGCACTTTCCCGGTTGCACTAGCATCTATTAATTTTCTAACAATTGTTTTCTCTATTTCAGTAATACCGACTAAACTTCTCTGAATATATTTCTGGTTTGCGCTGATTTGGGTTTTTATCAGCAGATTAAAAATTTGATTGATACTGCGTTACAACATTCACCGACTTACTCAAAGCTGGTGTTTAAATATATGTTCCGTTGGTTAGAGCCAAGATGTGCTTCCGTGAATCTTGATACGCCAAGCTGGCCCCGTGAACCTTGGTACCCCAAACCGGCAGCTGTTTGTCATCGAGAAACACCGCAAAAAACTTCTCACTTTATATAGGCTTCATGGATCAGTGTTTTATACTGATTTTGGTCTCGCCCACAATGAGTTCAAAACCTTGAATTGGTTTTTGTACAACAACTTCAGGTTGTAGATAGAAAATATAAACAATTAAAGATATGAGTTCCCTTCGTCGATGAATTATCAGAGCTCTATAGAGTGAACCTCGACGTATTCTATATAAAAAACCGATTTTGCCAAAGCCTACCAAAAAATTAATCACGCCATTTTCATCGCCAAGTTGAAGAAGTTGCATTGTCAGTATCTATTCGTTAGATGGTTAACATCTTATCTTTCAGATCGTTGGAAGTTCGCGAAGATTTCTAGATTATATTCATAATATATATCAACGCTGTTGTCGAGTACTTCAAGTTCCCGAAATTCCCTTTCCAGATAGCATTAAAATATTTGCCCTAACCGCAAACTAGTGATTTGTCTAGATTTTGTAAGTGGTGCACCGGTAACAAACTCTCATATATTCGCAACCGTTCCCTGATAGTATTTCATTATAGCCTCCAAGATGTCAGCAGCTTAACCACCGCAGTAAAGTTAGATCTGTCATTTTTATTTTCGATATTTAAAATTCGCGTATTTACTGTGTTAAGTTATTGGCCCAGTTATTTGCTCCTGCTTGTCTATACTTCTGCTCGTCGTGTCATGTATATATGTGTGAGAGTTAGAATCTATCGAATCGGTCTGGTCGATTGCTGATAATATTTGAAGGAAGTCACGAGCATTATATTTGGCCCAAGACACTATACAATGACAATACTTAACGTGTGATTTTCTTATAATTCACCTAATGTTTTTTAAATAATACTTAATTGATTTCGTCATCCAGAATTCTTCGTTTGTAAATATTATTTACCATAAATAAAATAAAATTTACCACCAGAAGCAAAAATAAATTCAACATAAAGTGAAAACATACCTTATATAGCCAAAGGAACATTATGGCAAAATATTAAACTTAAATTGCATTTATCATGGCAAAAAACATATTTTTCTTCACCAAATACAATAAATCATTTCTCTTCCATAGAATAGCCAAAAATAAATTAAATCCAAAAACACAAAAAAAAAGACATATACTACACAGAAAACAAAAAAATTGACAATAAATTTATTGTTTTTAAAAGAAAATGCTCCGGGGAAAAAAACTAAAGTTTTTCCAAAATTGATGTCATTTAAAAAAAAAAATTCAACAAAAATATTAAACCAATAATGAATTTTCTTTCACAAACTTTCATTGTGGTCGATCCTTAACAAATAAAAATAAAACTTTACTTTTGCCGAGAAACAAGTTTCTTTTCGTATATAATGAAAATTGCAATAAATTTAACTATCTTCTTTAAATGACAGATTTAAAACTATACTGAAATTTTATTTTACATTGTAATTGAATACTACTTACATTGCGCCAACGTATAGTAAATCGCGTGTTTCATCTAAATAAAATGTGCGATAGTATGATTTTCCACAACTAAATTCCCGAACATGATCTGAAAATATAAAAAAAAGGAAAATTAATTTATATGAATATGTACAACGGATATATTTAACACCTCAACTAAATATATATATAGATATTTAGATGGATTTTTTTTTACATTGTATATACATTTTCCGCCTTCAAAACGTTACAATATATTCAACTTTATATAAATAAGTACATATATGAAACAATAGAATGAAAACGAAATAAAAATATAAAATACACATACGAACGAGTATCTATACCTTTATTCATTTTCATTCAACTAAAATCGCTGTAAGCTTTTCACATTTTTTCAATTTTCTTTTATATGTTAACTTTTTTACACGCTTTGCGTTTCTAATCTATTGTTGTTCTCATTTTGCGTAGTACATAATAGAAAAATAATAACAAATAGACATACATTTAAACTTAAACTATAGGAGTTATCGAGACGAAATAGTATTTCTTTCGATTATTGAATTTCGTTCCGTACATTGCATAAAAAAATAATTTCTTAGTATTTTGTTCATATATAAAATTGAACCAGCTAGAGATTGATGGATTCTACGAAATTTGTAATTAAAGTTGAATACAAATATTGTCATAAATTCTGGAAAAACTCAACCTCTTGGTATTTATTTACTAGACATGTATATAGGTCGTGATACTTTCACACTTAATATAAAAAATCAAGATATGAGTATTATAGAATTACCTAACCAATAAAACGTTGACCAATGGGTTTAACGAAAATTAATTTAATTTGATTTGAACCAATTTTGACCATATATCTATTCGTTACAAGTATACAATAGGAATAAAACACTTTAATTCAATTACTCTAAAAGATAATACTATCATTCTGTAACATAAATATTAACACTATCAAACCACCATATAAAAAAACTATAACTTGTAACTTCCTTTCTAAATCCTTTGCTTCCTTTTCTAAATAAATATCTAGCCTTTATTTTATATTTATTATATATATGTATATATATATATATATATATATATTTTTTGTTTCTTAGAAAAGACTTAGTGTATAACAAATTGAAAAATCGCCTTGGATAAATCCGTAAGATTTTCTTCTCTCATCTTCAACAATACGGAAAAATTTCGTTAAAGACAAAAGTATACACCGAGTATATATATACATACTAACAACAACCATTATCATTTTCCTTTCAACACTTTTTTCTTGCTGCTGTCGTTCGTTGTGTGTGCTAAGAACATTGTTATGAGCTTTTAAGGATTTTCTCTATTCTTTTCACACTTCTTCAGCATAAAATTGTATAATGTATCTATTGACCCTTATTTAAAATAAAAACCATACCGAAAATAAAAAAATGTTGATTGATTTTCTATTTTGTGCTTTATGAGCACAAGAATACACACATTTAAGCTTCTTTTCTCGTTAGCACCACTTAATACAGAAAAAAAAATATAAAAAAAATTGGCAACCGAATTTTGTTTTAAATAAGTTTTTCTATATATTGATTTATATCTTGATTGTCACATTAAAATGGCTGGCACCAATTTTCTTTTAAGTAAAAACAGCTAAATTAGCATTAAACAAAAAAAATATATATCCTGTATTCGACCAAACCCAAATAATAAAAAACCACTTTTCATGAAAAACGTAAAAAAAAATCGGAAATATATTTTATCTAACCATATATATATAAGCTCAGCACAGCAGGGGATGGTGTAACTCTAACATCATACAAAATATAAAAAAAATGGATAAGATATAGGTGTGGGTTGTGTTAAAACATACAAAATACTAACATGATATTTAGAAGCAATTTTCTTAACACCAATAAAATAAGATATAAGAAAATGATAGGAACATTGTAATGATTATTCTCTATGTGTGATCAGCTTTAGCCGAAAAAAATCAAAATAACCATTTTTTATACAACATACGACTATATACATACAATTTTGTTGGTTTTATTTGTTTTAGGGGTGGGTGGTATATATGTAATATGGACATTGATGATTATATTGCCTGTAAGGATATCTTAAAACGATTTGTACATTTATTTTATTACTTTGTAATCTCAAAGTAGTGTTTCTCAAGTGATTTTCGATTGATTTTTATTGATGATTCATGATTATGATCATAACAAGAGTGTATATCCACTCTATACCACACGGTATATAATCACTGTATGATTCAAGTGCTTTGATATATAAATCAGTATTGGAAGGTAGGGTTAAAAAGATTCCGGATAGATTTTGAAATAGTATTCGTTTTTAGTTTGAGTATATAATTAAATATAAACGCCATGATTAATATTAATTTTCTAAATTACCTAACATTAATCATGCATTAACTAATAAAGTAAAATACCTAAAACCCTATTATCAATCAACCTATATCATGCGGGGGTTGTGTGCAATGAAGAAAAAACTTCCCACAGGAATATTTTTTCTTATCTTCTTAATTTCAAAATCAATTAAAATCAAGAAAAATAATATAAATACGGAGAAAAGTAAATAATAATCACTTTAAATCCAATAATATTAACAACAACAACAATATTATTTTACGAGAAATATTCATTCGAACATAATACGTTTTACCTCGTATTGAAAATTTATAAAAAAAAACCGGGTTGAGTGAATTAAATATGAATGTAAAAAGAAGGAAAATATAAAAACAGCCTCAAAATTTTGCTTTTGTAATTTTCTTAAAATCTTTTTAAAGTACATTTTTTTAACTCGCGCATACATTTAATACGCTCGAAATAAGACGTGTGCAAGAAAAGCACTACATTCGTATATACAGCATAACCGTAATTTCTTGCTAAACTAGAATAAACTCACCTATTTTATAATTTAGAATGTAATCGTGAAACCAAAATATGCCACCTTATATTGGTCAAGACACAGTCTTACAGATTACGGATATACATATACACACACATAATATACCACTTAAGACGGCGGTATTTTCATATAAAAGGATGATAATACGAGAAAAAAAATTACATTAAATTTCCCAAATGAAATGAGCAAAAAAAAAAACACATAAGAAATGGTTTTTTAAATACTAAAAGATTTTCTTCGGATTATAAATTTAAAGGCTAATAAAGAGATACAATATTCCATTTTCGTTTTTTTTCCATTCGGAAAACAGTACTTAAAAAAAATTCCCGCAACAGAATTAAATTTACTTAAAATAAAAAAAATAAAATAAAAAAAAAAAAAAATGAGGAAAAAATAGATGAAAGGAATTTTTTATTTTAGTTTAATGTCACAAACCAACCAACAAAAAATACAAATAATTTCACTTTGTATTAAAAAATTTAAAAAGTGAAAATCATTTATTCTTTCGTTATTCCCCCAATTCTGGTGTATAAATACATACACACACAATGTTGCGAGTTATTTAATACGTGAATCGAAATCAAAAAGTTAACGAAAAATTGAAAATTATTTGCATTAAAGTGAGAATAAAAAATGTCTATCTTTATTCGGGTATGTGTAGATGATTTCCCTATGAAAGTAGGGAAAATTAAATTTATCTTAACGTTCCATTTGCACTTTTACATTTTTGTGTGTGTATGTGTTTGCTAAAATCCAAATGTGAATTTCTATTTTCAAGTTTGACTTAAAAATATAAATGAAATGAGTACAACTTTTTGATCCATGGAAAAATGAAAAACTCTTACTTTTTTTATTTATTTATTTACATCGTTTTTTTTTTTTTCGTAAATATTTCGAACAGAAGTTTTTTGTTCTGACGACAAACTTTACCCATAAAAATTAAACTTCACTGATGTTTGTGTTGCTTTTCTGTTTAAGTTGTTATTATTGTACTGTTACGATGCTGGTACAAATTTTTCCATTTTCATTTTTTGGGGTTTTCCTTAAACATAGTTATTTTTTTTTTTTTGTTATTTTACTTGTGGTAAATGGATTTTTACACAAAATAATTTTTATTAGTTTCTCTGTGTTTTTGTAGTTTTTTTTGCAAAATCGGAGAAAGCATCAAACAAAAATTTAATACGATCGTTTTATATTATAATTATGCAGTGTGTGCAGTATTTTTGAAAATCAAGTGTATGAGGTGATTTAATTGGTATATAAATTATTTTTTTACGATATAGGGTGTTTATATTTGTTAAACACTGTTGAAGTGTCTAAAGCTCTAAATAAAGTAAGGTATTACGAAAATGTTCAAATAAGATATTAAATTTTTTAGACGTGTTTTTTAACTTTAGAATTCATGTCGTAATATACATGGACGTCTAGGTAATAATTTACAACATTAAATTATTCATGCCCATCTTATCAATTTTTCTTAAAAAGGTACGAAGGAATCCTGGTACGAAGGCTTCTTGAAAATATACCTTTTAATTTCTAAAAAAAAATCGTGCATCGGTTAACTATATTTGTCATGGATAGTGCACTTCGGAAAATTGATCTTACAATGGTGGTCTTGCCTTATAAGGGGATTTCTTTTGATGTAGCTAAAAGCATGCTAGCCATAGTTGGGGGATAGGAAGAAGCAAATGGCTCAAACTCCATTCCCCCACAGGGGATTATTCTATCTTTGGCTTATTAGCAATAATATCCAATTTCTAATTATTGTTTTTGTAGACCACCACACATCTCACATGACTTTAATCCTTAGCCAGTTTTGCAAACAAATAGGAATTATACTAATTGTGCTCTACCAAATTTCACATTAATACTGCAACAAATGGATGTGGCATATTTTCATCATTTGAAACAAGACTAGAGAAAATCAGTAAAAAGTGAGGGATGGAAAATAATGGCGTAAGATTGCGACGAGAAGGTTTTGCACCGGTACTGTCACTAATTTTAAAGAATCATTGTTTCGAAAAGAATTTAGTAAACAGTTTTAAAGCTCGCGGTTTGTGTCCTCTATACTCCAACGTGGTTATTTATAGTTAACTGCTTTACCGTGATTATCAAAGATTACCAGCAGAGTCAATGCGGGAAATAATGAAAATGCCAATGCTACAGATAACAGTAAGTATCCCAAAATTTTACAGCAAACTCTCGATCATCGTCCGGGTTATATGGGAATTGAAAAAGTAACCCAATTTTAGAAATCATTCACCTGTGATTCCTGGAATGGCAACATAGAGGATGCGGGATTATTTAAATATTGGGAAAATCTTAAATTTCAAAAAAAAAAAAAATCGAATGATGTTATTGATAATAGTGACCGGGAAGTGGAGTCCAGCCTGAATATCGGAGAAACCAGCATAGACAATCCGCATAGACATAAGTATCGATGTAATTGATCTTGACGAATTATTGGGTGAGAACGACAATATTGTATTGAACGTAGATGATGATGGTTCTGTAACCTTAAACAATGAGACTTAAACTCCAGTCAAGCGATTAACAGACATTTCAATCCAGAATAACTTACCGACTCCGTTTAAGCAAAATTTAATTTAGCCATCACCTATGTGAACTCGATTCCTTCCAAGAATGTCCTTTGAGCGGTGGATTAACCATACACAATGGATGTATTTTATTTCTTTATTTACCTATACGAAGTTGACATAATTGTACTTGTCGAGTCGTGGGTGCTATCCAAGAAAGAAATTTTTCGAAGAAAAATTAAAGAGAGCTCCCACAAACTTGATTGATTCGATTTCAGAAACCCTATACTTATAAGCATGAAGCTTATTAGTATTTTTTATTATTTGTCAAATTTATATCAAATTGAATTGTTATTTTTCAAGAACATGATTATTTTTACCAAAAATAATTACACATTTATTTTTTTATCTATACCCAACTCGTTGTTTGAGAGGCTAATCCGTTACAAAATTGGATTAATCGAAAATTAACCATACAATTGTTGAAAAAAAAAATTGTCCAATTCAAATTGGCCTGTAAAATTTCCTGACTTAACTGTACTAGATTTTTATGTATGAGGAACGATGAAGGCGCTTGTATTCTTCAAAGAAAATGAAAATGAAAAAAAGAAGAACTATAAATACAACGAATAGACACAGCTCAACAGATAAGGGAGTAATTGCCAATAATTGAAATAACCAACAGCATAGTTAAACCAATATAACCCTTTATTCAATCACAAGTAGGATATTTTGAGGATCTTTTATAACTTTTATAAAAACTTGTACTCAATAAACTATTTGAAAATAAAATGTTAATTTTTTCATAACTTTAAGTTAAACTTTGTATAAAGGGGATTAAAGATGATATCATGGCTAATTAAAATTAAGAAACCAAATTATAACTTTTTTTTGTTGACAAAACTTACTTTTATAAAAAAAAAATTTTGTTTTTACTTTAAAGTATCACATAAATATATAGCCTTGATAATTACCAGTCAAAGAAGACTTAGTTGGTAGCTCTATGAATATTTGCCTTAAAAGATATCAAAAATTAATAATTCGCTTCATTTAAATTGGGAACCTATAGATCGAATAGGAAAGATATTTAACTATTAGTATAACTCTTAATTGTTTGACATTGAATTCGTTTTACAATAGTTGCTTTTTAATAATAAATACACACATTTATTATTGAAAATCAACTAATATGCAAAGCTCGTTACTTGTTTTTTTAATAAAATTGTGTTGATCCTTTGATTATAAATTTAAATTATTTCGATTTAAAATAAAAACCGATTTTTATAAAAAAAATATTTTCTTAATTTTTGTAATTTTTAATAATTATGAATTAATCTTAAGTGTTAGTTTTATATTAAAAACAAATTGTAAAACCAAAATAAAAATTAAAAGTATTACGATATAAAATTTGATTATGTTCTTAATTAAATTAATATTTAGAGTAATTAATTTATGCTCTATAATAATAACAAATTCTAACTGCTATAATAACTAAAAGTGACAAAAAAGATAAAAATTTAATTCCATCATTACTGAATTAAGAGTGAAAAAACAAAAAAATGTAATTCTAATCTTAAAAATAAAAGTTCAACATTTTCCATTTCCATAATCGAAATTCTTAATTTAAATAAGAAAACGAGTGGATTCGATGAGAGATTTAACTCGTCGGTTAATATGTTAAAAAGCGTTGGAGCGATAGCTAAGTAAAACTAGTTGAAATGTTCCAATTTTGTAATTGGACCAACATAAACTGTAACATTTCTAAAGTTGTATGTTGAGATTTTAATATTCCGATTACCACTTCGCAAATAAAATAGTTTTAACTTCTTAAACATATACAAGTGTCTAAGAGGCATTATCAATAATTTATGAAATGTGGAAACGATGATGTTAGTTTTTGTGTAATAATTGAAGAAACTAGGATAGAGTAATACATACCACACCAGCACGATATTGAAGTTTCTATATTAAAGTATATTGAAGTTGTTATATTGAAGTTTCTATTGAACCAATTCAAAATAAATGGTTTCTAAGCATACTGACATTTATCTCGTAATAAGTAAAATTTGCGATTGCAAGTAATTAAATATTTAAGTAAATTATCTAAATGTGTTTTAAAGTTAAGTCGGTAATCAAACCAGACTCTAAGAAACTTGAAATTAGTGCCTGCCAATTTAAAAAGCATTGTGGAATTTTTAGTACTCAGTACCATGCAATGAATATCTCATTATTCTCGTAATAACATTAAATCATAATTTATATTGGTTACAATTGAATCAAAATTACAACTTGTATATGACAGTGAAATATCATCAGCAAAGCCAATGGCAGTACCTTTCAGCTTAAGAGAAAAAATTGAATTGATTAAAAATAAAAAAAGTTCCAAGATCGAACCTTGGGGAACACCACAGTTTAATATAAGAGTACTATACTTAATGTATTAGAAATATTAACACATTGTTATCTATTACTAAGATATGAACGAACCCATACACCTGGTAAACCTCTAAATCAAATACTGTCCAATCTAATCAGTAGCATGTTATGGTCTACTGTATCAAAAGCCTTCGTGACATAAATAAAATCGGCAGAATCCTAATTTTTTTGTAATAATATCATTAAAAATGGTACACAAAAAAATTGTCATCTGTCGATAATCTTTCACACAACCCAAATTGCTTACTAGAAAAGAACATAGTTTTATATAAAAAATAAAAAAACTCTAATTTTACCGGACTTTTTAAATATTTTCGAAAATACTGAAAGTAGTAAGATCATCCGATAGTTTTCTATATTTAACTCATTGCCTTTTTAATGTAGCGGTATTACAATTGCAGTTTTTAGAATATTAGGAAATATTCCTTTTACCAAACTTTTAACATTAAATAATTCTTCCAAAATAAACAATAGATAGTGGGCAATATGCTTAACCGTAAAACTACTAATCTATTGGTATTCCTTGATTTATTTGGCAAATTAAAGAATCAACTTTAAGCTTTAATTTAGAATTATTTGGATGTTCTTTTAGTGATTTTTTAGTGAAATTTTTTTATACAACTCACTTCAAATCCAATTTTGTTTTTTAAAATAGCGCACAGGGCTTATACATTATTTTATATAAATCGATAAAACACTAATAAAAAATTCAAATGCTATAGTAACGTCTAGATAAACATGTATTTAATTTAGTGTAAATAATTTTTAAAATTACTTTCGATACAAATTTATTTTGTATTGAGGATGAACAATTATCATTAGTTAGAGACAACATGTGATGGTCAGACAACCCAAAATTTAAAACTTCCGATTAAACATTTAAGTACGAGTTACACCAATAGAGCGCACGAAAATATGTTCATTTCTTGTTGCAGAATTATTTGTTATCCTATAGTGTGAGTGCCCACTAATGAACTTTATCCAAAAAAAGCTATCATTAATAGATATAACTATCAACTTAAGCATCTCCAGATTTGGATATATCAATATTTATCACATATATTTATAAATGTATAAATTTTTAGAATAGATTTTGTGTAAATATCTAGAGGTATTTTCAATAAAATTTATGGAGCAATTTTTTTCAACAATATCAGCTACAACCACACTAAGAAAAATAGAGGTAACCTGAATATGATCTTTAACATATACAATGATACCTCAAACTTTTCTCTAAATTTTTCTAGAAAATCACGCCATTCAATAGTATTTGGGATTGTCATTTTTAGGAACCAAAACCAGTTTTTACTTTATTAGTTGCTGCAACATTTTTATACAAAGTTCAACACGTTTGTAACTCATTAGACCGCCATTCATAAAATCAAATCGTTTTGTTTTTACTTGAGCCTATTAGACAACTAAATTTAAGCATGTAAACTTTTCTGTAGACACAACTAAGTTGATCAACATGTTGAATAATGTTTAGGCTTACAAATCATCCATATATTTTTGTTTTTGTTATGTGACTGAGAAGTCCAAAAATAAGTCCGTTCGTTTCGTTTTCTGCATGTAACAATATCTATAGATTTATCTTTAAAATAATTGTTTTATAAATGGTTTTGCTTTCTAAATATTAAAAAAACACAATATTCTTAACAATGTTTTTTTAGCATATCTTGAAAATTTTTCGAATACTAAACATGAAACATAAAAAACATAAAAAAATATAACATAAGTAAAATGATATAAAATAAAAATGTACAGTTAAAAATTTTACTATTAACTTTACTAATAAGACTCGAGAATATAAAATCAGTTTTAAGTCAAAGTGGCTGCCAATGACTATATAAATATATAGGTATAGTGTTCGTAATAAAATTCGAATTAAAAAATAAGTAAAAACTAAAATTAGGGTGTTGATGATTCATTATATCATATCGTGTTCTGATGAAGTTAAATAATCCTATAGGATTACATTTTACACGAATCAGTGGAACAACAACCACAAAAAATAAACTAAATTCGTAATGAAACACTTTTACGTCTTATGTATGTGATAAGTATATATCTTTCTAATCTTAAGTATAAATTCTAATTCAACCAAACGAGTCCTAATAAAATACCAGCCATATATAATTCCTGGCCATATAATACAAAAAGGCAAGCTACATAGATATATAGTACACAATTCACTGTACTGCGATTCGATGAGATTACCATACATTATTTGAATTTATTTCAATATTCACAATTAAACCATGGAAATAAGATTAAATAAATTGTGTTAATTCTATTGATATTTTTTTATTTTTGGTTAAAAACACAAAATACCCTAAAACTATGATATGTTATACACATATGTATACATAAAAACATAGAAGAAAAATTTTTTTTTTTTTTTTTTGATTCGATGAAAATATGTATACTCAGAACACAATTGAAACAAAAATAATTTTCAATTAAAATTAAACAAAAAAATAAAGATTTTTCTATTATGTACATGGACTATTTGTATGTATGTATATATGTGTTGTTCCTAATTCTAATTAAATAATAACATATCCATAGGATACCCTCAAACAATAGATTTTCACAAAGTATTTGATTTGATATAGAAATTTTCTATTTTTATTTAATTAATTTAGATTTTTCCTGTATTCTGTATCAAGCGTAGATACACAAATAAAAAATAATTATTGAAACAAGTATTAACGTATAGTACGGTAGATGTATATATGTTGTTTAACTATACGATTGTGTTTTTCTATTGTTGGAAAAAGGGTTAAAGGTATTATCGTTTCGAATGACCAAATTTAGGGGATTTTCTTATTTTTGATAAATATTAAATTCATTAGTTAAAATACAACTACATAATTTATTATTTGTTTACTCTAATTGGGATATATTTTGAATCGTGCGTAAGTTTGATTTGACGTGATTATCATGAAATCGTATAGATCTAATCAAAGTAGTACTCCTCGCATTTAATTAAATCCAAAAGTATAATTTTATGCCACAAAGTATATATAAAACTTCTTAAACGAATTCCTATAAATTATTTTCCCATTCAATATATATGGGTGTATTTTTTATGTTCAATTTTCCATTAATTTATGGTAACAACTAGAGGAATATAAATTTTAATTCAGAATAGGATAAGTTTTTAGCTGATGCCAAATTCGATTTTAAATTATTTGTTATAATTTTACGTTTTATGGGGAATGTTAAAAAAATAAACCACATCGAGCAAAGTAATAATTGAGAGATTTTAAGAGCCTATATTCATCAGTTTTGTTATTACGACGAAAATTATTTTTCGATTATAACAATTACAACTAATAATCCAACCCTTTAAAAATAAAAAATAAAACTACAATACCAATGCAAAAAAACCAAAAAACTAAATTGAACATTTTTTTAAAATAAATAAATAATTTCCCTAGAGTCGAGAGGGCGAGAAGAATTTAAACTTTTTCTTATACATATTCCGATTAAAATATAATATATGAAAGGGTGGCATTACTTAAAAGTTTCCCATTTTTATTGTCGACTGTCGATACTAAACTTTTGATTTGTAAATTAGAAAAGTTTCGGTTATTTTTTATAATGTATATCGAATTATGCACAGGAATAAAAAACCGACGATTAGGATTTGAAGCCACCAATGAAATGTCTAATTGAATGATATAACCGTTACATCTTTAATTTATCTGTAAAGACGATATATATATATATATATATATATATATATATATATATATATATATATATATATATATATATATAATTGTTCTATATACGAATATATTTTCTTTATGTTTTCCTTCATGTTACATATGTATATGGAGTACAAAAAAAAAAATACATAATTTATTGTTATAAAATATTTACGATTCGTGGCTTGTCTGTGTATTATATTTATTGAAAGAGTATAAAATAAAGATGAAAATGGGAAAAGTTTTTTTCCTTATTTAGTTTTTGCAATAAAATAAAAATATATATACCAAACTTGCTATATCCATATGTGTATTTTTATAATAGAAAGAAGCCATGTCCAGTATTTATATTTTTAACTATATAGCTAGACCGATCGACATTGGATTTTTGGTTTGTCTATAAAAGATGGAAAGAAAATTGAAGAAGAAAAAGTAAAATATTGGATTATTGAATTGAATTTTACGTTTCGTCTTCCGCTACGTATATATACGTTGTTGTTACATAAAAAATATTAAATTAACCGAAAAAAAAAGAAAATCAAATTTAATTTATTTTTGATGGACAAAATATACCGTAAAAATAAGGATTCGTAAATTTAAGGTGATGGCTTAATTGTATCTATATAACCTATATATTCTTCAGTATCAAATGAATCGAAAAAGGTCAATCATTTTCTTTTTTTTCTATTAAGTATGGATTTTATGGTGTTTATGTGTGGGTCTAGATATATGGAAAAGTCAAATAATTTCGCTTAGTGAAAAATTGAAATTATATTTAAATTATATTTCGAAAATAAATCCTACTTAAAGCTGTACACCACACAGTGTATTAATGAACTTATTTTTCATTCTTGTCTCGTACCAAATCAATCACCGGAATTCGAGTTGTTGTTTTGTACAATATTTTTTTTTATTCCAACAAACCACGTGCTTTTCACTTTTCACTAATCTGTTTCAATTTGAAAAGTTTTTTTTTTTTTTTTCGTTAAAATATTTGAACCAAAGTGAATTAAAGCATAAAAAATGTTCACATATAAAAACTTATGGTATGGTATTCAACATTATTTTTGTGACGAAGGTTACATTTTTGTTTGGTGTGGTCGTTGTTGTGTCATTTCTCATAATGAGATGACAAAGTTATATGGAAAATACTACGAACTGAAATGGTTTTTTTGTTTTATAAATTCCAACACATTTACTGTGTTTATATGATTATATAATTGAGTGGAATGTAGGTTTTTTTTAAATAAGCTCTAATCTTATTGAAATGGTTATGAACTAAGCTAATCTCATTTAATATAAATCCCTACAACATAACTTGTTTTCAGGCAAAATCTATTATTAATTTATTGTCTTATATTCAAAACTAAAATCTTGAAATTAGCTTAATTACATAAAAATAAAAATTCAACAAGTAAATTAACAAATAATTCGACTAAAAAGCTTTAACCAAAATTTTCATGGAAATGACATGCAAATTACCATATAAAAAAAAATCCGATAATAACAAAACAGGAAATTTAGTTGATATTTTTGTTTAAATTACTTTATGAATGACAACTAATTATTATAAAAGACATTTTTTTTTCAATGTTTCGTTCGTTTCAATATAACAAAGAGCACGCGGAAAACTACATAATAAAAAAAATTGTATTCGCGTATAATCTTGTGTGTATCGCTCGCTATACACATTTTTTAAGCCTTTATCCAGCCACTTTTCTAGACTTTAAAACCCATTAAGGAATTTAACATTTTTGTTGTATTCTTATCTTAAAGAAAATAAATATGTTGAAGTAAAACAAAAATGTTGTTGTTTCTGAAACCAATTTTTATAATTTACCCAGCACGATATATATGTACTATGGCAACCGTATAGTCAAAACGATAAGAGAGATGAAAAACAATAATTTTCTTATTGTTTTATCTTGTCTGGAAACATCAGACGATTGTATTATTATAATGGTAAAGCACATATAGACAAGATATTAAGTCTTAAAAATAAATATTTTTATTTTACATATCCTTATATTTATAATTTAAAGAATATTATCGAAAAAAAAGAAAGTTAAAAGTGAATTGGTAATATTTTACTATATATTAGTGAATAATTTAGTTATTCTAACGGAAAAATATATTTTATGACGCAATTTTCTACGTTTTTACGTGCTTACATTTTAATCGTCATTTATTATTGATAATAAACAAACAAAACGTTGAACTAATTAATCAGATAACTCGCGCGGAAACCACAAAATGGCGTCATGTAATAATAAATGCGTGCGGTATATCGAAACCCTAGCACTAAAGTTAATGTATTATATATAAAATATACCACTAAATCCATTAAATCAATCATAAAATTGAAAAATAATCCTAAATAATAAAAAAAAACTTTTTAATGGTCGTTATATTTTATTAACTTTATTTGAAATTTATTAGATTTATAAAAAATTGTATAGAACTTTAATTTCATAAAACTCGGTAATAATTCATGTATCATATTGTAACAATCACAAATTATTTATATATATTTATATATATATATATATATATATATATATATATATATATATATATATATATATATATATATATATATATATATCAGAGATCAATGTTTGCAAACAACATAGACAAAACTACTCAACTATTTTTTTAATGTTTAGTTTTTTCATATTTTTTCCAACTGTTACAGAATTTTTTTTTTGTGATTGAAAATATCAAATATTTAAATGTATTTTCCATTAAAATATATATTATACATATTTTTGTTATATTTCAAATACGATTTATTTTTCTATTAAAATGAAAAATAATAAATATGATTTTTCCAGATCAAAGTGGAACTAAACAAAAATAAAAATAAAAAAATGAAAATCTAGCAAACGTCGAACAAAAATTTATTGAATAAATAACCTAAAGGCATTTTCCTACTTTTTATGTGCAAATGTATATGTGTATGAATATAAAAACGAACTTGACGAATATAAAATACAAGATTCGTTGCAACAAGAAATGAAGAAAATATAACCCGCAACGACAAAGGAATAAAGGATATATATATATATATATATATATATATATATATATATATATATATATATATATATATATATATATATATATATATATATATATATAATATTTCTGATTTTCCCATTTTTCTCTCAAAAACAAAAAAAAAAGTTTCGTATAATTTTTTTTTTAAATTACCATCAAAGTTTATTTTATTTTCAAAACATAAAAATATCTGATTGATACTCTATCGAAGGGGAGCAGATATTACCCAAAATTGAACACATCGCAAGACGAAAAGCAAAAAAAAAAATTGGATAACTTTTCAAATTTAAGTCGAACTTTCTTTGCAGTCAACGCAACAACAATGATGTAAAAAAAAAACAACAATCGTATTGAGAATTAGGGGAATAAAAGGAATAAAAATTGATGGAAAACTATATATAAACACACACACAAACACAAACAAAAAGGAATTTTATTTCATCAAATGAAGAATATATAATCATAATAAAATAAAAACACCATTTAGATTTGAACTTTTTGATAAGAAGAATTCGAAAATAGAAAAACCCTAATACCTCACCTGAATTTTGTGTTCCACCCTTCTTTTAAAACTAAACTTTTTTTATACGAATATACTGAATATAGAATATTAGAAACATAATAAATAAAAGAGAAAAACAAAAGATTTTATTTTCATACTAATATATTATATGATTACATTAACTTTGATGTTACGGTCGCGGAAAACCAAACACAATGATTATCAAAAAGTTAATCTTGAAATTGTTTGTACCTGCACTGTATGCTTATATACAAACATATACCTATAATACTAACCAGGTATTCATGTTTTTCTACTTAATAGTCGATTAATATAAGAGAAAAAATAAAACTATTTTAGGACCACGATTCACCCTATATTACAATAGAATGGGGGGCGAAAGTAAAATTAAAAATAAAATGTTAATTATAATTAAAGTTTCGAGGTTTTATGTACTACGTATACACATTTCGGAATAGTAATGGGAAAATGCCGAAATTAAATGAAAATTATGGAGAATTTTACTATTTTCCTTTTATAACTGTTATATGATTGATGGTATTATTGTTATTTATTTAGTTTATGTTATATGTTTTCTTCATTTCTTTCACTTTTATTTTACTTGTTAATCGATAATTTTTTACTTAATTTAGATGATTTAAGAATGTAATTAAATTAAGTTTTAAAACTTTATGTAGAATCAGTACTAAATAAATTACGATTTGATTAATTTGGTCGTTTAACAATAATGGGGTCATATCGTTAGTTCCAAGAAATAGTCATAATAAAGTTTTAGTTCATTATTGTCATAAAAAATATAATAAAATTTGTACAGCATAAGTAATTTTAATTTCCTCGAGTTGTTGCAGAGAATATATAGATTTATACTATGCAGTATACAATTTATTTTTAAAAGATAAATATTATGTAATGATTCAAAAATTAAGCAATAGTTACATAGTATTTCATTTAAATATATGACTTGTTAGCTATAATATATTACGTTAAGGGAAGCTGTATGTGTAAACTTTGATTAAATTACCAATAATTAGAAAATTCTAATTTTTAGTGTAATAAAAATAATAATACATTTAATAGATTTAGATATTTTCCTCAGTAACTTTAATATGTTTATGTTCTTAATGTATTCTCGACATGCTAAAATTACACAACACTCTTCAAGTTGTATATCCTATGACAGTTAGAAATAAGACAACGATTTTAGTTTCTGTTATCAATTCGATTGAATTACATGTTTATTTTTGTAGAGTATAACTTCTTTATGATACACATGTTCAAATAATGCAGTTTTTAGTTGAACCTATTTTCTAAACTGCAATGACTTTAACAGTATCAGGAAAAATTTAGTTTACAATCAATTGTAACATAACGAACTTTAAATAAATAAATGCTGTTTGATTGTAAGAACAATTTTTTATACATTTAGATGGGCTTAACATATCTGTAATAGTTTAGAATTCTAATTTCCGTTTAAAATAAATGTCAAAAGTTGAAAAGTAAATAATTCAGTATTTACTTTATTATTTGTTAAATATATCGGTAGCAAGTGGGTTTTGGATTCAAGGATGTTGGATTCTTTAAACTAGCAGAGGATTCACAATACAATCTTCTAAGAAAGTATTGCACAATATGAATAAATGTAATGCGGTTCGTCGACCCTTTAACTCCTGGCATGGTTTTCATATTTGTCAAAAGCTATATGTAGTGAAAGATTTTTTCGACTAAAATATTGAACTGTCATTATTAAACATCTAACCGTTTTAATAGTTTTAGATACGGAGCAGTTGACCTTCGATTTATTTTTTTATGAAGCAATTGGTGCAGTGGCGGGTTTTAAACTTCTTAAAGGACCCTTTGTTACAAAATAGACCTTAATTTGCTTTGGTGAATATAGACAGCTACTATTATAGTGAAAATTCAATGTCGTTTTTATTTTAATTTATCATCTGGATTGAGTAATTTATATTTTTCTCTAGTTTTTTGTCTAATTCATAATTCGATTTTATGACCAAAGTAATAATATAAACACTTATACATAGTTACCGTGTTATACTATGTGATTAAAAATCTTTTACTTTCTTTTATGAAGGAGATGGTGATGCTATGCGACTATTGAAAAAGAATAATATTGCAGTCCTCTTTTGTTGGCGGACCCCGCCATATGCACCGTTTGTTTCAAGATCATATATCTGCAGTTAGACAATTTGCCAAACCATCTCTCTTCATAACCTGTACCGAAAACTCAAACTGGGATGAAAATAAAAATTAAGGAATGTTCAAAATGGTCAAAAATTTAAGGATTTCCTCTATGATTTACATAACCGCCATGTATTAGGAAAAGTTATTGCTTTTTTATACGGCATAGAAGAACCAGAAGTGGAAAACCAACTGAGAGGTTCGAATAATATAATTATTCAAGTAAAAGATGCCAAATGAACTTGATAATATTGTATGCGTGTATCTTACAAAGGAGCAGTCATTGAGCGTTAATTGCGAGCCTAGCCAGCCAAAAATATTATGGAAAAAAATTCAAAATCATTTTTGTTTTTAATATTGAATTGAACGTCTGATAATACATCCAAATGTAGAGCTAAATAATTTAGATAAATATAGTTTTGCTAGAAATAGTTTAGCTATAAAATTAGAATGGAATTATTCTTTCAAAAATTTTAGAAATGTCTAAATTGGGTGTAAGTATGATAAATACAAGTCGAATACAAAATTTAATTAATTTCATTTTGCTAAATGAAAGAGAAAAAAATATGTCCGATAAATGTTGTCTGTTGCACTGTATGTGGAAAGATCAGACATCGTGAACCCAGCTATAAAAAAACGAATATATGGGAAGGAGTTAAAAAATTAAAATTGTCAACAAATAAAGGGTGGTTAAATTTTAAGGGCCGATGTTGAATCCACACCTAAACGTCAATTTTTTTTCTGCATTTTATTTGACATTTCTCAATTTCAGACTAACTCAATTTGAACCATTGAGGCGTTCAAATGAAAATGCATATCGTGCACTTCGTGATTTTTTCGGTCAATTTAATCGTCCAAATGTGCGTACAACCGAAAAAATCGTGCAAAAATTTGAGCAAACCGGATCTGTAGGAGATTTAAAAACACCAGTGCATGCTCGTACTGCAGAAAATATTGCTGCTGTTCGCAATAGTGTGGCTGTAGAGCCATCCACCTCAACTCGTCGTCGTGCCCAACAATTGCACCTCTCACGCTCGTCGTTGATGAACATTATGCATAAAGACTTGCATTTACACGCTTATAAGGTGCAATTGACTCAAGAATTAAAGCCTCTTGATCATTCCAAACATCGTCAATGATCAGAATGGTGGCAAAAAATGGCAACAGTGGATGATCAATTTTCGAAGAAAATCATCTTCAGTGATGAGGCACATTTTCACCTCAGTGAATTCGTCAATAAGCAGAATTGCCGCATTTGGGCGAATCATAATCCAAGAGTGATTGTCGAAAAACAAATGCACCCACAAAGAGAGACTGTTTGGTGCGGTTTATGGGCTAGCGGCATCATCGGGCCGTATTTTTTCCAAAATGAGGCCGGTCAGGCAGTTACTGTGAATGGTGTTTGATATCGTGAGATGATAACGAACTTTTTATGGCCCGAATTGGAAGATATGGATGTGGGCGATATGTGGTTTCAACAGGACGGTGCCACTTGCCACACGCAGCTAACGAAACAATGGCTCTTTTGCGCGATAAATTCAATGGTCGTGTTATCTCACGTGGTGGCGATGTCACTTGGCCGTCAAGATCATGTGATTTGACACCGTTGTACTTCTTTCTTTGGGGTTATTTGAAAGAAAATTTGTACGTCGATAAGCCAGCAACAATTCAAGAGCTAAAGAATGAGATGATTCGGCACATTAACGGCATAGAACCTCAATTATGCCTAAGCGTCATCGAAAATTTGGACCATCGGATGGAGGTGTGCCACCGAGGTCGCGGCGGCCATTTGGCCGATATTTTGTTCCATACATAATTGAACCATACCATATTATCATAATAAAAAGAATTGACAATAATTTCCTAAATAATTTGTGTTTTATTCAAAATCAACATCGGCTCTTGAAATTTAACCACCCTTTATATGAGCATTGAATTCCAGAATGTTTAGACAAAAAGATTGCCAACGTTTTTAGACAAAAAGATTGCCAACGTTTGTAAATATACAACTTGCGTATTTAAAGATATACTAATTCCAATTAATGGGTTTAAATTTCTTAAGAGAATTATTGGACGGTCAACTTTTAAAATTAATTTGTGTGGTGGTAAACCGGAAACTTCTAATGAATTCCAAAACTCTTTGGGATATATAACTGCGTTATATTCTGCAATGACTTCATCTGAAAACCATTGCGCCAATTTTTCGGTAGAGTGTCTCTATAATTATATGAAATAAGGAAAATTCAGAAACCTTATGACGACATCACCATAAAAATAGGCTAGCGTAGCTAATTTAAATAAAATAGAGTGAAATTTAACAAACATGTTGAAATAGTTTTTTTGTGAAAGCAATACAGAAAATATATAGTGGTCTCTGTAATTTGCTTTAGTGTACAAAGGAACAAAGGTTTTCTACTTTACCAGTATTCAGGTTTTATACTTCTATTAGTCACAATTGTTATCATGAAACGTATAGCAGGTACCACAAAATCACTAATAAATCGAGCTTAAAAATTAAAAGAAAAACTAAGTTTGAAAAATAAATTAAAACGTCCCAGGCCAAAGAATAGTAGATTATGCAACTAGTGCTATAAATGGGTAATAATGTGAGAGGTTGGTAAATGTCCGAACGCGCTAGCTCGAGAAATTTTCACAAACCAACGACATTATTACTCATTAGTAACACCAGTCGGATACTTTATTTTATATCATTTTCGACTATAATGGCACTTCATCAACAAATCAAAAATTTTAACTCTAAATATACCGCGCAAGTACTCAGCAATTGGCGCAGTGGTTAAAGCTATTGTATTTGGGACGGGAGGTACCGGATCCGAATCTCAACGGGGAAGGCTTGCAAAAGGGAGTTTCCATCACATGATTACGTTCGGTGATGACGATGAACACAACTATGACCCCCTGTTGTAGTGCAGAATCTATGGGCCGAACCATCGTTCATGTCAGTACAGGCTGGCATGGAGCAATGCATTGCGAAGATGGGTATTCAAAAATCACGAACCTGTATTCGAGCGTCTTCGATTTGGCTCTCTTTGCCGTAAAGTAGGACGTTAAAATAACCGCGAAAGAGTTGGATGAGCTTCGCCCCCACAAAAGATTGTAGGGATTAAAAATAAAAATAAAAAACTAAATATAAACGCAACTTTTTTTCTGACATTTTTTTGTATGTCTAAGTTTTTCATAATTGTGAAAGAAAATGACTGCATCTAACATTGAAATGGACGATCAGGATAATTTAAATAAAATTAATGACGAAGCAGAGTTAATTACTTTAAACTTACTTCCCAAAAAGTCTGCTGATGTGTATTTACGCTCTATATGATAAGTTTATGGAGTAGAGGGAAAAACAAAAAATTTACCAAAAATGAATTAGTGAATCAAAAAAAAAAAAAATCAAATTCTGCTCCAGTCACATCAACTTACTTAAAGTTGTCAAATACAACCAACACAATACATTTGGAAGAAGATAATGTAAATAATGCCGAAAAAATTGTTCGTGGGATACAATTTAATAATTGCAGTGATCTTCAATTTCAATAAATAAATTAAATTTTTATATAAAATTTTCAATTCACAATTGCCTCGACAATTATATTCTTAATGGTAGAGTTACCCAAAAACGCCTTTATTGGTATAGCTATCTCTTCAATAAAGTGCCTATTACAGTTGAGAATGGTATAAAATATTTAATAACAGAAACATTCTAATTGTTAATTCCAAAACCAGTTTATGTAAAACCATAGCAGCTTTTTTAAGATTGAAAATAGAGGTTTGGAAATAAAAAAAATTAGTAACCACAATCTAATATATCGAATGCTTTTCACATTTAATGACATTAATTTCTTGATCAAGGTTGTAGTTTTCTACAGTGTTACCTACAATTGGGCTTTGTTTACCAAATAATTTTAAGTATTTTTTAAGTATACCATCTTTGTCATAATTTTATTTTTTTTTAATTTCTCATTCTAAGATTTAAATTTAAGTTCATAATTTTCAATGTTTCAATGTTCAATATAAAATTCAAACAAACGAAAGTTGAACAAAGACAAGTATATTTTTAATCTACAGTGTTTGCTCAATTTTTAATGTGTTATTGATTTATTTGTTGTTAATACTTGAGTATACATTTGGATATATCATACAAGAATTAGTAAATAAAAATGTATTTTAGTACTTTATGGATTACAAGTATTTTTAGTTTGAATAGTTAATTAAATTCGATTTACATGTTCCATATACGGTACCTAATATTAGTGATATTAAATATTCACTAACCAGAAACTTAAACGTATACAATTATTAAAAACAAATTAATTTTTTTGATGTGGTTTTTAGGTTTAAAGCTTAAATTTTATATATAACTTAATTCTTTCTTGTGGTTTATTTATATGTAGGATGAAATCCTTGTATTCGAAGAGAAAAAAATTAATTAAAATTAACCGCAATGTCATATTAAAAATTTTTCTATAACCCCAAGCTTGTACTTATATCGAAAATCACTAACTATATGCTAGAATATATGATATTTATATAAAAAAGCACAACTTTCTCCGTATATAATTACGTCAGTAAACTACTATATTAATAATTATTTTAATATTAAAATAAAAAATCAAATTAAATTTCACCAAAAAAAAAAAAAAAGTTTTAATTATAAAATTTATGTTTAAAACTCAGAGACATAGAGAATAATATTTTTTTTTTACCAACAGAGTAGGAAGAAAAGCTTAAAAATAAATAAATAAAAGTTTAAACATTTTTCATTTTACTTTTCTTCCTTTTTTTCTTTATGTTTTAATTGAAAATTAAATTAAATATTTATATAACCCGATTTAATTAAAATTAGTCCTATGATAACTCTTTGTATATATATGTTTATGTGTGTGTATTTATATACTAACTTATGAACGTACATATTTGTCGTGTATATAAAATGTAATTTATGTGAAATGAACACAAAATGAGCACATTTAGAAAAATCTGTTACTTGTGTAGTTTTATGTCAAAATTTTACAAAAAATTTAAAGTATACGAAATGTGTATAGCTTCACAAAACTGGTATATATCCTAAATTATATTTCCTTAATCGATTCAATTCAAATTAAATAAAAATACCGCAAATCGCTTAGACCGACCTAAATTTCAATTTAACCTACTTGTTGAAATTTATAAACTACCCAATAATTAAATATTATCAGCAATGTTTGGCGGCCAAACAATTTCATATTTTTTATAGCTGCTATATACCTAGTTTTTGCGATTTTTCCAAACCAACAAATTGTTTCCGTTACAAATCACAAAACCGAAAAATTAAAAATATAATAAAAAAATTGTTCAAATGATTGATTGTTATAAAATAAAAGAAAAACTAAAAATCTACCCCAACATCATATATCGTGTTTTGTGTGTGTGTGTATGTATGTTTGTTTGTATATTTTGTGAAAACGTCAACCCGCCAAACTAATCTTGTTTTTATTAAATTATTAATATTTTCTTCTTTTTTCAAGTTGGATGATATATGAAAATTGAAAACTATAACATATATTCAAACAACAGCTATGTTCGTTCATTTTCACAATCTGGTGATTTGATATTGATGGATTTTTTCAAAATTGTGTTGTTTTATAATAATATATTTTCATTTTTGTGAAATGAGAAAAATCAAAGTTATATTAAAAGTAATTCGTCATATGTCATAAATAAAATGCATTTTTACATTCCATATAATATATGCGACGTATGTTGTTATACTTTATAATATGTATATCTTTATGCCTTTATGTTTTATGCGTGCTTTGAATTTAAGTAAATTTTGTTAGATTTTTTTTTGTTTTTTTGTTTCTGAACTCTGCAATCTGTTCTGGGCCGAAGCTCTCCCAACTCTTTCGCAGTTAACTTTTAACGTCCTATTTTACGCCGTCACCAGCCAAATTGAGGACGCACGAATACAGGTTCGATTTTAAATCCATCTGCACATTGCATTGCTCCAGCCAGCCTGCACTGCCATGTACGATGGTTCGGCCCATGGATTCTGCACTACAACAGGGGGTCATAGTATAGATTTTTAGTGGTGAGTTGCGAATATACCACTTTCAGTAATTATCTTGTGCTACAGTTCATGGTAAATTGTTGACAGTTCATAACGTCAAAGAAAGGCTAATATTGGGTACCTTATACCAAAAACTCCGTCAAAATCGCCAGACTTTTCTAAATTGTTGATTATTTCGTAACAATCAGTCGGAATGCAGTGAGTATGGTTTATTCAAATGAAGTATTATATCGAATATAATCGATCTTTGCCTACTAATTGTTAGTTCTACATAGCACACTGCGCAAGATCTCATAATGGATATTTACGAAAGAGAACGTTTTGTGAAGGTTAAGATAGAAAATATTTTTATAGTATAGATTATTAAATCGGAAATGCTTCAAAATGAATTAAACAGATAATCAACATCTGTGAAGATTGCCTCCTGGATAGAAGGGGCGATTTCAAATACTAGTAAAAGTTAGCAATTTTGGTTTGTATATGGCGCACGCTTTCACTAAATCTATGTTATTAAAACAACGCCAGCACATGAAGCTCTACAATTTTTGGAAACATTTTTTTCTATGTTTTTATTTGTAAAGAATACTGTAATGACCGGAAAATTCACCATTCTCTCATATAATAACGAGAGTTCCGTATTATTCAACAGATGAGTATAACGCTTCATAGGCGTGCTTATCCTAATGGTATATTGCAATTTCGGGTTCGAAATGATTCCAGCACTTTACGAAAAAAAAAAATGTTTTTAAACTCCATAGTTATCAAAGTAATTAGTTTTAAACCCCGTATAAATTATTAATCTTAAGAGATGAAATTGAAAAGAATCATTGAAAATAAATTAAGATCGAATGCCAGAACTAAGACCGCCAAAATTTAAGAAGCAAACAAACGTATAACTTTAATAAAATAAAAAGGAACAATTCGTCGTACCCGCAATGTGGACTATGGTTAAACTTACTTATTACATTGGTCGATTCCGTACAAGATTTAGAAAGTAAAAAAGGGTGATTGATATGAAGTTGAGAAGATTGGAGAATGTGAAGGTCCGGTCCGATTAAAACTATACTACCAGCTGTGAAAACATGACATCAAGCAACTGCTTCCAGCGTAATTGTAACTATAGGAAGAGGAAATAATGAAAAATCTAATTAAAGAGGAATACTTCTAGGGTGTGGACAAAAACTGAATTATATATATATATATATATATATATATATATATATATATATATATATATACATATATAAAAGTATATGTAACATAAATAATGTCACGAAAATTTTAGATTTTCCATATTTCTTTTGTGGTGGTCTGAACATCGGAAAAATTTTATTTGTTTTAATAAAGTCAAATTTTTGTATTTTTTGTGCATTTAGATTTGAAATTTATACCAACCAAAATAAAAAAAAAATATGTAGATAATTTTATTTATTTTTTATGAATTAATAAAATAACCAAACTGAATTTTATATATGAAATTTTCTGTTACTCGTATATGTTTGTATTATTAAAATTTATGATGCCTTGCGTTTTTGTCAAAAAACAAAAAAAAACAAATTGTACCGAATTTACGATCGCGGGTGCACGATATATATATATATATATATATATATATATATATATATATATATATATATATATATATATTTCCGACTTTATTTGTGATGAGTGGGATTGAGTTATCTGCGTGTGAATAGTTAAATATGTATATGGGTTAATAGGTTTGACTTTAAAACGCAAAATGGATATTTCGAATGTTAAGTGTTTTTATTACAAATTTTTATATATTTGTTTTAAATGACGTACTAACTTATATGTATGTTTTACATAAATTTTATTTGTAAATAACAGCCTATAATATATATGACTGTATCCTGTTTATTGTGCGATCATATATTGTCGACATTTTGATCAATTTTTAAATTCACCCATTTACTTGGATTTTATTATATACTTAAACTTATGGGATTTTTAAACTAGTTATATCCTTAAAATCGGAAGAAAATAAATTATTAGTACCTGAAACAAATATGTTTAACTGAACATTTGATCTACAAAATTAATAAATTATTTTATGACAGAATCTTTTGTTGTTTTTTTCTGTGCTACCTATTTTGAGACGGAAGAATTTTTAACTAATTTGCAGTTAGTGGTTAACGTCTTACTTAACGCCAGCTCTTAAATAAGAAAGCGAAACTACATGTTCATATAAATTATCTTTATGTAAATTACATATAGATACTTTCACTTTATTTTGGCATGGAAAATAATTCGGTTCATGATGAATTTTGAACTTAAACTGAAGGCCCTAGTGATCGTTAGTGCAATCTTCTATGGAAATCAACATTCTAAATAAGATAAGAAATTGCAAATTCGCTCAATTTTCAAGACAAAGATGTTGTGAGATACAAAAGTCGCTGCATGCCAACGTCATAAATTATCCACTTGCGGGTGTTTTTAGTTTGATGGTTTAGAAACCACGTATCTACACAAGACTTTTTAAAAATCTGTGAGAGTTGAAGTTTAACTTGTTTACCAGTGTTAACTAGTGTACTAGTGTTAACATAGACCTTCACATATCTCGACTTCATCATTGATATGTGACGAATTTAAAATGACTCAATCAAAAAGTTGTCTTACTCGATGGAAATTTTTGACAAACGTTGCCTTTAAATTGTTGAAGCCAGTATTAACTATAGAAATTTAATTTAAGGACAAACTTAAATGTTTCCCAACATTTTCACACCATCTCTCATAGTGGACAATTTTAGTCGTAATTATTATAGTGCATACAAAATTTACACAACTAAGCGGTACAACAAGGCTTGTTATTGGCAGGAATTACAGGCCTATTTCTATACCTTTAGAAAAGATCTTAAGTAAATAATTCTGGGTTAGCATTTATTTATCGTAAATACCCCGATAAACTTGTTTTAACAATACCATCACTATGCTGTCACCTTCTAGATGAAAATTCAATTTTTTTTTAAAGTTCTAGGACAATTACTAAAATTCTAAATTGTAATTGCCTACAAAGCCAAATAATTATTACTACATTTTTAATTCTTAATTATTGTTAATTAATTTAATATTTAAGTCCCTAATATTTTATTTTAAAAATACTTAATTTTTTGTTATTGTATTTTTACAATCGTATAAATGATGAAATGTCAAACATTTTAACTGGCTTCAACCGGCACAGCAAAGCTGTTAAAAAGTGAGAAAAGTTTTTTAATCTTTACCACAGTTAAAATATTTAACTTTTTAACCAAATGAAACACAGCCTTAATCACTACTGTAGACAATAGACAGTTAGCATTTTTAACACGCTTGGATTTTTCAAAAGCGTTTGATCTAGTAAACCATGATTTACTGACAAATTAAATGATCACTTCTGTTTTTGTTTTGTTTTTCTTTTTGCGATTTTTATTGAAAATTTTTTGGCTAATAAAATAAATTTTATAAATTTTTTTCAATTTAATTAAATTTAATCTTAATTTTTAGCAAAAAAAGCATTTTTTAAATATATCGCGTACGAAATTTTTTTTCGTATGATAAAATTTAAAGATTATTTTCAATAATAATTATCAAATTTCAGCAAAAATTTATATTGAGCAAATTTATATTGGGGGTAAACCATGTGATCTTCAAGATTTTGAAAATATTAAAAAGTGAGCAAATGGAAACCAACTACTCCTATTGAATCTCGCCAAATCTAAATGTGTTTAATTTGCTTTGCATAATTTTGAATACCATAAAAGTAGTTTGCAGTTAAAATTAAAGGTGTCTTGCAGTGCAAATGAATAAATGAATAATCATGACAACAATATTTGTGATTGAAACTAATGGCGGCTTACGTTACTTATGGAGCTTATCGTACCTAATGAGCCAATCAACTTAATGTTAGTTAAAACTTTACTAATGCCTCATTTGAACTGCTGCTCCTCTGTGGCGGAGATACATTTGCTCGATGATTGTATATTCCAAAAGCTTTATATTCTAACAGTTTTTACGCGTGCCTCCGTTTTGTTTATAACGTGCCATGACAAACACATGACAGAGTAGACTATTCGTTTTCTGGGTTGTCAACTAGATTACTTGTTCAGTAAATTTTGTTTTGGAAACAGTGACGGCGGTTGCTATTGATTACAATTATATTTTAGGGATGCAATTATCTAAGCATTTCGACTTTCTGCAAGATGGCCGAATTTTTTTAAGAAAGCGATTATGTTAGGCATTTCGACATGTTAAAGTTGCGACATGTTGTTGTTCTACGGTACATGTACATTTTAGAAGGCTCGGCCTTGAGTTTATAATTTCAAAATTTAAATGAGATGACTCGTATATGTTTGCATTATTCTTAGACTTCGACTTAAAGCTTGACAGCTAAAGCTTAGACAGCTTTCGACTGCAATAACTATATGAATGCAATATATGGGTTTAGAGGTACCATACGTATAATATATTTAAAAGTTGCCTGGCTAGTCGTTATTAATATGTTTTCATAAATGAGACAGCCACTGACCTATGCCAAGTTAAGGGTGGTGTGGTTTAGTGTTCCAGATATTTACGTTCCCAGCACAATATTACGCAATATTAATTTGGTTTTTTTTTGACTCACGGCTTACGCATGCGGAGCTCGAGTTTACTGATTTGTGGAAAGGTTAAGACTATAGTTAAAATTCACTCCGCAAAATACATTCTTAAAGACGATATATAAGTTTCATTATTTATTCTCAATGTTGGAATTGTATTCTAATATGGTATTTGGCATTTATTGAGCTTAAATTTAGTTTTAAACTAGTTCGACAACTTTAAGTAATCATTAGTGTCATGTTCCAGTTCATAAAAACATTTGTACAGATATTTTTATGACGATTATTTTCGAAAAAGAATATTGGTCCATTTAACTATAATAAATTATTTTAAAGTAGCTGTTAAAAAATATTTCCATAAATATTGTCGGAAACGAAAAACTGCAAATTTATATCAAGTAGTACTTCCCGTCTTTAGCCATTAAGACCAATTAAATAGAGATAATATAAATATGTCAGTATAACTTATTTATAGTACAATCTATGACTATTTTACTTTAACGATATTCGTCAAATGATGAACCATTTAATAATGTATGCACGCAGGTATTAATTGATAGATCAATGATGACTTGTAGTTTAACCAAAAAAGCTTAAACTCGAGTTTTAATTTACGATAATCCGATTTTACGTTCATCGAGAACAACTTAGCATTATCGAATGATTCCAAAGGCCGTCAACTCAAGGTGACTCATTTTTGATCTTCTCTATAATAATGTTATATGATTGTAGTATTATTACCTCTAGTTTCAAAAGCTTATGTAAGATTATTAACAATTTTCGAAATATTATAAAAGCTCGGGTGGAAATAAATTTAATTTGTTTATTACTTTTCAGGTACTAATAGGCAAGATCATTAACATTATACACATTAGATGAAGTTTTGGAACCCTACTGAATCCCTTCAACAACAACAACTACACATAAAAAAGGGGCAAAAACCCAATAAAAATTTATAAGATAAAATCAAACAAAATTTAAAAAAAAAATAAAATTCATTTTCTAAATAATTTGGAAAATCCTATTAACACAAACTTTATTATTATTGTTATATTTTTTTTATATATATATATATTTTCTTGTGCTTTTACTACTCATCGTGTCTTGCTCCAATCCCTAAACTAATTTTCATCGAAAAAGTATATTATTGTATTATTGTTTGGAAAAACATGTTTTGCATATTTGATGAGCTCATCGAATATTGTGTGTTGTATACTATTATCGAGTTCAAATATGTGAGAGTTGATGGAGAACATATTTTTCTTATCATTTTCATCGGAAAAGTCCGCCTGTTTTTTTTATTTTATTTTTTTTATTTCAATAAAAATCTAATATAATATGTGTATATATAAACGTAAAGGAAGTGGGTGGACGGTTTACATATATGTACAATATATAGTTTTTTTTTATTGTCGCATTGATATAGTAGTTGTTGAAAAGTTATTTTTGGGGAAAAAAAATTTCTTAAATTTGTTTGATATGTAAACATATCAACATATCATAATGTTATTGTGTCCCTTTATTTAAAATTTGCTTGTGCGTTTCCTTTTAAAAATACGAATACAAGGTCCAGCCAATAAAATAATCGCTCTTTTAGCACAGCCTAATAGATGCCACGAAGGAGTCATACATATATAAATAATGAGATTTATCTATATAAAAAAAAGATAATTTATTATTGAAAAGAATGGCAATATTTTTTGACATTAATGTAATTTATCTTATCTTCTTGTTCTTTATTATGTAAGAAGTTATTTAAATAATTTTATTTTACTTGAGTTTATTAATTACAGTTTTCTGTTAACTATTTTTGCTCTATTAAAGAAGCTTAATACAATGTACAAATAAATTAATGATATATTTTTATAGGTTTTTTATTAGAAAAGTTTTGTCAGTTTTGTTGATATTCTTGGGTATTGTGTTTTGTTTTTGTTGGTTGTTTTTGGCTGTCTCATTTAGACGAAATTAAGTTTTTAGTGCAATTAATTTTATTTTATTATTTTAAGATAACTCAATGGGATGTTAAATTGTTTTGAGTTCAAGGGAATAAAGTTTTTAAAATGGAATGGTATTTAAGATGTAGTTGTGTGTTACGCTAAAAACTTACTAGCTTATAAAAAAATCGCATATAGTGCTTTTGAGCAAAACAAAAAGTTGTTTAAAGCTCACATATAGAAATGTTACATTTTTACATGTAATCGCAATTCAAACATTCAAGAATACAAAATAAAAACAATGATGAAAATAAAATTTATCTCAATTTACGTGACATGAACATAAAATATAGTCAGCATGACATATAGCAGTTTCAAAGCATTTTTGACAAAAGTATGGTATTATATAAAGCAAATACAAGAGACCATGTAATTTAAATATATGTACATACATATAGAGAAGAAAATACTGTATACGGGATTCGAAATTCTATCTTTACCTTTCGATCGTTTTCAATTCATGTAAACATATTTTTTTGTGTGTATTATAGACATATCCCGTCTCGGTGGTGTATACCAAGTATAAAAAGTCAAGAAAAAAGGCATTCTATTTTCTAAAAGTAAACAAAGAGATTTTGAAAAGAAGGAAAATTTGAAAGCTTTATCCTTTTTTTGGAGATTTTATGTTTCTGCGAGTTGTTGTTGTTGTTGTCTCCCCTACAACTGATATACTTGTATTAATGTCGTATGTATGGAGTATATTTGTATTTTGGAGGCGGCTGCATCAAGAAAACCAATAAAATATTTTGAATTGTAATTTTAGTTTCAATAAAAATAAATGGAATATTAAACAATATCTTAAAGGCGAAAGAAGAAATTTTCATCCTTTATGCCCTCTCTCATAAACAAGAACGTTACACTGTGTTTGTGTATATATACATTTTTACGATTAATCATAACTAATAATATTTTTTTTTGTTTGTTTGTTTGCCTTCTGTTTTTCTTGGTTTGGCTTATTCCAGAATATATCTACCAAAAAATAGACATTATTGAACATTTGCCAAAGATAAAGGCATACACACATAACAATGTAGGATGTTAGACAGAATTTTTACGATAAAAAAAAATTGGCAATCTGTTTCCCTCTATATATACATACATTTTGATTCAGTGTATGTAATAGGAACAAATCGAGCGATGAAAATATTATATACGCTAGAAAATTGAATATTTAGCTGTTCTACTGCGAGTCATTTTGTTCATTTTATTTAATTTTTTATTTTTTTTTCATATATTACATTTTTATTGCTGCTTATGAGAGTTCAAATGGTTGCATAAATTTTCTTGATATTTTTTTTATGTTTTTATAATATGTTTTTTATGTTAAGTTAAATGGAAAAGATTAGTTTTATTAATATCGTAATATTTTGTTTTGTTTTTGTTAAGTGTGGAGGTGTTAGTAAAAAACGGATAATTTTTAAACGTATCGTTTTATGGTCAATAATGGAACAAGGCAATACTACCTTCAGATTCATTGATTCTTTCAAAGTCAGTTCTGATCGAAGTGCTTTAAATCTAATAATTAGAACTGTTTTTAGTAAGTTTGATATTTTTAAATATCTGTATAACTTTCGAAGTTGGTATAACTTTAATGTAATAGAACTGACAATTATCAAAGGTACTTTTATTATCACAAATATGTGGAATTATTATCTAGAAATCGACTTATTATTGTCAGCCAAAAAACGATGAAGACTCGTATACTACTTTAACATTGAATTCATATTGATAGCCCCTAGGAATATTCTTGAAATAACTTATACAAGCAATCTTACTATTAAACAAATAGAGGGAGCTTAAAAGTTTCTCAACACATTTGAAGTAGCATTTCAAAGTTTTGCAACAAATTCGATGATCAGCGATCAAAATTCGATGATAAAAAATTTCTTAAACATAACATATTTTTAACAAAAAATATTAGAATTGTTACAGTGCATATCTAGAAACTTTCGCCTCAAACTGAAATATAAGGAAAATCAAACAAAATACCATGACTGGTATTGTGGATTTAATATATTAGGCACGCTGGAGTAAGTATTAATAGATACCTAAAATTAAGACACCACAACTGCCTAACCAATTTAATTTAACCAATTTTAATGCAAGTGATTGATGGCTTGATAGGCTAAAATAACAAAAATATATTTTGTTTAAAAATATCATAATAGTTATGATCCCTTTTATCAGAAACTTATGCTAATTGGCAACAAAACCAATTAACTTACATATTGCAGAGGCATGAACAATTGAAATGGTTTCAATTTGGACGAAATTTCTTTATTATACAAATTATAGTCTATACCAATGCAGTCGAGCAAATAATTGTCAACTATCATTTTTAGAAGTATATACAAATAGGGCTGAAAAATTAAATGGCTTCCACTGAGTGGCAAAATTATATTTCTGAATTATATCAAAATATGTAAAAAATTAAATTGTAGTACTTTCTTTTTATTTTTTTGTATCTGAACCCTGCAATCTTTTCTAGGGCTGAAGTTCCCTCAACTCTATCGCGGTTAATTTTTGACGTCCTACCTTACGCCGTCACCAGCCAAATCAAGGATACACAAATACAGGCTTTTAAATCCATCTGCACATTGCATTGATCCAGCCAGCCTGTACTGACATGGAGGATGGTTTGAGCCATAATTCTGCACTCCAACAGGGGTAATTGTTGGGTTCATCGTCATCACCGATGATGAAGAATCACTTTTGCAACCCTTCCCTGTTGGGATTCAAATCCGGTACCACACGTTCCAAACACTGCACTAATTGCTCGGTAATTGTAGTACTTTTTGTAATGGATAATGGCATACTACACATAGTCGTTGAAGGACTTCAAAACATTTGAGTTTAATATCCGCTACCAAAACAAGACGTCCTGGCAGCAACCAAAGTGGTAAATATCAAGGGTTAATATAAAATTATAAATTATATTAGAAAGCATATTTGATTAAGAAAATCAGCAGTCCAATTGACGGAGACTCTCAATAATTAGCACAGGATAATAGTATAAGCCTAATTACATTGTTTGTACCTATCATTCCAAATTTTTTAGCACTTATGAATTAAGTATTGTATATTTTTTTTTTATGTACATAAAACATATTATTTGTAAATTACATGAATTAAATTACTGCATATTTTTATTATTTAAAAAATCAGTCTCTAAAATCTTAGAGTTGTTATAATAACCACAGTTTCACTTATAGCCCAAATCCGCTTATAATACATTTAAGTTGCGACACTTTTGATGTTTTTATAGCGGACTTTGACTGCATATTGGTACTGTACAGGTACAATAATTTCAATATATCCTACGCTGACCTATTGATTGATTTATACGCATACTCTATCATGTAAAAATTTAATAGTTAGTTCAATGTTCTCGTGTTTTTGTTGTTTATATTACTACACGACCCTTTTGATAATAATATTTAGACACATAAAATACGCCAAATATAGATTACATTGCTTCTCACCTACCGCGTGTCAATAAAAGTCAAACAGTATAGAACGACTCAAATATTGAATATCAATACATATCATTAACAGGACAAACAATAGACAGCTACAACAGAAGAAAAAACATGATAAAACCTAAAAAAAAAACACGCAATCACTATTATTTTTCGATTTTCCCTCACTTTTATTTATTTTTTTAATTTAACTAAAAACACTATCGAAGCCACACATAAAACAAAAAAAAAATATTTTAAATACAGATAGAAATAAAATTATGTTTTTCTATTAATTGCTATGACATTGAATAGACTCGCTGAAAATCATTTTCGGAAAATTTGGAAAGTTTTTTTCACTTCATTGTTTTTAATCAAAATGATTTTTATATATTGTCTTTTGTACGCTTGTTTCTGTTGAATACTTGTCGAATAATAAAATCGATATATTGAGGAATATGATATATAGTGTGATTCTTAAAACGATCGGTTCAGTCTGAACTTTTTGCAGCTCACCTTGATGAGATATTACAACGACAAGTAAGGCAATCAGCGGAAAATAATATTACTCCAGTAAATAAGGAGGATTATAGAGAAATACTATACCTAAAACACAAATACATTTGACAGACTATGGATTAGTTAAATAAACGCACTTAGCAAATCTACCACTAATCCTAAACGTTGACATACTATAGGTTTTAACTATGATTCAATTACAGCAAAAATAGTCGAAGTACTTCCTGACAAAGAACTTATTCATTTAACGAAAACTTATTCATATAATCAACGCATCATTTCAACTAAAACTACAAGTTCGAATAAATCTTGTAGCAGTAGATTTGTTTCACAGTTTCTGCTGCTTAAAAGGATAATGCCTACAATACTACAAAGAAATCTAATATTGCCCTCATTAATTTGGATTTTGATAATATTACTCTATAGTATACTATTGAACAAGTTTACAAAATCACAAACATCATAGAAGAAGTTCCTGAAAATACGAAAATATGTTCTACAGCCTTACTGTGAATGCATCCTATACCTGAATAAGACAGCTACCAAGAAAGATTTCCATAGGAATAGGGAAGTCCAGAATAATATATCCAAAAAATTTTGATACTAACCAATGCGTTAATTTCTTCCAATATGACCATTAGATTGCTCCACAAATTATTAGATGGTATAAGTATGTAATCAATTGTAATATTAATGCCAAAAACATAAAACAAATATAAAACAATCAACTTTAACCAGTAAAAGGTTACATGTCTTTATTAGAAATGAAATCATAAGCAGTTAAGTCAAATTCAATACTATGGCTTTTAAGTTTCAAATGAATAAAAATATATATTATTTACATTCCGATATATCGCGTGATAAGAGTTTGAAGGATCATACTGTTCATCGCATATGTCAATAAATTTAGATGTAGGCAACAGTATATGTTCATATATACATTCACCTTCTCTTGTTTCAATCGATATGTTCTAATTATTTTTATGTATTGAATTTGTTTAATGGAACAAACAATCGGCGTGTCTTAAAACAAAACATAAACAGTTTCCCTTTCAAAATCTCCATCAATCGATTTTAAATTAAATTAGAACATAACAATTTTATATTTCATTTTAGTCTTCTATTAATATACGAATATCTATTTTTCCATATCTACAAATACTATAGCAAAAATATAATTGAAAGTTAAATACCTACTATATACAAGTAGAAAATGAGACAAATTGTTATTGACATTTTTAGTTTTTTTCCCGGTTGCGCGCTGTTGTAGTTGAAAATGTATATATATTTTCAAATGAAAACAAAACAAACTAAAAAAATTATTAGCATGAAATAAAAATTGAAAAAAATATTTGAATGATACTAAAATAGAAAAAAATAAAAATAAAAATAAATTAAAAATGATATTTTTATTAAAATAAAACTTTGTAGGGAAAAAGGGGTGAATAAGTTTTTCTTCAATTTTTTCACCCAATTTTTATGTTTTGTTTATGTATAAATTTTTCCGTCGATTTTATTGGGACGGAAATTTGAATGCCATGATTACCTACTATTGCGCCGCGCTAAGTGAGCTTTTATATGATAAACAATTATGTGTATATGTTGTTAGTAAAAGGGGTGCCAACGAGTTTTTTGAGATTCAACAAAGACGATAGTTTAAAGAATTTCATTACGTTTTAAATGATAATCTTTTTTTTTTTTTTGTTGAATGTATATGTATATATCGTTATTAAGTATTTAGTGTAGCAGAAATGAAACGAAGTTTAATTATCTTTTTTAAATATTTTGTTGTGGGCGAGGAAGAAAAAGGGTTGGCTTTATCAAGATCTGAATTTTATTGAAAATTTAGTGAATTATTTTAAATATTGTAATGATCGTAAATATGAAAAATTATTTCGACTGTTGACTGTTATTTAACGATTGTCAAACTTATATTTAAACGATCTTTAAATGATTAAATCTACAAACATGTTTAGGTTTCTTCGGTGCATTTTAATTTAAATGATATTTTTTATTTTTTTATTTAAAACACCTAAACCTATACTATGGTATACAAGACCGTAAACGATTCATACCGCGTGATAAGCAAGTATACTTACTATTGCTATACATCCGGTGACACCTAAAACAGGTAAGTCTTTGTACTGAGAGAACTGAAAAAAGTGTTCGAATTACATTGCGCAGCATCAGACACAGACTATATGCCGTTATGTATGAAGCCCTGAAAACAGTGATTATTTTTGTTTCACGAAATATGATCGAGGAATAAGTTGGTTAAGCAGGAATTTTCTATAAATGTTGCGGAACAACCAGCTAGGATTTCTAATTTCCACCTTTTTGGATTAAGCCCTTGTACAAACAATTAAACCTCGGTATCAAATTTATTTTCAAAAGTTTGGAAGTATAGGACTTTAGGAAGTGAAACAAATTTGTCCGATGCGGAAAATGTTTTTTAAAATTCAAAAAAGCTTCTCAAGACTAATGATATTGTGCAACAAACTCTGGCAGATACTAATAAACAAATCAATCGGTCTACTGTAAAATTACTTGAAGTCTATGCATTGTTTTTTTTTGCTAAATGGTCCAAAGACGGTAAGATATGTTAAGTAATAAACAACGGTTTGATAAATACCAAAACTGGTTCGATTATGCAAGAAGTAACACTCCTAGAACTAATAATGTAAAGTGTACAAAATTAACATAAACAGAGCAAGGTTAAAAACAAGTCTGTACAACCTAAAAGTATACTAAACGGTAGGAAATAACTATTCCGTTTAGTCATCTTATTTACGAAAACATAATTCCTGCCGTTTCCCATATGTCCAAACAAATCTTTGTGTGTGTACCGAGCTAGAAGATTTATTTAAAAATATTATAATAGTTTAGTAACTATGAATACTATAATAATAGTAAAACTAAGAAGGTCATCCAGAACAAAATTTAGAATTCCGAAAACTTCGATTCAGAAAACTATAAAGGTTGGTAAATATACTGTTAACAAATATCTAATCGAGTTTCAAGTTTTCAATAATCGGGTGATAGTAACAAGACAATTGACATTGATACTCCTGAAAAAAAACTAAACCACCCATTCTGTAAAAAAAGTTTTAAAAAAATACGGTCAAAAATTACTCGATCGGTTTATGTTTTTTTAAATTGATTTTCACTATTCATCTTCCAAATTATTGTGAACTATTTTGTTAAAGAGTGAAGCGGCAAATTAGTATATGCCAAGCTGTAAAATTTATGTAGCTGTATAATTCGCCATCCAGAATGTTCATTTAATATACAAATGGCTAAGAGAATAAGCTTAAGCAATTGAATGTGCCACGTGAAATTGACAATATTACGTTTAGCACTATAGGTCCCTGTACATGGTACTGAGACCCACAAGCGATTTTCGAATCGGAACACCGTAACTTTTCTTGAAATGTGTTTGTTACTTTAATATGTCTGATTTTCATTTATAACAATTCACAATGGTTTTGGTAAGAAAAAAAATTACAATTGCGTTGGGGTATTTTAATGGGTATTTTAATTTTTTTATCTTTTCTTAATATGAAAAAACTCAACTCATCGTTTCAGTCGATGGTTTCAACTTACAGAATATAATAGATTACAAGGCAAACTTTTAGACGTCAATGATTTCCTTGATCACAATACAATTAGGTATGACTTACGCAACGAATTGTACTTCAGTTGTGCAACAATCCAGTATAGAAGAATCTCAAAAAGAACAAGTGGAGAAAGAAACCATTAGACCATGAGGTGAAGTACAATGCGAGAAAAAACAAGCATCCAGATGTTTGGTGGTCACTACATTCGATTCAATTGAAAGGCAGAAAGCAGTTAAAGCTGGGAATGAGCGATTGAAACACAATGTAACTGTTGAGACAACATGTGATGCTTTCAATTTTCCTTCGGTCATTGGCAAAGTATTGTGGTCGAAACTAAAAAAAAGCAGAAAAGTAGTTTGGCAATAATCGGTTATCACAAAAATAGCATGTAACGTAGAAGCGAAGAAATTGTTCCATGTAACTTATATGCCTTTTTACCATCTTATTATGTCGTGTTGTCGATTTCCTTAAGAGATCGTTACGCTGCAAAACTAATAAATGGACTGAGTTCAGTCATGTTTGGAATGCATTTCAACAAAATCTAATTCAAGTTCACCAACCGTCAAAATAACTGCTTTTCAATGAGCAACTAGTCACGACCAGATGCAAATGTTCATTAGTTTATTCCTAGTAAACTCGATAAACAGTGAAGCAAAATATTTGGAATTATCGGTGCAAACTAACTATTCACATTGAGAATAAGGTTAACACAAAAATATTGACGTCAATATTACGATGGGCAACTACTTTTTTTCTGTGTCATTTGAGAATAAAGTTAAATAGCCGGAATATTGGAATTCCAATGCCAGTGAAGTATTTTAAAAAGACTCGACAACCATTACATATAGCTCATTATTTTGTTTCTAGATGCAATTGTTCATCTATGCCAGTATAATAGCAGAACAAAACTGCTTTTATCTATATCAATTGCACACCACGTTTATAGAAAGAAGCAAGTTGAGAGTTTGCTATAGACATCGTTTTAGTCAAATATCGATTGAAATTCATTTGCCTCGACGCCCTTGACATATTCTCGTATTACTAAAATATTTATTGTATTTTGTACAAAGAAGGAAGTCATTAAACATTTCCATAATTTCACTATATTCTCATAATCCGTGTATTTTTTATTATATCAGTAGAACATTATTAAATTTTTCAATTGGCACAGCTTGACTAAGTAGTTGTATGTGTCCGTTGCGTAGCGAGAAAAGACCAAATCGAAAAGCAGGCAACAATTTTTTATTATAATTAAAGCGTGTTCGTTCCTTCGTTCGTTTTTCCCAAAAACAAACAATTAAACCTACAAAAATTGATCGCATCAATAAGGTCATAATTTATTTAACGAAACAAATCTGAATGTATAATTAATAAAGTTTATAATTTTCTTCAAACTTTTTTTCCAGATAACACGAAAAAAAAACTTTTATAATTTCAGATTTCCCATATTTTAATTTTCTTATTCGTCGTTTCGTATTTTTAATTTATATTAAATTCGAAATTTATCTTGACAAACAATAAACATAAATATTGTATATATATATATATATATATATATATATATATATATATATATATATATATATATATATATATATATATATATATATATATATATATATATATATATATATATATATATATATATATATATATATATTATATATATATATATATATATATATATATATATATATATATATATATATATATATATATATAAAAGAAAGCTGTTTTTCGGCAGTTGTGATTATATAAGTATATACCGTAAATCCGCGAATTGGAAATAGAAGCCTTGAATTTAGATTCATGTATTACATGATTAGAAATTTTCGTGTCTCAAATTAAGCACAACTTTAATTTTATATTCAATTAATTACACATTCAAACATAATTAATAAAAAAAAAAAAACATAAAATTTAATTTACATTGATTCGTTAGCAAGAAGGTAATAATTTTTTATGTTTTTATTGTTGTTTACCATTTTTTGTGATTTTATTTATATAATTTATTATAGTTTTTCATTTATTGTTGTTATTAGTTTCCTTTTTCCTAACCTAACAATACATATTAAAATAATATATACACAAAAACAAAAGCAAAATCACTCAAACCCACCCACTTACATTAAGGAATATTATTATTATAGTATATACATAGAAAACAGGAAAAGCCACAAAACACTAATAATTCGTAATATCAATTAACATTGATATTAATACTAATGTTGCTGTTATATTATTACTTAAGATCATTATAATAACAAATATACTATTATTGTTGTTGTTTCACAATTTTATCATTTTAAATCAATTTTCCCATCTACCTAGTTTACACAAGGAAATATTACTTATTATTTCCAAACATTTTAACAACTAAACTATTATGATTATTGTACATGGTGTATTGTGTTTGTTTGGAAGGAAATATATAATACATATATATGTATACATACTAGTTTATATATAGTACAAACATATTATATATGTTCAAAGGAAAATAGAATTTAAGAGTTTCCTTGAATAACAGGTAGATTTTCATAAACTAATGATGAATTATTGTGCAAAATTGTTATACTCGTATATAGCGTGGTACAAGCATCCGCATTGTATGTGAAATTATCAATCTTAAATTTTGTTTCTATGTTACCGTGCATAACATTATACATGCGATAAATCTACTAAATCGAAAAAATAGCAAATTAGTATTTTCATTCTATAAAATTATTTTTCATCATACATAAAATATCAAGAAAGAAAAATCATATAATAAATGAACGGGAAATGGAAAATTATTATTATTTTGATTTTATGTAAATAGAAATAAAATTTATTAGGTCTGTTTATGTTGTTGTTTTGTGGAAATTATTATGGTTATAGAGAATATAAATAAATAGCCTCTTATAAGTTGAATAAATCAAATATATTATCATGGAAAGTATATAAAAGGTACGCGGTGCTTTTAACTGTATTATATTTATATATATAAAGAGGGGAATTTTTCGCGTTAATTGGGATTTATTTTATTTGTACTAAATATATGCAATTATGCAAATTTGTAATTGAATTTGGCTACCTTTTTTTCTACTGCTAGGGCATCTTAATAGCCTTAAACACAATTAATAAGCACTAAAAGTTACATCGATAAAATGTTAGTTCACATGTTAATAGATCGAAAGTTATTTTAATAAAATGTCTAGTTTCAAATAATAATAAAGCCAATACAATTTCTCATACATTTTATTATGATACAAACAAATCAGTGTCATTTTTAGTACCGGTTGAAACACAAAAGTAGATAAAATATACCAGTAAGGTTAATTTTTCTAAAAATTTCACTATTAATAGCACTACGACTAAGGTTTTTACTGATTTATTTTATATTTAGTGAAGCGGGTCGTAAGTAGGCTAAAACAAATCTTTAATTTAAGAAAAATATTATCCATCAAAATGTAAGTAACAAGTAAATATTTATCGATCTTAAATTTTATTAACTGTTGTTAATATTATAGTACCGACAACCATAAGCTAATCACAGCTACAAAAAAAAATTTAGATTAATTTCCAACAACAAAATGAACTTGTGACAGCAATCATGCAAAAATTAGAATCATGACATTAAAAATTATCAAAACAACAAATAAATGACAAATAATCCACTAAAACAAAAAAAAACAATTATCATTTTCCATTTCCCCGATTATTAATCAAATTATACTTGATATACTTGTACATCCCAACCCCACTTACAAATTCTATACACCTTTCTACTATTCAGTTATATCATGAAAAAATTATTTTCCGTTTTCTGTTTTTGTGTGTTTCAGTCAAAGTCAAAAATTCATTAATCATTTTCTAAATTTGACAATGAAAATGATTTTTTGGTTGTGTGTGTATATAGTTTTGCCAAGTTTTTTTTTAATTAGATTTATAAATGTATGTTTAACCCTTAATTGTAAATTTATCTACTTATATTGAATACAGTCATAATGTATGACTATTGTTATGGTTGTGTCCATCATTCAATTTTCATATCTCATCTCGCAATATTATCTGAATCTCCAATCTCACATAGTGATATATAACCGTTTTTTTATGTTCATATAAATATAAGTTAGTGTAAATAGTGATGTGAGGGTATAATGAATAGTTTATTCTAGATGGTGAAAATACCATGAATAGAATAAATACTATGTATTTGGAAAATGAATTTTCATTTGGTTTAGGTGTTGTGAGATTTTCTATTCAAATACGATAAAAACAAAAGAGCATTACAAAATAGTTTTTGTATGCATATAGAGTTTTTAAAAAAAACCATGAACAATAAATAACCTAGTTTTTTTACTATTATTTCCTTATAGTCAGCATATATAAATTTCCCGCTTTTTTTACTTCAATAAAAGTTAATCAAAATCAAACAAATAAAAAATGCATGATCAAACGTAATAATATTTTAGGTGGGGATTTGAAAATATCCAAAAAATTTAAATTTAAATATTTCAGAATTCAATTATCATATACTTCAAAAAATGTACGTTAAATACTCATACGAATTCTTCCGATATACATATTATAAATCGAAATCTACCCTGTTGTGAAAGCCAGTATGTTCTTTATTTTTTCTATTTGTCACAAAATTGTTAAGGGTAAAAAGTGATTGTTATCGAAAAATATGTTAATTGGGACTGATAAATATTATTATTGCTTGGCTATGAGCTTGACATATAAAAATATTGTCACATAAATTTCCGGTTGATAATCTTTTCAGTTTTGGGTTTATTATTAACATATACAGATAAACATATGATTAATTATTATGTTAACTAGACATGCGAAATTATTTAACGGTTAAATACATAAATGGTGAATATATGGATATTAATTTATATAAAAAATTGAATATATGGTTTTTAACTAGACGTTAATACTTATATTATGTCGAGATAAGTAACTTTTAAATATCCAAACCAATTACCAATTAATAATATTTGTATGACAATTAAAAGTAAAAAGCCTTTGGCAGATTCAGGTCTGACATTTAAATCTAGCCATTAAAACGTTAATTACTGTCGACAAAGCACGAACCTAAACTGGCAATACTGCGAGAAAAAGTTGTTAAAAAAATATCTTTTTTTTTTCCGGGAAGACATTTTTCAACAAAACCTACTTTAAAATCAACCCTTGTTATTATATCGTTCTATATTTAACACAACAACAAGAAAAACTTACACATTTCCATTAAAACATCCATTTTTTTTTATTTCACTCTAGCAGTATCAATTCCGCATATTATATTTATATACATAACCATTCAAACTCAAATTTCATTAAAATAAAATAAAAAGAAAAGAAAAACGTGAAAGAAATACGAAGAAAATTGGAAAATTTATTTTCCACTCAGAATCTTAATTACAATCACCAACACTTCAATATAATGTCGATTGAAAAAAAAAAATTCAATGCAAATTAATACACTTTTCTTTTACACTTTTAACACCCTTTTTTCTGTACTATACTATAAATTCTATAGTGTAGTGAAATAACAAAAAAAAAAAAAAAAGGAAAATTTGATATCAACTTTTTTTTTCTTGATTTTATGCCGAATTTTCTCCTTTACTTTTTTCTTATACTTTACCCTAATTTTCTGGTCGGTTGAGTTTATTAAAATAAAGTAAAGTTTCTTATATAACGTACAAAAAATATTGAGATGTTAGATGAGAAAAAGTGTTGTTATATATTATTTGTTGCTGGTTTATTTATTGACATACATTTTGTTTTCATCATTAACCCTTGATTGTAATGAGGCAAAACCAATTTTGAACTAGACTGGCAATGAAGCGACTTAGGGTTAAATATTTATATGCGTATAAATCTGATGCTGAAACGATTTTCTGATTATTGATGAATTTCGGAAATGTCTTGACTTTTCGATTCATACATACTTATAACTGTATGTATATATTTCTCATACAATATATTATGTTTTCTTATTTTTGTTTAGATTGATTTGAATAAAATATGTTTTTTAAGCATAAAATTTCATTTTGATGTGTTTGATAAGATAAAAATATTTTATAAATATAAAAATGATGAATAATCTGTCTAATATTCTATGCATAGCAGCCCCCATAATATATATATATATATATATATATATATATATATATATATATATATATATATATATATATATATATATATATATATGTATATATATATCAGTATATACTGATATAAGTAGATTTATCTACTTAGATTGTCAATGTGTCATTAGCATTAACGAATTTTTTTTTCATGTCTATGAAATGATTGTAATTTAATAATTTTAGTTAACCCTCGAACAAATTGGTACACATTTTTTTTTAAATTTTCGAAACAAGTTAATAATTTAATTTTTGCATAAAAGATGTGTCTACAATTTTGTAAAAATGGTTTATGTATTATTGTTTCTAAAATAGAAAATTGAAAATCTTACGAAACTTGTTTTGTTGAATGTCACTTATGCTATTGACAGAGGAACCATTATAACATTTCCTTATACATAAAATTTCAGTGACGTAATGCTCCAAAGTAGAGTAACATACCTGAAAAAGCAAAAAAAAAAAAAACAAAGTTAATTAAGTTATTTAGATCGAATAAATAATAACGATTTTATGAAGGCGTTGGTCATGTTATTAAAATAGCAGGTTATAAATATTAGATCAACAACTGGTACAACTTAAAATAAATGGTTTGTTTAAAATAATGGCAATATAAAGAAGATATTGTGATTTTTTCGGCTCAAATTTCATTAATTCAACAGTCATCGATGAAATATGTATATGGTTATGCAAAAAATATAATAGAAAAGCAAAATTTCAATTCTGATAAGATTCAAAATTCCAAAAAAATTCCATGAGAGCTCAAAAATTAATTGTTAAACAATTAACAAAATAATAATTATTAAGGTTCTTGGAGGTTCTCAGTCTTATCAACAAATTAATTAAAGAATTGGAAGTATACAAAAAAGTGTAAAAATTGAATTATTCAATGCTTGATGTCAATATAGATTGACTTTGCCAAAGTCATAATACTTAATAAATATCTTATTGATCTTAAAGCTTGTAATGTTAAGATATTTTAACTAATTAATAATTAAATGAAGTAATGATTTTGACTGAAGTTTTAACGTTCATTCAGTAACATTTAGCCGAGTTAAAATTGATGTGCCAACATGCATTCGATTCTTTACTGGCGTAATGGTTTGAATTATAATAGATTTTCAATTTAAAATAAATATTTAATCAAGGCACAAATTGGCATGTGAGCGAATTATTCTTTGTTGTAAAGTCAACTATCGGTGCATTTTTTTATTCGCGCCTTATAGCTATTCAAACTCAATATCGAGCACCATATAGATAATTGTCCACTTAAAAATTTGTTATTATTCTATTGTTCATTTTTAATTAATTAAATGACCCAGGACCATAAAAATCAAATAACATAATTTGTAATAAACATTTATGAAAATTTACAAAACACAATGTACAATAATTTTACAACAATTAAATAAAATTCAATTCAATTTAATAAACGAATTAAAAAATTGGATCTATAATAAAAATGTTGTGGGAAAAAATGGTGCGATAAACTTTAGAAATAGAAGGTTTTAGATAAACATTTATCTATTTATTTTTGAAGGGCACTTAATTTTATTCCAAACATTACCGATTGTCTAAAGGATTCTTCAATTTTTTAAAGTTCTTTTAAGTTCAACTGTTTTCTTAAAGAAGAACTTTCTCCAGTGGCTCCACGGCCTAAGTTTTTTTTTTTTTGCATTAAAGAAGTAGCTTTCCTTTTAGTCTGTTCTGTAGCAGACGCAGATCTATCATTAAGTATATCATATAAATGTAGATGAAAGTAAAATATCAAAAAAAAAATATTGGTAAAATAACAAAGTTTGATAAACTTTATGAATCAGGTGCAAAATCACTTGAAAATTTTAAATATTAAAGGTGGTAAATCAAACATGCAAATTTCTGCTTGTAGCGCAAAATAGTATGATTAGAGCTTTTGAAGTGATGAGCTATTTGATGATTAAGATTCCAAAACGTCGGAAGAAACCATACCCCTAAATAATTGTGGAGAAAAAGATATTAGGAATCGTTTTGCAAAATTTATATTCCCCACTTAACATCTCTAAACATCTTGCAAATACCAAAAAAACTTGAAGGGTCACATCATTCACGACTGTGGTGCGTCGATACATACCACTGTACCAGAATGGTCTTATGCCAAAATCAACAGAAACCAACCTTATTTTGATTCCATCAGTCATTGCAAAACACTGGAATACTTGTATAATTTTGGTTTTTGCAGTGTTTTTCCAGCCCAAGTCAAGGTTTAAATCATACCGGAGCAATCGCTTTGAATCTATCGAAATAAAAGGTTTGCATTGATTTGAGCCATCTTCGGTGTATCTCAAGGCAGATGTTCCTCTATATCTTCATTATTTTTACTAAAGCGACCTGGAAAGACGGTTGGTTGGCTCTTTAACAAAGAATTACTTTATATTATTAATGTAAAATAACTGACATCATATTTAATAGTATATATATATATATATATATATATATATATATATATATATATATATATATATATATATATATATATATATATATATATATATATATATATATATATATATATATATATATATATATATATTTCTTTAATCTTTATTAAATTTTAGAAAAGCCGAATCAATTTAATTGAACTAGCCATTAACATAAATCTGACAGTCATCCATATAAAAGTGGAACTTACAGAAATGTATAATATTTGCTTGGTCATTCAGACAACACAACATATGAGACACATCAACATAAATGTAAAAAATAATTGTTGGTAAATTTCAAAAATATGATCTTTATTTTTTTTAATTTGTCTGAAGGAATGCAGATTTCTTATGGCAGCTGTTTACCGAATATTTAAATATTATTAATGGCTCGATTTACATGTCAGTTAGTTTCCTAATTCAGTATATGCTGATTCCCCAATTTTGCGAACTTTAAGTGTATTAAGAATCCACTCCAAGTATATTTAATTTGGGCAGCTGAGAGCCACGACATATATAGCAACACGTAAAGGTTTTAGAATATTTATCCTCGCGATGGTTTTGTTCTGACTAGAAAAGCATATAAACGTTAAATTGAGCGTGTTGAAGGAAAAATATACTCATATAGAAAAACTGCACAAAATGTGTAATACCTGATCGAAAAATGAAATAAAATAACTGAATTTAAGCCGGCATAATCCCTAATAACATTAAAACGTTTTGCTAAAGAGCATAAATAAATGAGCTAATTTCATTTTTTCACATTTAAGGCGCTTTCTCCGTTCCATTCTTTTGTTCAATAATTTTTGTCTTATCAAACGTTTAACATTGCCAATTCTTTTAACCAGGGTCTGCTATTACTAAGCGATAATCATTTTTTATTCTTTTCAGAACACTGTATTTGGAATTTAAATTGTTTACTGTAAATTTTTTATCAGACAAATATGGGAATGACCAAAGAAATTTGAAATGATTGCAGATATTTTGTAACGATTCAATTTCGTGTTTGCAAGCCAGCTACTACGGAATCATTTGTTACGTTAAACACATTTATGTGTTTCATTATATTGTTCAGCAATCTATTGGCAATAGCATTGCCATTGGTCATGGAAAAATCAAATGTAAATCCATATTGACAAGCTTTTATTTTTGTTTACGAAAATATTTCATTTCACGTTCCACTTAAAAAGTTAAAATGCGAAATTTAATTTTTAAACTTTCAATATTATTTTGCTCAACATCAACGGTAGTATTTCAACCTTCAATTACCAAATCTGTCTGATGCAAATTTCGAGCTACCTATATAATAGAAAGTAAAAAATATTTAAATTTATTTAATTTTTATTTCTTTTTATTAATTGGGCGGTTGGAGGTTAATTGAAGGAACACATTTCATTAAAGCCTTTCAAAACGAAGATAGATTGTTGGCTAATGTTTTTACTGCATTCAAGCAGACCATCTAGTTTTGATAGTTTAGTAGATACATATGGCTATGTTTCTTTAAAACTTTCCATCTCTAAAGAAAAATGCTAAAAAAATTATACATATTTTGTAAAACTTATTAAATAAATAAGAGAATACTTTTTTTTTATATATATACATGAATAAAAAATGGGCGTGTTAGCCGCTCAACCGATCGTCATGAAATTTTTACCATGTATTAGTTGCATGTCCAGAACAAACCTATAACGATATTTTTGAAGGGACCTCGTGGTATATGGACCACTGTACAATTTTGCTCTAGTATTTCGATTTTTTTTCAATTTTTTCACGGGGCAAACTAGAGACATGCTCGAATCCAAAGGGTTCGTCGTCTTAGTCAAGAAGACCTTTCTTAAAAGTTTCCACACAATTCATCTCATCTGATTCAAATATTGCATAAGAAAATTCAAAATGTTTACAATGAGAGGCTTGCTTTTGCAATTACCATTAATAAAGCCCAGAGGTAATCATTAAAAATAGCTGGTGTGAATTTGGAAATCCATGCTTTTCGCATGGTCAATGCTCGAGAGTGGGAATGTCAAAAAATTTGTTCATTTTCATATAAAGAAACTCAAATTTTGCAACAAGAAATGCTAAAACAGGGCACCACAAAACAGGATATCATAAAACAGTAATTAGTACACCAAAGAAAGAGATTTATATTGAAATATTATCTGCAACTGTTAAGTGAAGAAAATTAAATAAATTTAATTAATTAATTTTATTACTTTTACTTTACTAAGTAAGCCACATTATTAGACATTATTTGGGACGAATGCACCATGGCATATTAAAAAGCATTTGAAGTGCTTGATTGTACTCTCCGCGATTTGTGAAAAAATAACCGACTAATGGGAGGATGCTACTAGTAGGTAATTTTCGTCAAACTATGCCAGTCGTTCCACGATCAAAACCCCCTAATAAACTTAATGCCTGCCTGAAAGCGTTTTATCTTTGGAAACATGTAACGAAAATCACACAATCAACAAACATGTGTGTGAATTTACATCATGATGTTACAGCCAAAACATTTGCCAGTCAGCTTTTGGATTTTGATATCAAGAATTTTATAATTGGTCTTATAATATGAGAAATATGGTTTCCGCCTTCATTTCGGTCCAATGGCGCCATCATTACGACGTGGTAATGAAAATTTTTCAAAACATAAACTACAAACAAAAAACTACTAAAATCATAGTTGGATTTGCGGTCCAATGGCGCCATCATTACGACGTGGTAATGAAAATTTTTCAAAACATAAACTACAAACAAAAAACTACTAAAATCATAGTTGGATTTGCGAACGTGCAATCTTAGCTCCCAATGATGGCGGCGTTAATAAAGAAACTCGATCAATTGAATCTCTGGTCCAATAATGACATACAGATATATTGACGTAAATATTGATGAGGATCATACTGTCAATTATCCAATAGAGTTCCTTAATTCTTTGAAGCCGTCCGAAATTCCACCATATATACTATTTTTAAAAGAGGATTCATTAATAATACTGCTCTGTAATTTAAATCCACCAAAGTTGTGAAATGGAAGACGGCTTTGTGTGAAGAAACTGATGCCAAATGTTATTGAAGCAACGAATATTACCGAAAATGTATTAAGTCCGCGCATTCCTATGATTCCCAACAATTTGCTTTTTGGATTTAAGCGACTTTTGCGGCTTGCTTTCACAATGACAATTAATAAAGCCCACAAGCAATCATTGAAAATGTCTGGTGTGAATTTGGAAATTCCATGCTTTTCGCATGGTCAACTATATGTTGCTTGCTCTAGAGTGGGAATGCCAAAAAATTTGTTCATTTTCTCACCTAAGTATTGGAAAAACCAAAAATATTGTTTATCCAAATGCTTTGCAATAAAAATTAAAACTAACTAAAATATGTCATTTATTATTCTCATTGATCATCACACAAATTTACATATGTATACGTAGGTCACTGTATGAAGTGCCAAAAGTATGGAACTTATTCCCATAAATAGCATGTTCTCATACTCGCCTATAAGGAGGCAATTACGATCAGGCATACCTTAAAATATCAATATTGGCCCCCTTCTCTGAAATAATGGGAAGTTACTGAATCCAGCTACTGATGATTTCCTTTCATATATGATTGAAACTACAACGAAATCGAGAGATTTCCTGAAAAATATCCAAAGTTCAAAATAATTCTAATTACTCCCGCGCAACGCCGGAGTAAGTTAGCTAAAGCATTTATATATTAGTTGCTTTTTTAAAACGAAAAATATTAATTATCCCTGAAAAAATCTGCCAAATTATATGCTTCTAATTAACATACCTAATTATAAAAACGGGTTCTTTGGAAAGTTTGTGGAGATGAAGGTTTTAATATTTGTATTCAAATGATAAAGAAATACTTAAAAAGTAGGCCTACAATGGTGATGACAAAATTATTTGTATGTATTGTATAATGGAACAGTCATTAAATCATCAAGGTACAGAAAAGAATTGCAAGTTATTTAAATATAACAAATACTTCTACATGAACGGGTCATAGCTTCCGAAGAACTTAAGCAACTATATTAGCTGCCAACGGAGGTAATAATCTCAAACTCCAACAGTACTATAGACATAATTATAGTTTAATGTAGCTGAAGGTTATATTGAAAAGTGACTACATAACATAATATAGCCCAGATAGTTCAAGGACATTCAAGATAGGAACATTATAAGCAATGATGTAGAAACGTACTTTTAACTGTATAGACCTTTGATTTCGCCTGGATCCAAGCCTTGTAAACAGCGTCATCAATTATAGTTTTTGTAAATAAAATACCAACAAATCAATAACTTTACAGAATTGTACAGACTATTAATTTTCATCAAAATATAGTTACTTAACTAAGTTATAGTGGAAAAAATTGGTATGAGATCGAAAGTATATATGATAGAACTTTAATTATTGTGGTCAAAGTTAAAAAGATTTTCTTAAGAACAAACAAAATGATCCAATTTAATATCCAATTTTATATACCAAATCCGTTATAATCAGACAACCTTAACTTCTAAGCACTTACGAGCTAAACGATTTAAATCATTATATTTGATTCCTTTGTTGTATGCCATCTCATAAATTAAAGTCTTTGTCATTATTAAATCACTAAGCTCGAAACAATAAAACGAAAAGGCATAATTTCCTATTACATTTTTTATAAGTTGTCTAATTGGCAAAAAAATCCAATATATAACAAATTTTATTATTTTCAAGTGCAACAACGACAGCGGCAACCAAAAGACAAACAAGCAAAGTTTTCCTTTGTGTCTTTTTAATGTCTTAGACAATTTTTTTTTGTTTTTCATCCAGTTCAATTTAGATAATTTTTTTATTTTAAATCTTATCTTTTTCGCGATCTTATCTTCTTACAGATTTTTTTATTATACTTTTATTTTATATTTTAGCCTTGTCACAAAAAACAATTTTCTCAAAAGATTTTCTTATCTAAAATATGTATCAGAAACGCTACTTTTTTGTGTTTGTTGATGGTTCTTTTTTTGTGTGTAATTCTTAAGGATAAAATTATTAAGTAAACCACCAAAATTCATTACACCTTTATATACAATGTTTTAATTATTTTTAATCCTTTGCTTTAGCAGTTTGGAGTATAATTTTCTTTTTTTTATAACAATAAAAATATAATAAGGAAATTACTTTTCTTTTTTTTTGTATTAAGGTAAAATGAAGACATTTTTTTATGATTCCTCTTGAGTTTTTCTTATATAAATATATACGAGCATTATATTAGTAACTATGAAAAAATCGTACAAGAAGAATAAGATAATTGAATTTAATTTATAATTTTATTATTTTTATTTCGTATTTAAATTTTTTTTTTATTATTTAAATTTATTATTGAAATATGAAAAGTAAAAAAAAAAAATTTTTATGGATTTTTTTTTAATAGTGAATAGATAAGATTAATATAAACAGTTAAAATAATTTTATTATCATTTACAAAAAGTTTAATTAAAATGTGTAAGATAAGTAAAAGAATTATGCATGCAGATAGCCATATAGTCTAAACGCGCAGTTTTGCAAATTTAATTAATACTGATTGAAAAATTAATAATCGCATACATATTTTAAATATATAAAATCAAAACGTAATAATTTATAATTTAATTCAAATATTTAATTTAATATTACATATAAAATAAAATAAAAATCTGGTTCATTTATTTATTTAAAAATAAACGGGAAAACAAACACAAATTATTTTTATTATTTTTGGTATGTTCGGTAAAATCGAAAAATATTTATTGTTTATTTGAGTTTGTTAATTTAAAATAAATTTATTATTTGAAAATTAAATTTGTAATAATTTTGTGTTATTAATTTTTCTATAGCAAATTATTGATTTGATTTTGGTTGTGCGAGTGTGAATAGTGTACAGTAGCTTTATGTTTTCTTGTACACCACTTCCAGGATATTCTAAAACCTAAAACACTTAATAAAATTATTTTCCGTTCGTTGTTGTTGCCAATTTAATCAACACACCGCTACTTTACTATCTCATATTCATTTACAACATTTTCTGTGTTTCTCTTGTGTTTATTTAACCTAATCACGAACCGCACAATAAGACTGTGTTATGTTCAGTAATTTATATATATATATATATATATATATATATATATATATATATATATATATATATATATATATATATATATATATATATATATATATATATATATAAAGCTTCTTTTAGTTTTCTATATACATACGTATTTTAACCAATTATTGTAAAACATGCGACTTACATGTAGTTTTTAAAGTTTTGTGTTTTAGCGGTTTTGTAATTTTTTTTCCTAAAGTTATATAACATAAGTTATGATTTTTTCACGTTTGATTTCGAAAGGAAGGTTAAAAATTTGTCTCATGTTAATTAAACAGTGATTTTATAAGATTTAGTTGATTTGAATATAATTATTTTTGTTAGTACAAAAAAAGATAACACAGTTATGTACTAGTAATTACATTTTAACTAAAAAATATTTTTTAGAAAAAATGTACATACACTTTGAACTTTTTGTCTTTAACTAATTTAAATATACAGCGTAACAGTTTGTCTCATCAAAAAGAGATGACAAAAAATAAAATTAAATTAAGTTTAAATTTAATTTTGTGAATTTTTAATGAAAGTCATGTTCTGCCAATTTAATTTTATTTGTTAAAATTAAATCCATTTTAATTGTATTTTATTTCTTATTACTATCATTATTACGATTTCTAATTCTAAATTACATTAAGACGAAGAAACGCCACAAAAAAAAATATCAACCAGTAATTTGACCTTTTTTGTGTTTTCTTAAGTGTATTGTCTTCTTAATAAAAACCTTATGTTGAATTTTTAAGAAATAAATGTAACAAGTTTTGACATAAAAATTTAAATAAAAACTAATTTAATTGATTTAATGTATAGCCTTTTGAACCTTTTTTATTTTATGTTTATATATGTTGTATGTGTCTCTCATATACATTCATATATTACAATAAAATATGTGATTGCGGAAATTTAAAAAACAAAAACTTTACGGTACTGTATAATATATAACACCAGAAGATCAGATTGTGGAGACGAAAAAACCTCAATGCCAATTTTTTGCTTTAATCGAAAGAAAAACAAAATCCAATCCATATTATCCATAATTTTAGTTTTTATTGTACTTTGAACTTTTCCCTAGTTTTTTTTTCTTTTCACAACCGAGAATAAAAGCCAAATCTCATTCCCGTTTAAATGCGAATATAAATTTAACCGCCCATATGCTATTTTCTTTACAACTTAACACAAAAGCTATATTTCTATTCGCCTTATTTCTTTTAGTACATTGAAAAGTTTATTGAGGAAGGTTTGTTTAGTGGTCAAAGAAGATTTATATATTTAGATGCTAAATGTAGTTAGAAAAATCAATGTAAATGACCTGCTTTATATATACATTATATAGTTTGATTAGGGTGTAAATGTATATTATAGTACATATTTATAAATTCAGTGGTATAAGTATTTATATAACAAAATAACTTAGCTTTAAAAAATGTAATATTACAATTAAGAAAAATTTGTGTTTTCAATTGTATAGTACTTTTATTTCTATACGTATTCTCGTTCGCCAAAAGATGTTCCAATAATTTTGCTCAATAGCTTTTTCTATTCAACATTCTCATACATTCTTCATAATGTTTTTTCCAAATAGAAGCACTCACACATACAACAAGAAATAATAAAAAAAAAAACATTTTAATTCCGTTTGTAAGTTAACAGAACGAAAAATTAAAAAAAATTTAAGAACAGCAAAGAACATTTAGGACAAAATACAAAGACAAAATTAAAAAAGTTGTTGGCATTTTACCAGAAAAGTAGATCCTCTTGAATATATGACCTCTTTAAAATCTCCGATCTTAACAGTATAAAATTTAATGTTTAAATGTAGTATAACTATTTTTACTACACACAATTATACAATTTTGGTTTTTCTGGATTTTCCACATTTGCCTTTGTATATTTTTTATTAAATTCAAATAAATATATTATATATATATATATATATATATATATATATATATATATATATATATATATATATATATATATATATATATATATATATATCCAAATATGTATTAATAAAAAAATAAATAAATTGTGCAATATTTGTTGTTTTTCAGATCAGAAACTATGAAAAAAGTTTGATATTAAAGCTGAATATAAAAAACTGTGATAATCCCAAAACAGGAAAATTGTATACACACACAAATATTTTTGTATGCACTGCGTGGTGTACCTTTACGTCGCATAAAGGCACGAAGGAATATTCGATTCGATTTTATATTATTATTATTTTTCAGGTAAAAAATTAGATTTTCCACGAAAAACTAGTATAATAATAAAATAAAATGAATTATTATTTTTTCTTGTTTTGTTGTATTTGTAATTTATTAATCTGGGAAATAAACATATTTTCCGGTTACATTTTTTTTTGCCAATTTATATTTTCCAACCAAGTTTTTATTTTTGTTTTTGGGGTTATGGAAGATAATGTTATGGAATTTTGGTGTCGGATTAAACCAAAAAATATACAAACAAACAAAATTATATAAAACTTTATGTTCTAATTTAATGAGATTAAATTGTAATTATAAATGTTTTTTATGAGTACATGGGTTATTTTGTTTTTGTTTAAATATGACATTTCAAAAAACAATAGAAATTAGGGCTTATATCTTAATAGTTTAAAGTGTATAGAACTATTGTAAAATAAGTTTACCCTTGTTCGTTTATATCAAAATTTTAAAGTAATTTTTAATTGCAAATTAGATAAAATTTGTAAAAAAATTAAATTTAATCTCTAGCACTAAAATTATTTGTCGGTAGGACGGTCACGCTTAAGTTTTAATTCAAAACAACATAAATTATTTATTTGAACATAAATATTAAAACATTTTGGCGGTCAGAAATAGTTATATTCTACATTTAAGAAAATCATTAAAGTAAATGCCATGTATGAGTCACGTTCCCCACCTAAAGTAGTATAAAATAAAATAACTTATTTTCTTAGCACCTAACATAAAGCCCGGAACCAAATACTTTTAATCAAATCAACATAATAGCATAACTTACTGCGTTCAAATATGATCTTTGTCTAAATAGTAACCTAATATCAAATGTAGGTTGTACGGATTATGGAACTTAAAAAATGATAATATACATAGAATAGCTAAACTGAAAATTTAAACAATTCAAAAGTAAAAAAAAAATATATAAAAATTTGTTTAATCATACCTAACCTAAATTAAACAATCGATCAACTCTACTACCTCATAATAATAATATTAAAACGGATTTAACAGGCCTGTACCGATTCAACATTCTGGCTTCATTGGATCCCGAGCTTGTTCTTCGTATTGTTCCAGTCAACTAACGACTAAGGGGACAAGTCCATCCCGAGGAGCCATCGTCGACGATAGCGATCTCTACGCCTGTCAAATGACAGCTCTCTTTTCAGAGATCACTGCACCATCCGCTTAGGACTGGCACGTAGAATGTTACCGAGCTAACGTATTCACTGTCCTTTTATTTCATGAACGAGATCAGAAATTTGCATTAAATTTATGATCTCGTATCAAGCGCATGATTCTCTCAAATATCATTAACCATCTTTCAAATTCGTCCGTTAGGGTCCAACTTTCACGCCCATACATGACAACGGGTCTAAACGACACCTTCTACAACTTCAGCTTGTCGGCATTTGCAAGGTTTTTTGACTTTAGCAGCGAGCTAAGGTATACTACCTCATAGATATCATCATCCTGCGAAACACTGTCTTAACAGTTCTACTTTCATTGTAAATAATGATGTTCTACTGCAAAAGGAAAACTATAACGCGAGAAAAAGCTCCAAAAGTGCTAGATAAAAAGAAAAAATACTTCCACCTCCTATTTACTTAATAGAAGGGAAAGAATACAATTACATCCAGCAACTATTAAAACCTGCCGTAAGCAAGGACTATAAGGTGTTATCACTAAATAATAACATCTGGAAAATCAACACGACAGAACCTGAAGATTATAAAGCGCTCGCTACTAAATTAAACAGCGATGGGTTTGAATGGTATACGTAAGAGAACAAAAATGATCGCCCAATCAAAGTAATGGCAAGAGAAATCCACTAATCGCTTTCAAAATAAGACTTTATGAAAGAACTAACAAGCAAAGGTCTTAAAATTAATGTTGGAGTCAATACCATTAAAAAAGAGAAAATTTATCAGAATAGGACTTCCACTCTTCATATTCAAAGAAAACATTGAAAAAATCTACAGTATAAATGAAATTCTCTACCAGAGAGTTAAAATTGAACCCTTGAGAAATGCTACTATACGAATACTACAGTCGAAGAAGTATTTTTTAACCATATTAAAAAATACTGTAATCGTGAACCTAAATGTGTCAAACGCGCAGGTAAACACACAGACAATGCTTGTCCAATTTAAAAAACACACCTCCAAAAAGTGTCAATTGCAAAGGTTAGCATCCTGCTAACTATCGAGGATGTAAAGTTGAAGCAGAACTACAAAAAATGATAAACAGAAACAAAACCATGTTGAATATGTACGAGAAACAGAAAGTATCTTAACAAATAATAATGAGAGACCACAAAGTGAACGGGTAAGCTGACTTACTCTAAAGTACCCCAACAAAAATATCAAAGATTAAAAAAAGTGGACTGAATCTTACAAGATATATTTTGGAATCCAGAAGCTCTCAATGAGAGATTAGAATGAGAGATTAGATGTACAAGAAAAAGGGTTTCAAAATACACTTAGAGAAATTAAAAAACAAACACTGTATTGCAAAAAATGTTAATAAAGCGAATCAAAATATAAATTATATAAAAGCAAATTTTAAAATTAAGAAATGATTAAGACGCTGATAATAGTAGCCTATGGAAGGTAAATAGGTTATTGCAGCATATTCACGAGCTAGAAATATTTTTAAACCTACAAAACAAAGAAGTGAGAGAACTGATTAAAACTAAAATAAAAGCTCGTAAAATCTTGCAAAGAAATCAAACAACGGAAGCGAAAAAAACTGTTTAATAATTTGGTCAATAAATTAAAAGCTTTAATAATTAAGATTAAAAACCAGTCAGTCAATACATACCTATTATCTAAGGAAGGCAACCAAGGCCCTGAAAAGATCTAACCAACAGGTTCCTCCAATTAAAAAGAACGATACCTGGGCTATAAATCGCAAACAAAAAGCAAATCTGTTTGCGAATCACCTAGAGCAAACATTTCAACCATATCCAGGACAATCTGCAGAGGATGATATTACCCCAGCTGACAGAATTGATGAGCACGAAATAAGGACTATAACACTGCATGACAATAAATACCCCAACTTTTCAAATTGGGCAATAAAGAATAATTTAAAAATTAAAAGACTCCGGGGTATGATTAAATAACTATACCTTTTTTTTAACCCTGCAATTTTTTTCTGGGGCCGAAGCTCTCTCAATTCTTTCGAGGTTAATTTTTAAAGTTTAATACTTTACGCCATAATCAGCCAAATCGATGACGCACGAATACAGGTTCGCTTTAAATCTAACTGCACCTTCTATTGCTTTAGCCAGCCTTTACCGACATGGACGATGGTTCGGCCCAAGGATTATGCACTCCAACAGGGGATCATAGTTATGTTCATCGTCGTCACCGATCGAAATCCAATGACAAAAAATCCCGTTTTGAACCCGCCCCCGATGGGATTTGAACCCGGCATCTCCCGACGTAACACCGCATCTTTAACCGCTGCACCAATTGCTCGGTAATCATATCTTTATCTCCTATATATAAGAGACATGCCAAACGTAGGTTTTCTCGTTTTACCGATTTTTGAAAAACCGGTTTTCGTTATTTCAAATAATAGAAAAACCGGTAAAACCTTTGATTACCGGTTATTTAATAGAATATTAAAATTTTAAATATTTAATCCGATAGGTGTGCTCTAATTATACTGCAGAAACTGCTAACGATTAAAAATGTTCGCTCGGTATGAATGAAAGTAGGCTTAACAGTTTTCAGTGCGTTAATTAATTTGTCCAAATTTTTGATTAACCCGTAACTTCAAATATCACAAATCCCTTTTGCAGTAAATTCAATTCGGTTGGTTCAGACTAGCAGTAGCGATAATATTTTAGCTGAGTTTAGTCCTTTAGATAATGTTTGTTTTTTCCCCTTTGAATCATCTGGACTTGTTTCATATCATTTTTAGATGGAGAACTTCCAATTGATGAGACCTGATTGTGGAATAAAAAGATGGCGATAATAGTAGTTTTGTAAGAATATTACAAACGATGCTTTTGTTTAAATTCGGTGCGGCTTTACAAAAATTTGGTTAAAGAAAACCGATTTTTATTTCGCCGAGAAATTAATCTGCAGGCAAAATATTGACATCTTTTATTTTATTGAAATATTTACCGACCATAAAATTAATGCCGCCCAATCTTGTTTTACAATCTAGCCACAACTCCAATTCTTGCCCAAATTGATTTCTTTAGATTTTCTTGCAAAACTGAATGTTTCACAGAAGAAGTTCTATTATTTTTTTAACTAAATTTTAACGATTTTTAAAACTCGAATTGGAAAAATGTGGCAACTAAACTAAAATTGTGCTAATTATGCTTTGATGTATTTTTAAAAATTGTTCAGTATAAACGTTTTATTCAGCGTAGCTTTCATTAAATTCGAATAATATTTTACCGGTTTTCAAATGTATTTTTTTTACCGGTAATCGGTAATTTAACAATTACTAAAATTATAGGTTTTTTATCGACGGCAAAAACCGACCGAGAAAACCTATGCCCAATACTGATACTATAACAACATTTGCTGATGATACTACAATATTAGAATCAGCACAAAATATAACTGACTTTACGAACAAATTGCAGATAGCCACTAGCGAAATTTTAAGTAAAATCATTTTGAAAAGGCTCCATTGTGATTTCTATTTTGTATTAAAACGACCCAAACCGACATTTAGCTACTAATATAAACTCAAACACATATTTATATAAAGTTATAAACCCTCTTGTATGCATATACTATTTTGCGCATCTTTGACCTACTATACTATTACACACTTGATTGGTTAGTTAACTACAACTTTATCCTAAAGAAATAGTGCACACGTTACGAAATACTGTATATAATGATATCAAGATGTTGACACATTTACAACGCCTTTAAGGGTAAAAATAATTACTTTTATATGATTTGATGACACAAACACACACAATAATATAGTATAGTTATTGTCACATGTATATATGAATAAAAATTGCAAAAGATATTCTACATTGTTTATTTTGCAAAATATAAATGCATCACACAATTTTATAAATCTATATTATGCAATTTTACTTGTTTGTAAGTTTATAGTTAGTATCCATGTTATTATTGTTGTTAACATATAATTAAAAATAAACCATTTCTTCTATAGATTTTAATTAGGATTTTTTTTTTCATCACTCATATACACATTGTATTTTTCCTATATATATTTTTATAGTATAGTCAGTCTTGTTGTTTATCATTAGGATAAGTGATGATCTTTCTATACACAGAATTTACATACATCATTTATATGTGCATCTAAACATGAAAAACAGTTACAATGTACTATATTTTTACACTCAAGATACATATATGAACAACAAAAACAGAATGAATATATAAATGAAAATGGTATTTTCGTTTTTAGACACAATATATATTATCCACAACACAAACAGATAAATAAATACATACACCTATCTTCTTAGTTAGAAATATATGCGATCTAAAAGACAATACCACAGGTGCAACTTTCCATCTACATTGTTCTTGCTATTATGATTATTATTTACTATTATTTATATATAAGTACATATATAGAGATAGAGATGTTGACTCGAAATAAAAAAAAATGAGGAGTCATCTTGAGTATTATACGAAAACGAAAAACAACCCGAATAATTTTCTATTTAATCCTAACGCATAAAAATATAAAAAACAGTTATATTTTCTTTTATTGTTATTATGATAATTTTGGTTGGCATTTTCATAATAAACGAAAATGGGAAACATTTTTATTTTATATTTTTTTGAGGGAAGCAAATTGATTTTGTTTCTTAAAAATTATAATAAGGTGGTACCCGCGCGCACTCAGTAATATCACATAATGCGAACAATTGTTTAATGTCTTCCTCGTCTATACGTTTTTTTTTTTTTTTTTTTTTTTTGTATATAGGAGAGCTTTGGAAAAGAATTTTTCTTATATTTTCCTATTTCTTGGTTTTAATAAAGAGATAAAACTAAAAAAAGAAAATTCTAATTTACGGAGAAACAAAAAATCTGAAAAAAATAAAAATTTAAGTAGAAAACGAGGGTAACCCCAGGTGTAGTTAAGAGTTTTTGTTCTTATATATGTATATATGCTTATGCAGTGTACATAGAATCATAAAAATAAAGTAAAATTATTAAAATAAAAATGGAAATTTTATTTGAAATACAAATTTTGCTAATATATTGACAATACGGTTATTATTATTATTAAATAAAATATTTTATTCTTTCCGACAAGGTATCAGATATACACAATATTTTGTAGATTCATGCCATCGTCTTATTTGTTTTATTATCTATGGTGTGGTGATGTCGTCGGATGTAATTCGTGTTGGGATTTGGGATTATACTTTAGTAATTTGTTTCCGTGATTTCAGTCACATTGTGTAATTTCTTTAAAGTTACGTTTTCTGGTAACGCACAGCTAAGTAAACATACGAACAAGTTGATTTTTGTTCGCTTTTGTATAATTTCATTTCTGAATTAAACGTGATAAGATGATTATTCAAATTACCGCTTTCATTCAAATTCTATTTAATTTTCACACATAAATAAAATATTTGGAAAATTTATTTATTTTATTTTTATAAAAAATTTAATTAATAATCTATTGTGATTTAAATTATTATTATGATTATAAATATAATTTTTCAATGAAAAATTAAAATGAAAAACTAATTTACATTTTACACAGCATGATAAAAAAAGTGAAGAAGAAAAACAATAATATACGTACTATGTATAGGTAAGAGAACTTTTTTTTTAAGATGATGAGAAGAAAGCCCAATAAAAATTTTGTAAATTTATGTAAACGCGCACGTGTTGAGAGAGGAAGTATAATTGAATTTAAATTTTTTCGTAATTTCGTTTCAAAAATATTATAATTAATATTTTGTATTAACTTATATTTAATTTTTATTCTTTGTTTATGTTTATGAAATAAGGATTGTGGCAGAGTGGCTGCTTAAAAATAATAATAAGTAATTGTTATATAAGCCTTTAGAATAAGCTGTATTATCATAAAACATAAAAATGTATATAGTATGTATGTTTCTTGACTGAAAAAACATTAATTAGAAAGTGTTGACAACTTTTAAATAGTTTTAATAAACTTATGTTTACATTTGCTGTTAATGATTTTATTTGCGTATATTCTCGATACATTATTTAAATTAGCAATTAAAGAAAAAAGACAAAAAGTATAAAAAAAACATTTCCGACATTTGATAAATGTATGTAGTTATCGTTTTGTGTACGCTATGCGATTGCAATTTTAATTAGAAGATGAAATAATATCGCTCGCATAAAATGTTTCGGGACAGAGGAAACCATATGCGATGATGTTATTTCTTTATGCGCTATCGTTTTATTAGCGAAGCCGCACATTTTTTTTTATCGAATTATTAAATCTATATCAACCCATTTTTTTATAAATGATATATCTTTATTATTGAGCTTCCGCTACACAAAATTCAATTTAAATTGGTTTTATTTATGTCAAAAATAATTAAGCAATGTGCTGAATAGTACGAATATGATGAATTTGCTATAGATGTATTGAATTTGCTATAGATGTATATTGCAAGTCCACCATATTTAACAGTCGTAGTTTGATAACCTGCGATACGTACGAGAATCTACCCTAATTATTAGGTCTTTATATACAGAACTAAAATCATATTACTACATTTTCAAGGATATAATAATTGTTAATGCTAATTATTAAATGAAAATTCTGAGGAGACTATTTAAATTTATATAGTTAGTCCTAGCAAAGTAGTATTTCGTTTCTCGCAAAAACTTACTAGTTTAATTTAGTAAAAGGTTATGTTTCTTCCGGACTATCTGTTTTAAAGTAAAACACCATAGATGAATAATTATTATAGGCAGATTACCATACCTTAATCATTCAAAATTGACGAATACTTTTATTCTATTTATCGATATCGATAATGGCTATGACATTTAGGAGTGCTGATGATGTCTGTATTGGTTTGTTGTGTGGAAACATTCTTGATCTGATTTTTACATTACCTAAAACAGTTCAAGTGAAAGGGTGTGATGATTTGGCTGAGAATTCTAGTATCTTCCATGCACCACAATTGTTCAAATTACAATTTTTTAGAAGATAGCATATCTGAGTTTACTGTAAAAGATATAAAATTCGAATTTTCTAAATATATCCTTTCTGTCTCTTGGTTTAACTATTTTGAAAAACTAACTGGTGCGATTTTTAATGAATATTCGGAATATTGATAATTCCGAATTAGTTTAACGGTTATATATATATATATATATATATATATATATATATATATATATATATATATATATATATATATATATAATATATATATATATATATATATATATATATATATATATATATATATATATAATATAAATATATATATATATATATATATATATATATATATAATATAAATATATATATATATATATATATATATATATATATATATTTATAAGTATTTATACAGAATGTGACCTTGTTCCTAAAAAGATAACTTGGTGTGAGCACAGTGAACCGTGTTTAAAACCTTAAATTTAAACCTTTACAATTATTCGCATTTACTAATGAAAAGGGAAAACTTGTTAATTACTAAAATTTTAGTTCTAAAGGCATATTTACCGCATTTGTAATTTTTTTCAAAATTGTTTTTGAGAAGAGGGGTGATCTTAGTTACAGTAACAGTCAGTCGAATCGCAAAATTGAAGATAATATATATTGGATCCATATGTTACTTTTTTTGGTCTCCCACATGTAGGCTTGCCACTTTTTGAAAGTTTCAGAGGAGGACAGTAAACATTTATTTTTGTTATTTCAAATGTATTTTTGTACTATATTTTTTTTTTTGCGAATAAGCAAGTTTCATTGTACATACAGCTTAAAAATAATTCTAAAATGACTACACTACGACAATACACATTTTAATGAGTATCATTAGAAAAAATATAAACTCACCAAATACTTATAAATATAAAAAATATAATATTAAAAAAAATCCAAAAATTCAATTTTCTCGTAATTAGCATGTTCAATTTTTGAAAGCGTAATTAATTTAAATAAACTGATCGTTATATGTTTGGCAGTAATTATTAGTTTCCAGATATTTAGTTATGTGGGTCTCAGAATATGCGGCAAAAACAGTATATTTATTTTGATGTCCAGGATTATTTTACCATTTTTTATGTCGAAAACATAACACATTTGTTTTTGACTAATTTAAACACTAAGAAATTAAGGCAATCATCTCGTCGATACGTGTCAAAGGATTTGTTTAAATTCAATTTCCGATTAGTTACAAAATTCGGGATGACTTGAAATTGTCAAAAATTAGATTGCCTAAACAAGGAAAAATTCATAACACCGAAAACAATATTTTATTAAATATTGCAAACAGACGGAAATTAAAAATGTCGAAAAAGGATAAAATAAAACCACAAAATACTGACAAAAATCGGTATCAATCGTTCAATTATTGAAATGTTTTTTTTATTAAATTTGATACTTTTTCGGATACGGGTCTATAAGCCAATAATATAAACGACTGTATTCTTGGTTAAGCGAACTAACTTTTCCATTTACTGTTATATTCAACTAAATTTAAAATGAAATTATTGCACAGTATTGACTGTCAAAAACGGAAATAATGGGTAATTGATAAATAAATAACAGTTACGTATATTGTTAATAATAATTAGCTTATAAAGTTAATAGCTAATAAAGTTGCTTAATTAGCTAATACATTATATTTGTTTTGATTACCAGATTCAAAACTAAATCAAAATTCAATCTTCATGAAATAATAAAATACTGAAAAATATTTCTTTGAAATTTTGTGTTTTGATTATTTTTTGATTTTGCGCTTAGAATTTTTGTAGATTAAAAAATGTTTCATAAAAATTAACATTTTTATTAAAAGAAACTAAAACTTTTATTATTTATATTTTCTTTTTGTCCAAATATAATATTTATTTTTCTGGACGACATTTTTGTTTTCGTGGACTATCTCCCACAAAGGAGGATGGGTAGCAAGCTTACCCACGGGATCGTCATCTTGGTTTATACTATACTATCTTTTTACCGGTAGTTCCTTTAATGGATTTTTTTTTTAATGTCTTTATTAAGAGAACCATTTAAATTAAATCATTTGGCTTATTATTGCTATTTTGGCTATAATATTATTTTATAATACATATATCACTCTATATTTAAAAATTACATATATAATTTAATTTATTTTTAATTATAAATAAAGAATAAATATAATATATTTTAGCATTAGTAGATAAAATGCATTAGTACTTTAAATGCTTTTTGATAGGCAGCTAATTATATAGGAATATTTTACCGTTGGACCGGTAAGGAGAATGGATATATAATACAAATTTCATCATTTCAAGGATAACTTTAATCCCTATTAAGAATGTTATAGGCGTAATAATTCACAAACAGCGCATTTTTTACAGCTATTTCCATCAGCAAGCTTATATTCTGTATACCTAATTGCTGAGCTGCGTTTTATTATATTCTTAACTAAAGGAGTGATTACCGCGTAAGCCTCTATTAAGTTAATTAATTTTTTTCATTAGATGATAACAATACTTATTAATAAAACCAACATTCAAACAATGCTAATTTAAATATTTACATTTTCGTCGGTTGAATTAAACGTTTTAAAATTTGTGCATACTTAGCAATGTCACGTTTAAAACAAAATTTGGTCATCTTCCATTTAAAGATTATAAAAACGAATTAATATTCTGTTGTTATTTATATTTCGTGTGAATAATAGTCAGACTTTTATCATACAGAAGATTGATATTATATATTTATTAGAAGCCAAAATTTAGTTGTCTATCTATATAACTATATCGAAGAGAGAATTTAAAATAGATATATCGTTATATGTTTTCAGGCAATATTCTGATGACTGGCAAATGAATAATTGACCCCTACAGCTATGACAAATAATAATAAAAGTCATCACAAAATAGTAAATTCTATTATCGAGCAAAAATCTATATTTCGTATGTAATATATATTTTATTTATGTTTTTATCATATAACGGTCGAAATCTAAAACAATATTAAAGGAAAAAAACTTTTTTTTAAAGGAAAATGGAAAAATTGGTCTATCAAAAAATGGTAAATTGAATTTTATATTTTTGAAAATTTTTCGATTACATTTTATTGAGTTAGTGTTTGAATATATATCGCCTGATTTAAAGTTTTTCAGTTTGATAAGAAAATTTTTTTTGTTACATTGAAATATTATTATTTTTTCATTATAATATTAAGAAAATTGATATAGGAAGTACTTCGGAGTTTATATATGTATATATATATATATATGGCTGAACTATAAAACAATTCATAAATAATTTAAGGATAGTCTAAATCTAATAATATTATCTAGTTTAAACCTTCGTTTCTTATATATACTTGATATTTTATTATATTATTTTATTTATCCTGAAATGAATATAAATAAAAATAAAATCACAACGAACGAATGAGCGACGAAGATTGAAATCAGGATTGATATTTGTATTTATAGTTGAACAAGCTTACAGGATTTCTAAACACAATTTTTTGTTCACATATATACACGAGACTATTTCGATAACTTTATATATATATATATATATATATATATATATATATATATATATATATATATATATATATATATATATATATATACTCGTGTTTATATATTGTATGTATGTGTACGTTAACTCACAACAAGCAAAACAAATAATATAAAAAGATATTCAAAATAGAAAATTTGAAATTGTATTTCAATTTGTTCATTCAATTCACAGTGAAAACACCTGCTATTTTCACATAGGAAAAAAATGAAATAAAATATTCTATAAATCCACTACAATTTTCGATTTTAATCAATAAAAAGGAATATAACATACCAAACGCGTTTGTGTGTAAGTATATATTATATCCATATACAACACAACAGAAGCATCCCAACGCGCCCCAAAAATAAAATAAAATATTTCCTCCTTCTCTAATTTTATGAAAAATCCATCGTATTGTATATGTCTACTTGTTCGTAGTACATATACATTTTCCATATGCCCAAATAACAATAAAATCGAACTTTTGATTTTTTCAAATCTCCTATTAAATAAAAATTTCGTGTATTTTCTTAAATGGTATTGAAAAGAAAATGTAACGAATTGTTTTCCATTTGCGAATTTAAGGTACAGTTGGATATTACCAACAGTTCAAGAAAAGCAAAAAAAAAATCTTATTATTTTATTCAATGACACAGAAAATAAAATAATAATAATAATAATACTGTAACACACAAAAAAAATGAAAATCAATGCAAAATGAAAATGGGAAATTATTTCTCAATGTCTTGTTTTTTGTGTATAAGCTTTTATTATTCACAAATCGTTGATTTTTTATTTGTGAAGGTCTATTTTAAAATTTGTATATATGGGAATCGAATCGAACATACAAATTATCCCATGTTTGAGTTTTTAAGCTTTTCAGTCAAAAGCTTTTCAAATCGTGTTGGAAAAAGTTAATTGGATTAACACGCAAAGTATCAATATATATACTGTTTGGCGAAAATGTTTTAATGACAAAATTGGTATGGTTTTTGAAAGTCGAGACGTTCTTCATGGGTATTGAGCTTGATATTTATTTTTGCGATGAGTAAAACGATTAGTAAATAAAATTTCTGATATATTATGTATTATTTAGAATTTAAAAAAAATCACAGACCCTTAAATATGTTTGTATAGTTATATAATTTCACACAACTTTATGTAACCCAATTTTTTTTTTAATTTAATGAAAATTCGGTCATCGAGAAGAACATTTCAATTTCGTTTATTTCAAGCATTGAATTTAGGTAATCAACCACGACACGATATTAATAACAAATAAAACCAATTTGGTTTTCTAATCGAAAATAAATTGAGTACATCACATTAAATAACCGATATTTATTGTATATTTATGCGATATATTTTAATCAAACAATTTGTGACTATAATAGTGCGGATTATGCTCTATACTATACGATTATATTATTGAGGCTATATATAATTATTCTATTTTATTATTATTATTATTTTTTTTTTTTAAATAAATAATATATATTCAATGTCGCGCATCCAATCGCTCCATATATATATTATTTTTAAATAGTTTTTAGTCGATAAATATTCATACACACTACACATTATATATTATATTATAATACTGGTCTATTGTATTTATTTATTGTGTATATACATTTTTCACAATTTTCCAATTAAAATTTATATTCAATTTTCAGTATATTATGTATGTATAAAAGACGTCGATTCATATTAAAATCATAAAAATAATTATAATCAATTTATATTTAAATAATAATAATAGTTGGGCTGATGATAATGGGTTTTTGTATATATTGTGCGGTAACCCAATGTTGTTATTACGTGAATATAAAACTTTATAATTTTCTACTGAATAATTTCCTTTGTATTGCGTAATTAGAATTTGAATCGAAATTGAAAGAAAATTAATTTTGTGTGCTGTGTGTCGAAAAATTATACATAATAGATATCATTATCATCAACGATGCTACAAAAAAAACAATGGTTCATTGATTTGACATTATCAATCATAGTGAATATATAAGTACTTAAATTTAAGATAAAGATTCTAAACCTGAACTTGTGCACATAGCACTTATAAATTCATTTTAATATATTTGTATATAAAAATACGTGCAATATCTACATAAAAAAGGATAGTAAATAATAAAATATCATTACCCAATAATAAGAATAATAAAACAATTTTCATCGAAATAAAAATTTGTTATGAAATGAAAAAAAAACTAATTTGTATTTTTTTATTTTATTTTTCCTATTTGCCAATAATATAGTTATTTCTTTTATCTCAAACAAAGGTTCAAATAACTGAGATAGAAAAATATCAATAAATCATTATAAAGATCGAAATATCTTTAGAAAAGCAAACTATTTATATTCTCAAGAGGTAAGAGTTAATAATAAAATTTCCATTTTATGTGCTTCTTGTTGCCATATTCATTACTTTGAATAATAATTTTTCTACATCATGCCATTGAAGAAAATATAATCATAACATCAAACTTATTATTGTTATACATAATATAATAATAATGCATATTTGTATGATGATGATTATTACCAATTTGTATAATATTCAAATCTAGGTGATGATTTTTTATATTTTAGTCAAAATACACCCAGTTCATGAATTTCTTATGAGTTAAAGCCTGGATTTTTTTAGGCACGTGCTTATACATAAATTCTAATAAATTCACGGTACTAGCACCATAAAATTAAATATATAAAAAAAAAACAATTTTTATTGTTAAAAATTTAAAAATTTTGTTTTGTTTTACTAGTTTTTATATACATAAATGTTTTTAGCTGATTTGCATAAATAAATCTATATATCCATAAATTAAAGATAAACAACCAAATCGAAAATGTATGCACAAACAAAAATGTAATCGAATGCATAAAAAATAATAAAAAAATGTATAGTATTATACACAACTATAAAATTTATGTTCGAAATTTTATTCTCTCCATGATTTGCTATAGTTTTTCTACTATACGATAAATATACTCTAGTTGGAAGTTAAATAACATTACAAATACACTCATAAGAAAAAATCAATGCTCTAATCTGTTTTCATCTTCCAAATTTCCATATATGCTTTACTATTTCCTTTCAATATCAATCATCTTGAAACATCATTAAGTGTTGAGTAAAGATTATATGTATATATATAGTGAATTTAAACATATCTAAAGAAAATATTTGCGTTTTTTTTATGTAAAGATTCACTTTATCATAATCAATCGCTACACATACGAGCATGCACAACATAGTAGACAAAAAAATTACTATTTACACATGTTATAATATTCACTTGATTGGAGGAAAAAAAGGTTTCCACTTGGAAAAAATTAATTGCAATTTAATGGAAAATTTACAAATTAATGATAAGTGCATTAATTTTTGTAAAGCACATAAACATATATTTTGTGCTAGGGAGTTCGATATGAGCAAAAGCAACATTAACATATTTAAAAACATAAAACATATAATATATGCAAACATTTTGTTGTAAAATACTTCTACATAGTTTTTATAAAATCAATTAAATAAATTGAGGTTCAATAAATTTTAATTTTTTAATTTTTTTTAATTTGGAAAAACAAATTTAATTGATGTGAAGTGGTGGAGGTAAAATCAATAAGTATATTTATCTTTTTTTCACTGTTCATTTGTAAAATTACTAAATTGCATTATTTCCACTTTGACTAATTAATAATTTTAGGATAATAATAGAAAATATATTAAAATTAAAAATATTATAATGTTTAACAATTTAGTTTGTCTTAAGTATAGTGATTTTGCTCGAAGATATATTTAGAAAATGTCTTGCGTAATAAATATATTATATAACATATTAGCTGCTTAAAAAACACTGAAGTTTTCTATTCTCTAAAACTTCGCCTATTTCTCCTATATGACTTAGAAATTATGCAGTTTCTTGAATTACTCGTAAAGTATTGTAACTGCGTGGTGAATTTTGTTTGCGGTATGCTACATTTAACAACTATATTCGCTAATTTAACAAGTAAAACGTACAATGATCTAAACGTAGCTTACAGTCTACACTTAGCACTAGTTCTCTCAGAGGATATGTATTAACTGTCCTAAGATCTACTCTGGGTAATATTTATTTAATCAGTTTCTATTTTAAATTATCTGATGAACCAGTAGATTACATCAATATAGGCTTGATAAAAATATGGAGTTTTCAAAACCATCCTATTATCAAAACTGTCGACCTCAGTGCTATAGGTTCAAACTATGGCATAATAAGGACACAAACGAACGAGGAATCCTGTTTGTTGCAAGAAGAGGCCTCTTTGTTATAAATAGACTTGGTACCTATTGCCTCAATGATGAATCAAATATTGATGGCACACTTGTGAGTGGTGGGTCGTTGATGAAAGTTACCAAATAGGAAGTAAAAGAAGATTGAACCTCTAGTGATCACCGAGCTATAGTTCTGATTTTAAAATCTCTAACCGCACATAATAGCAATAAATCGTCAGGATATGCCATAAAACGTAGAAATTGGATAAATATCGATAGCTAGTTGGCAAAAACTTGGCAAGGATGATCGGAAAATATAACATGCACATCTAATGAGGATTTAGATGTTATAGAAAATAAAATCACAAGCTCAATTACCGATGACTGTGACAACAGCATACCATGGAAACGTTCGCACAAAGAAAAAATAACTTGGTGAAATAACAGGCTAACCACAAAAGAGCACAAGTTGCATAAATGCGATAGGTGTATCAAAAAGAGGAGGACCACGTAGTATGACTGCTAAAGAAATGCAATTAGTCTGGAGAGATTCATTATAGAGCATGGTAATGCAGAATCATGGGACTTCGTATATAAATTCATTGCAGCAGGATTTAAAACTCCAGAAGTGTAAGGAGCCTAACAAAAACGGAGGTAGCCTGACAACTTCATATTGAAAAGATACCACAAAATATGTGTTGAGTGCACTGCTCCTTGAGACACAAGGATACTTGTGAGACACAAGTATCACATAAGCGCATAAAAACTTACAAGCACAAATATTTGTAGCACCAATTTACGACGAGGAAGAATTCGAAAATGATGGAATAAGTGATATTGTGTAACATAGATAGTCATAATTGTGAAGCCCTTGTGCTTAAAGTTTTCACTAATTTTAAACTGATTTTTGTTTATCAATGTAAATATCTGTGTCGCAGACAATTTTTGTTTAAAACAAATATTATTGAAACAATTTGTTTTAAACATACTGATGGACGTATTTTGTCATTTTAACGGTTGATTCTATTGATTCAAGTGTTTAACACTTTTTTATAATCTAATTTATATAAATTTTAGAGTTTGTGTCGATTGAACTATATATAAATTGATTTTGCGTGTAATTCAGTTACGAGTTTTGTCAGTTTAACGGTTGTTCTAGTAAGTAGTGTCTGGTGTACAGTAAAAAGATGATGTCTTGAATAATTTTTACCCTTATGGTAACATTTATCTTTCGTAAAATTGGAACACGCCAGGACAAAAATTGTAAGTGACAGAGGCTCCTTCAGATAGAGATCGAGTTGAGTTTCCTTTTTTGTATAGAACTTTAAGATGAGTAAGTTTGGGATCAAAACACATGCAGCCAGATTTTTGATAAGGAATATGATTCAGTATTATAACTATGTATTATTATTTTGAGTACACATTTTTTTAATTAAATTAAATGCTATATAAAACTTTTATCTAAATCCTTTATAAAACTTAACGTCAAAGCAAATTTTTACTTATATACCAAATTTAAAAAAAATGTTTTGTATTTACTATTTAAGTATATAAAACGATTAGTATCGAAGCTACTATAAGCGTACTAAATGATAACATTTACACTAAAAACCATTTATGATAATATACATATTTATAAAAATAAATTATCCCTTTTGTGTTCTTGCACTGTATGTAGCTTTTCGTGTTTTAATTTGAAATCAGCAAATCTAGCTTCTTTTTATCATCGAGGTTTTTTCTAAATTTGTTTCTAATTACATATTGTTAATTTGACTAAATTAGTGTACATAGCAGTGAATTTAGGAAAATTGCTTTTATTTGAATATTCTCTAGAAATAAATGTTGACTATCGTGCACATCCACATATCCATATTGATATATACACACAAATACAACAGATTTAAACCCGAAAAAGGACTAAACTAAAAACCTCTTTTTTTATTATTATCATTTTATATTATTTTCAATTTTTCTTTTTAGATTTCCCAAAAAATAAAAAATAAAAATAAAATAGACCAAAAAAAAAGATAAAAAAAAATAAAATTGTAATGGCGTTAATGGAATTTAAATTAAGCTAATTTGAATTTATAATGACACAAGGAAAGAAAAACCGAAAAAAAATATTTTTCTTTCGGTTTTGCGTGGTTGTGTTTGGCTGGCTCTTATTATAGTAGAGTTAGAAAGAATCAAAGTTTTATTGATTATGGAAAATAGGAAAATAAATATAAAAGGATATATACATATTACAACAGAAAATGAATAAAAGTTTTTCTTCTTCTTAATTATTCACTGAATGTTAATGAAAAACTAAATAAACAATTTAAACATAGATTTTAGGCGTTAATTTTCCCTTTTTCTCATGGCCTTAAATTATATACATAATGTGATAAGGGTATTTTCCTTTTAAAGTTCATTTATCTTATTTTTTTTTGTTTTGTTTTTCGTAAACCAGTGGAAAAGTCTATTAAATTTGATCGATTTGATAAAGACGAGAATTTTTGGTTTTATTACTGTCATTAATTTGGATTGCTTGCTGCTTTATTTTTTTATGTTTGCAACTGATAAAATCTTGCTGAATTTTTGAAAATAGAGTCTATATTGTGCTACTTTTCGTTTAGCATAATAAAAACTTTAAAAAATATTTGCGACATAAATTGCAGAAAAACCAGCTGCAAAATTTAAAAAGTTTAAAAGAAATTCTATCTTTAATATATATATATATATATATATATATATATATATATATATATATATATATATATATATATATATATATATATATATATATTCAAAGATTAAAAACGTAAAGTAAAATCAAGCTTTTCACAGCTCATTGGTGCTGAATTAAAAAAAAATAAAAAAGAATTTGATTCTTTTTTGGGATTTTCGTGGCTGTGTATATATGGTGGTGGGTCGAATTCTTAACAATTTAATTCCAATTCAATGAATTTATATAATTCTCAACTATGGAAATTTTCAATAATTTCCCAATCACTGATAAGAATGGAATAAAAACAGAATTTGATTTTTTCCTAAGTGATAATGGATTAAAAGAAATAAAAATTTTTTTATTTTTCGTTTTGGATTCAAATTGAATAAATTCTATTTTATAAAAATTCTATTTTTTTTTCGTTAGTTTTTAGGGAAATAATGTCCTGAGATACTCAGCATATTGGTTTTTTTTATAGTTTTTTGTTCGTTGATTTTTTATAGTGATTTTTTTTATTACTGGTACACGATTGTGTTATCTTAAAAAAGTGGATTAAAAAAACATTTTGTAATCAGTGGAAATAAAGTAATTTTCATTGAAAAATTAATCATCAAGTTTAGTTGATTTTACGTCCCTACTAACATTTAAATTATTTATAAGAAATCAACAACGACTATAAACCCCAAAACTTATAAATAAGTACTACAAATAATATAAAATATTGCTGTAAAACGAAAATGTCTCGTTTGTCCCAAAAATAAAATGAAAAAATAAAAATAAATTTTCCTACATAGTATTTAAATTCTATATAGTTGGAGAAACTTTTTTTATTTGTATTTCTTGTTTTTATTTTGTTTGTCTTAATTTAAATAAATAAAGGATGTATTAGTTTATAGTTTCTGTTATAAATATTTATTAATTTTTGTATGTTGTTTTGCTTGAGAAAGGTAATATGTTAATTTCCACTCGTAAGATAGAACAAAATAAAAAACCAAAAAATTTAATTAATTTCCTTTTTGCAAGTTATTCTTTCCTTTTCTGATTTTCTTTTTTGTTATTTTGGTTTGAATTAATTATGGTTGTATATTATTTTGGGCTGATGATTTAATTTCTATAGGAACATATCTTGATTTATTCAGTTACTCAAACTCTCGAACTGTGCTATTCGACTTTTTTCGATAGATGTGTTTACCTTTAGTATGTGAAGAAACATATACTAAATAATAAAATTCTAATGAAGATAATAAAAATATATAATGTAAATTAATTTTGTCTACAAATAAATTACAATATTTTTTATTTAAGTTTCTTTTGTTTTTTCAGAGATGCGAAAAACGTTTAGGTATACGACACTCTTTTATTATGAATAAATAAATAATTATAAACGATATTGACACCCAGTTTACGAATATATTTTAACTCGCTTTTCTAGAATCATTTATATACAGTAAAATGTATATATAGTTCTTTTAACTGCCATAATTGTAAATAGCTCTTTGCATATACAAGCCAGTATGGGATTTTTATTTCGTTTCGTATGATTTTGTCTCGTCTTCATTTAATAAATTTAATATATTTTGTACAGAAAGTTATATACTTAGTATTTGGAAGGTGATAAGAATTATTCGTTTCATTACATTTTCAACTCGTAAACTCAAATTTAAAGCTCAGTGAATTTTTTTGTACTAAGTTTATGCTTTAAAATATAACATAAACATAAAATAATTTCGTATATTATAGTTCTTGAAATTTTTTCAAGTTTAGATCACAATCCAGCCTATTTGGATATGATATATTTAGAGGAAAACATATACAGCTTTTTATAATGGATAAAATAGGTTTTTTTTTATTTTGTTTCAGTATCAATGAATCCTTATCTCGGATTTATATTATTATTTTGTTTGATCTCCAAAACTTAAAAATTATACCTTGTCGTTTCGTATTACATTTACATACTCAATATGTATGTATAGCCCAAATCATTCAAAATTATATATAATATGTATGTATAAAGAAATAAGAAAAATAAATATCCTGCATATACCATAAAAAAATATCCTTGTGATTATACAGTAAAATTGGAATGCAAATTTATTTTTTGGATATTGATCCAAAATGAAGATTTTTGTTTGAAATAAAATTAATATTGAAATTTGATTCAGGGGATCAAAATGTTGTTCTATTGAGAATTCTAATTTTTGTTTGTTTATGTATATATGAATCGAACAGGTTGAAATTGGCCAAAGAAAACAAAGTTTAAAATCTTCTACTATTTTAGCATGCACACATTAATTTTCTATTTGTATATATATATATATATATATATATATATATATATATATATATATATATATATATATATATATATATATATATATATATATATATATATATATATATATATATACACTAAACATCTAGGAAAATATAAATACCAACCAATAAAAAATTAATATTTTTATTATTATTTCGATTATTGTTATTGAAAATTAGTTTTCTTCTTTAAAAACGATATAAGAGGGTGCATCATTTTCGTATATACCTACATACATTTTTATCTTCATCTACCTATACCATCAATATGAAAGACCGAGAATGTAATGGTACTTTAAAGTTAAATTAAAAATTCCATTTGATAATGGTTAGTAGCTGTGTATATATATATATATATATATATATATATATATATATATATATATATATATATATATATATATATATATATATATATATATATATATATATATATATATATGTATGTATATATATATATATATATATATATATATATATATATATATATATATATATATATATATATATATATATATTTATATTATGCAGAGAAGGAAAATGATGCGATAAGATTAGAAGTGGGATACTTTGATTAAAATAAAAATACAAAGAAAAATACCATTTTCCCAATTTTTTGTAAATATTTTTTTAAGGTAATATAATTATATTTTATTATTAAAATTACTGTGGTTTTCCTCATCGTTTTTTTTTTTTTTTGCCATCATGTTCTCATTTCGATACCATCATTATTGGAAAAATATGTAAACTTGATGAAAATGGTTGCTAATGACATTGATGAGTTGATGGTTTGATTTATATTTGTATATAGTGTACAGATAAGAGATATCACACCGATGATTTGAAAATTAAAATGGAATGAGGTATAAAGGAAAGAATATAATATAAATATTTTTTTAATTAAAAAAGTGCTGTTGAAATTATTGTCTGTCATTCATTGCATATCATAAATCAACTGCATAAGAGGGATGTAATTTATATAAAGCTTATTGATTTTTATTCTATACTTGTATATATACTTAACAATGCGATTGCCATGTATTTGACTTCAAATATTTACCTGAAACGAAAAAGAAAACATAATGTTAGTTTTTAGTTATCTATGATCATTAGGAGGAATTAAAACAATTTGACAAATTAACAAATGAAGTAAAGTTGATTAAAACTGTCCGTCGGGATTTAACTAAAATAAACCTCGATTCAAAAATTCACTGTAAATTAAATATTATAAAATAAAAATAAAAATGATAAAATTCAACTTCGCAGACGTTGTTTGAGAGTAATGGAGAATGGAGTAATCTGCGCAAAAAACTTTATTTTCCAAACACATAAAAAAAAAAATGAAAAATTGTTGAGGTGTACATATTTTATGAACAAATTATAACAGAATGGATACTGTACATACATTTATGTTATATTTACATATATGAAAAAAACAAGTACAGCGATGGCCTGGTAATTTGGTAATTGAATGTGCGCATATAACCTAAAAGTATATTACCGAATTCCTGAGTTTTGTAAGTGTTGAAAATATAGATACACATGCATAATTGTAACAAATCAACGCATTCATTATATCATACGCAAATACTCTCACAAATTATCAATGTATGTACTGTTATATGTTGTTGTACCTTTTTGCGAAAAAAAATTATATAAAAATGTATATAAACATAAAAATTCATAAATATGGAAATTTTTATTTTTATTTATATTATAAATATCAACCAAAATCTATTTTTTTTTCTGTCGTTTTTAATAACATGCAAAATATATTAAATGTCATAAATAGAAAATTGAAATAAATATATTTATATTTTTGTCATCAACCATAATAATTTCCATACATACAATTGAAAAAATAAAAATTTTATCATAAAAATAAATTTTCCTTTTTCCCCGACACTAAAATAAAATAAAAGTAAATACATAAAAAAGTACGTACAAGTATATAATATGTACATAAATTCCTTTTCCTCTTATGTATGAACATACATAAACCCAAACATATTTATGAATTATAACAAAATCGCATTCACCACTTAAAATTATTATTATTTTTATGTTGAAATGTTTGTGACGGGTCAAGCCACTCAACAAATTTTCAATTGGATTTATTGTGTTGTGGATAGAGAGCAATACTATGTATGTATATATGAATAAAAAAAAATGAAAGGAAATCCTCGAGTGGAAATTTTTTTTTTAACAAGAGCATTTATTTATAATATAATACATGTATAATACAACCAGCAAAATTGTTTAAATTATATAACACATAAATAGTTTAAATTTATCAGCATCGTACCACTATATATTCATCTCGGCACATCATCTTTATGACGATGCAAATCTTTCATTTTAGCACAAAATAATTCATGTGGATACACAAACTACACCACTACATGTATGCAAATGAAATGAGGTAATATATGCAATTTTAAAAACTGCAGTAGACAAAAAACCTCAAATATAAATCAAATTTGTTACGGGTTAAAAGTTTTTGACATTTTGCATAAATTTGTGGCCGAAAAAACTAACCCCCATTATGAACGTGGTATAATGGTAATGCATAAAGCGCGCAACTTGATGATTTTTAATTTTGTTTTTGTTGCATACCGATAAAAACAATTAAAATAATTATTCGGTTTTTAGTTTTCTATGGTTTGAATTATCACTCTATAATCAAAAGTAATTAATAGTGGTAGTGATTTTTTCCTATTTTATTTTAATTGGATATAATGAAAATAGTATTGAAATTTTTCGTTTTTTTTTACGTTTTTTTTTGGAAATTTATTCCGAATATAAATTTAAAGTACTCATTTCATATGAGAATCGTTAATTTTATCGACACATAGAATTAGTTTGGGGAACATATATATTTGAAGGTTCAAACTACTAATAGGTTTACACATTGCTTCGTATTTACAAGCGATGGAGTATATTTCCAAAACCACGCACTTAAAATATCTTTAATATAATCATTTTGATGAAAATTGGCATTTAATGTTTTTATAGGGATAATGGAATACGGTGGATCGATGATAGTTGAAGAGATCAAACGTCTTTGTGTCGATTTCTTCATTTCTAAAATTTATTATTTGTTCGTTTTTGTTTTCTATAAGTTGTAATAAAGTGTATATAAATTAGATTTTCGTCCGATTATATGACGTATTGGTCATAAAATGGTTAATTCAAGTAATTCATAATACTTAAATAATTTTTTAAAAATCTAATTTATACTAATTTTAAATTTTTGTGTCAAATAAAGTTTATATAAATTAGATTTTTGGCGATTCTATGACGCGTTTGTCATACAACGGTTAATTCAATTGATTTGTAATGGCTAATCATTTTTTTAAAGTCTAATTTGTTTTAATTTTAAAATTTTTTTTCAAATTACTGTTATATTATTAAAGATTTACATTGTTATATTTATATATTTGCTTTTACATCTTATATATTTTTATATTTACAAATTTATATTCAATGATGGGTTGAATTAATTAATTTGTAATTTTCAGGCAAAAACTAACACAATTACTTTATTAAAGCATATGGCTTGTAGGAATTATATTATTGTATAATTATGTTATTATATTAAGAATTAATTAATTAATCAAATCAATCAACATTGCCAGCTCAGGTTCTAATTGTATCGTTTGTTAACCTGTTTTACCTTGTGATAGACCATACTCATTATTGCCCATCTTTATAGGTCTAAAAGAAATTTTAAATTTAAAAATATTGCTCCACATTATCTATATGTTGAGTAGCCATAATTTAAGATCCCTAGCAAATTTGCGTCTGCGTTAGTTGACAGAGGTTAGTATTTTTAAATGTTTGGGAAGAAACCTGTATGACATATATAAATAATACCTCCGAAACATTTTACTTTTACACCGGAGACCGACAAACATGTTTGGATTTCTCAAATTATAAGCTTAATTAATGTGACTGTCTTGCTACGAACTATAATCGTAAATGACCGCGAAGTATTGGAAGAAATTTAAAAAAAAAATAGTTTGATGGCAGCTACAGTAAACGAAGAAAATGATAACGCAGACTGCGTTGATTTGATTATAAAAAAAGAGTTTGTTAAATATTAGCAGTTCCAAAGGAAAAAATGTTTTGGCGTTCTGGCAAAACCATAAATTGGATACCCTATTATTTTGCGAGGTTGCTCAGATTGTTCTTGCTGTTCCAACAACACAGGCCAATGTGGATCGGGCCTTTTCTGCCCTTAAATTAATTTTAGCGCCACAGCGTGTCTAATTGAATGAAAGTTCCTTAAAATAAGTTAGATTTTTTTATATATCGAACTAGAACTAGAACTAGAACTAGAACTAGAACTTGAACTCGAACCCGAACCCAAAATTGCCGGGGTTCGAGACCCCGGTTTGTTTACAGTTTTTACGAATTTGCTGACAAATTTTTGTAACTTAATATTGTTAGGCTGCTTTTTTAACTTTTATAGGTACTTCTTCAATTTGTCAACCTTGAATTCAACAAATTTGAATTCTTCCATTGTTTTAATTTCTTGATAGTTGGATACATAAATGTGAAACGAGATGTGAACAAATATGGAATTTTACTGTATTAATAAAATTTTCGAATTTTCATTTCAGATACCATAACCTACCAAACAATAATTTGTTGACCAAATAGAGTGACTTTTCTAATTTCTTGTTAGATATAGATGTCAGCAAAACTCATAAGATTTAAAAAAAACTATAATATAGTTAAATGAGTTTGAATAATACTTCGTCACCGTCTTATTTATTTCACGAGTATTCATTTCCGAAGAATACAATTTTGACATCAACATTAATTTAAAACAAAATATATGTCCATCAATTTATTTTTATCCTATAAATTAAATAAGATTTTATTGGCTTTAAAATATTTATTTAATTTTCACCATAAAAATTCAGCATCAGACAGAATTTATACCCAAAAAAATTTCGAAAAAAAAAACATGAGCAAAAGGAAAAAAAATACTGAAAAAGTTTTAAATAAGGCGAGATATTTTCTAATTTTTTTTTTACATTTTATTTTTTAGCCAAAACTTTTTAATTTATTTGAACCGCATGTTTTCCAGTGTTGGATTAAAGGATTAAAGCATAAAAAACCAGTAAAAAAAAAGAGAATATAGATAAAAATATAAATCCAAATAACGAATTATTATTATTTTAGTCGTCCTACATCCGGTTGTCTGAATTACCACCATCACCAAGCCGTTTCCTTTAAACACAACATATACAATTTTTGTGCACAAACGCCAAATGGATAAACAGTAGAGTGCATATTAAAATTTATATTTTTTTTTATTTAATATGAAAAAGTGTTAAATTGTGATAACAATGATTTCGAGTTTTTTATCCGTGGTGTTAATAGTTTTTCATTTTGGTTTTAATTTTAATTGTGTGCAACGCGATAATATTCAATTTAAATCATATTATTAAATGACAGATTTTGGTTGGCAGATATATAGCAACTATATGTAGATAGCCCCAACATGAATGATGTTATCAATTAAATATTTCACCCTCGTATTTATAAATTAAAGACTATCCATTATACGAGAGTAACAAATAAATAAATAAAAAGTTTGAATCCTGCCGCAATCCTCTTACAATTGTACAAACCGCACCAATTTTGCATAAATTGAATATATATTTATCTTTTATCCTGAAAATTCCTGAAAATAAACACACAAAAATCCCAAAATGCGAAAATTGAATTAAATATTTAATTTAAAAAAAAAACATAAACGCGCCACAGGCAAGTTTGGAGTTTCATTACCATACGTAAAAATATCCAGATACGGGAAAATATACTAACCCTTGATCTTTTATGCGTATGTATTTGAATAAGTATATTGTGTTGCGCAATTTAAATTTTATTATGACAGGGCAAACAATTTGAGATAAAGTAAGAAATTTAGTTTAATTCATAGCAAATTTGCGTTGCCAATCGTTGGCTTGATTTAAATCATACACATTTTATTTTTATCGCTCTCCATTTGCCTACGTTGAAATATCCTGTATATGCTTGCTTAATACGTGTTTTGTGCGTTGGTTGATTTATATTTTGTTGGAAGAAAAACCTAAATTTCAAATCTAACAAACAAACGAACGGAAAATAAAATCTCAATTTCATAATAAAAAACATATCAAGGTCGTTAATATTTTTGTTTATCTTTACGCACATCTAATAACAAAAAATGTATAAAATCTTGATATCAACTATATGTATATAATTCGGGTATTCCCAAAAGTCATCGAATCACAAAATTTTTGTTAGATATGAACGGACTAATGTATTCGTAAAAGGGTTTGAAAATAACCATTTATATGTATTTTTATTGACGCAATAAAACCGTGCACAAATTTAATGGACGTAACCGATAGAAATTCTGTGAGAAACATTTTTATTGCTAATCCCCTCAAAATAAAATCAAAATTATTGTTTTCAATAAATTTGCGATGTATGTTTCCACGAACAATTTTTATTTATGTATATGACAAGCCAGATCATTTAGAAAATTTCGACATATAAAATAAATCATCTGAGAAATCAACTAAAACAACAAAAAAAAATTACGGAAAATGTTTTGAGGCTAAACAGAAAATAAGACAAACATGTACATATTATTTTCAATTTTCTCATCCCAAATTTCAATAAATGATGAAAACATATGTTTTGCTAGCAGACAGACAGTAGTATTTTCCCGCATATTTAGAAAAAAAAACTACTACAGTTTGTTAATCGTTAATCGTAGGGGTAACTTGTTTTTTATGATTTCCCATTTTTGTACGGAATATAATATACATATATGAGAGTAAGAAAACAGGAATAACAATTGGGAAATTAAGTAATTAATTCTGTATTAACGTTGATGATGAGTTTTAGTATATGTATGTAAGTATATAGATTTCGTCGACATAGAATGATGAGCGGCAAATACAGAATGTTTTTTTTTTGTTTCGAACGTAACCCAGGTGAATAACTCAGGCAACCAAAAGCTTAACTACCACTAAAAAACTTATATACATGTTTATACATACATACATAAAAATATTATACAAGGAAATTTTTACAATGCGAAAATTTGTAAATGGAAAATGTGAATTTTATTTTTATTTTTTATGTACATATATCAACATACATACTTTCATTTTCTGTTAGTTTGTATATATGTACATGTATAAATTCATGTGCATTGTCGTATATATGTATATTTATAATTAAAGTTAAAGCGGGATATATCATGCAGTTTATATATTTTTAAACTGGCTTAATTTTAAAATATTTTCTGTATTTTTAGGTTGAATGCGTCATTTTCATGAAAAACAGATTTGTTTTGATTACAACATACGTATATTATGTATTTATATAGAAATTGAAAATATAAACAATGTTAAGGTTAATTTACCTGATTAATGTTTTATGCTACCGAGAAACGTGTATAATAAATTTAAAGATGTTATGTTTATGTAAGTGGAAAATTATATACTTAGATTAATGAAATAATTTAACCCTGATTATCCTTGTTATATTCAAGGTATAACATATTTTAGACGATTTTATTGGAATTAATATTATTTGGTATTTAATCCTATTAATAAATTAGTACGCTCAATTCAAGGTTTATTAAAATCAGAGTTTTTGAAAGTCAAATTTTTTTCGTGGTTTTAAGTCGGGCAGCTAAGATTTAAAATGTTGTAACATCAAAAATTATAAATTATTAAAATGTTGAATTAATAGACAGATAAATTGTAAGCAGACATTGTACTTTTATTTTAGCTGTAATACTAAACTAGTTTCCAATGAATATACTGTTCATATGACGATTTTCAAGTTTTGGATTAAAATGGAATTTGCGGTACAAATTAAATTGATAAAATATAAAACTGTTATTTGTTTTCATTCTAGAGTACATAAACTGCATCACTCAACATGAAAAATTTTTTGGGCTTTGTGCCCAAACTACAATTTTTTAAAGTTAATTTATGAGTACACGTTGGCTCAGAGTCTGTTCGAAAATTGAAAGTGTAAAATTTTGACAAGTTTTTGTATCATATTGTTATAACCAACAGCCATTGACTTAACATGCAGAATCGCAAAAGCAACTTCAGTTTCAGTAAGCGCTGTAAAGTTAAATTCATTATTGAAATCTACAATTCCGGGACCCATAGATAAAACAACTGGATTTTGTGGTATATTTGAGAAGTGTTTAATAAATTCATCAGGTATAAAGTGATTATCAGTGGGGAATTGTAATGCAAACAAAAAATTAACCGTCAATCACCACACACCACCTCTACAAAAAGCGCATCATAAAGTTTACTCTCTCAACTTGCTCTATCTTTCCTAATTAAAAAACATCCTGGAATTTGGAAAAGACGATTTAGCACACAATCCCGTTGCCAGGCCTCAGAACCTCCAAAAATGTGCAAAACAGTAATTTCACCTAAAGGTTTTATCAATAACTAATCTTTTTTATAACTTGCTTAGATTAGAAGAATTGAAAGGTTGTTATACTCTATATTATTATTTTATTTATATTTATATTATTATTATTATTTATATTATATTTATAGTATTATTATTAAGATATATTATTAAAGATTACGATATAGGTTTGTATCAAGAATGTTTCGTTAGGCAGTAGAAAAAAAAACATTTGGGTATTCTATGTTCACATGCACATTTTGGAGTAAAAAAACACTTTTTCTGAATTGGCCTACACTAAAATAGATAAATCAACAAAAGTCATGAATTTGAAAATTCACTATCGCAAAGAAATAAGTAGAAAATCTGTGTTATTATTGGTCAACATCCTACAACTATGGATGCAACGCTAGAAATAAGGTAGAACGAGCCCTATGACTTAGGAGCTCATATCAAGTATTGCGGGAGCCCAAAATTTGTAGTTACGCTAATACATTCTATCTGCTTATTCTATTTGTAAAACTGTCTGCCAAATTTCTATAAAATCCGTCATAATTTTGTAATTGCATAAATAATGCACAAATGGGTTTAAAAGAGATACTAATATGTGCCTCATTATTGGCATGAGGCATACAGAATAAATCAATAAAATAACGTTTCTTTGCGACTAATAAATTTAGTTGGACATCGTGCGAATCTTTAACGCAGTATAATAAGTAAATAGAAAAAGGGAAGTTACGCAATGTACCAAACTTAATCTTTAAGGTAAACTGCTAAAATGTTATAGGGCGTTCAACACCTAAGCAGAGAACCTAACTATAATAGTGATTTTCTTTATGAGAAATGTTGCAAATCGGCAATAAGAGGCAATTACACTTATAATTAACAGGCAACATTAACAAACAAAATTAAAAATGAATATACAGACAGCTATAGTAAGGCTAATTTTATATTATTCATTTTATGTTTGATTCATTTTTGTCATCAATATTTGTCATATGTGTCGGTTATTCAACCAAAAGGGGTGCAAACCCCTTTTACTTACTAAAGCATTACTTTAAATTACAAAGGCATTACTTTATCTGGCGAAAAATACTTAGGTATAATTAATTAGTAGATATTGAATACTAAAGGTAGACAATTAGGAAGGCAAACCCGGTTTTATTAAAAAGATTTAATAGGTGATTTATGAATTTTAAATTATTTTGAAAAAAATGTATGAAACACTGGTTCAAGTTTGAATAGATTCTACCATTTATAATACGACATCTTTGAGAATAAATGTTTTGGGAATAAACGAACGTTTTTACACTAAGGACATAACTTTCTGTGGCAAACATAAAATATGGACAACTTAAGAAATATTACTAATTTGACCTATTTTACTGTTTACTAAATCTGAATAAAAATAGAACGTAGAACTAGGTTTCGAACTTTATCATGCTCATCAGCTTATTCTGTAGGTCTTCGAGTGTCTTTTTGTCTTTATCTTCGTGAGCAGTTCTGTAGATTAAACACAATTACAGTAACCAATAAATATCATTTTCCTCTGTTACACAAATTCTGCGCGAATCTCCAAGGTTACATTATTTTCTCAAAGATCAACGTCGCCCAAGTTTTCATCTCTCGCAGCTGAAGAGATCAAATATATTTTCTTGTTATTGCTATGACATATTTTGTCAGTTTAACAGTTAAGTTTCCATTAAAATTTTTTGATGCCGCTTTAATGATGGTCGTAATTTTTAAAATAAAGCACAACAAGCTTTACCAACCATTTGAAATTAAATTTTACACCATTCATTATTTTAGTTTGAATTTGGTTTTTTTAGGTTATGTTTTGTACCGATCACACCAACTTATTAAACTGGTGTAAATTCGCAACACAAAAATAATTT